>JAHWFO010024071.1:0-35124 GCA_023313115.1 Rhysida immarginata
TTATGTCATTTCAAAGTTGGGGAGTCCTTTCTGAAACACCCTGTATCTAGACAATCCTTAAAAAGTTTTAATTGTTACGCTTCATTCTATAATTGAATTCATTTATGTCGCGGGGACCACTTTTACAAGCAATATTGTAGTACCAAAGTTTTTGCAAACAAGGGAACTCTAATAAATTTGTACATATTGTTTCATGAATAGCTCAATAATTGTTTGTTTTCAGATTTATCTTTGTTCGCATTCTCACTTATGGTCATGAGTCTTGGGTAATGACCGAAAGAGTGCGATCGCGGGTAGAAGCAGCCGAATTAAGATTCCTGAGAAGTATGGCAAGTGTTGAGCCGCTGCTTCTTTGCTTTGAGAGACCTCAGTTGCGTTGAAAAGGCCACGTGTTGCTACGAGAGTTGTTCCGAAAGTAAATTTTGTCATGTTTTTTCACACGGAAACTTTATTGCCAAAAAAAATACACCATGGCATCATGAACTATACACCTTGCTTATTTTTCGACATACTCGCCACCGGCATTGAGACATTCGTCGTAGCGTGCAATCAGTTTGAAGAAAGAGTAGCAGCAGGCAGGCGTGCCCAAAGCCATCTGTGTGAGCCTTTCTGTGTGTGGTTTTGAGTTGTCGTCCACCTTCACTCAAGAGCACTGGTCTCTTTCGTCGAATGGCGGACGTGAGTTTGGTGAGGGTGTCGCAGTAGCGTGAACTGGTGAACTGGGATGCGACCACGTTGTCAGTACACGTCTGTCTGCCATCTTAATTTGTACTCGAATAGCCTCGGGCACGCCTGTCTACTGCTACTTTCTTCAAACAGATTGCACCCTACGACAAATGTCTCAATGTCGGTGGCAACTATGTCGAAAAATAGTGCAAGGTGTGAAAAAAAATGACGAACAACCCTCGTATTTTCTAAGCCAAAGGGTAAGAGAATGGGGTCGGCCTAGAATCAGGTGACTAGACTAGATGGAGAATCTGGATTCGAATCGCTTGGATGTTACTATTGAGGACATGCGCCTGATGGCGATAGATCGTGAGCACTGGAGATCCACCATAGGGCTCCTGCCCCCGCGACTCTCACAGATAAGCGGCTTTGAAAAGTACGTAATTAGTAAGTTTCACCAATGGGAACTATTGGTTATTATTTGTTTTTCTGTTTATCATATTTTGAATTTTCTTGATTGGCTTATTATTTGTAAATTAACCTGTTTGGTTATTATTGGCTATATTGTATTCCCAATTTTCACGCTGATGATGACAGCAGTGTCTTCGAAATGTACATCTGTGTCTCTAATTATAAATCTCACATGTGGAATTCTGGTATTTATTCTTATTTTGTTTGTTACAATACCACTGATTGGAAGTAATCCTTTCTCTACTTTTAGGGCGGGCATATTATATAGAAATACGGTTTATTTTTACCACACAGGCACATAACTACAAGTGGGTGGTTGGGGACTTAATTCACTTCAGTTGAATTTGTCTCATTGGTTGGTAGCTTCTCTAATACTCCTGGATAATAAAGGGTAATCCAAAACTCAGCTCACCACCGTTAATGCGGAAAATTATTGCAACATATTCGAACAATTTGTAGATCAGTTCGATGATACTGAACGCAGACAAAGTTATTATCAACACAACTGAGCTACAGCTCATATAGCCCGAATCTCAATGGAACGAGTGCAATTTTTTTTTGAAGACAAGAGTACATTCGAAGGAAATTTGACCACCTCGTTCACAGGACCTGAATACTCCAGATTATTTGAAAGTTCGAGTGCACGTCAACAATCCACCCACTCTAGACGAACTGAGTAAACATTCGTTCGGAAATCCGGGCCTTCACGCGTTTCGAAAGATGTGGATTCACGTTCGTTTGTGCAAGCCAGAGAATGGGTGCCACTTTGAACTTTTACTCCAGTCTCTAGCAGTGTAACATTGATTAAAAGATATCCGTATTAAATTTGCCGTCAGTATGTTTATTGGTTTTCATATACAGAATACTACACTGCTTTGCAATGAAATTGCCCCACCAACAAGGAGTTATTCGACCTTATCCATATATTGTGGGGGAGTCCGTCTACTAGTAAACGACTAGTAAACGATTAGATGCATGCTCACGGGACATGAACATTTGGGTTGATTCATGGTGTCCGGGTGTCTGTATAGGCTCACCACTTAACACCTGTGAAGGAAGCAACTGCCTCGGGAACATACGGTACTGTAATTTGCACAACGGTCTCAATGCCGCGACGACGACAACGACAACCGTTCATGCAATTAACGGACTTTGAAAGAGGTCGGATTATTGGCCTCTCCGAGGCTGGATGGTCAACCAGACGGATTGCTGTCCATGTGTTGCGAGACGCACGGACGGTAGGCCGATGTTGGAGGCAATGGCGAGAGGTAGGCACACATGCCAGAAGACCAGGCTCTGAGGCCCGGAGAAGCACGTCAGCTCGTACCGATAGGCGGATATTGCGAACAGCGCTAGCGGACAGAACCATCATGCTGCGGCAACTGCGTGACAACATCAATATTCCCGGTACTGCGCCAGTGTCAATAGCGACAATAGCACGCCAGTTACACGCCGCGACAATCTCTGCCAGGCGTCAATTATTGTGTCTTCCTTTGACACCTGAGCACCGCGCTGATACGACTGCAATGGTGTCGTGAACGAGTGGGCTTGTGAATGGAATCCCGCTTTTGTTTAAACATCGACGACAAACGTGTCTGGCACAGGTCATTGGAACGTGCCAATGAAAATGCACCCGGTATCGCTATCGTGGACCAACACCCGGGATCATGGTCTGGGGTGTCATCGGCTACGATACCAGAACGCTTTTAGTCATCATCCAAGGCACCCTGACAGCAGCACGGTACGTCATAGACATTCTGCAGCCCGTATTACTGCCCTATCAACACAGCATACCCAGCGCAGTTTTTCAGCAGGATAACAGCACGGAAATCTAGGGAATGGAGTTCCCGACGAATGGTGATTGTACTAGCAACAAAGGAAGTATAATTTCTGACCTCTGTAGCAACCATTTCAGTAGAAGACAATCGATTGCTCTGGGTCATACTTGCAGGCACTCGATGATCTCTGTCTGTTAATTTCTTGGTTGCACGTTGAATGTCGCTGAGCTCTATTGAACGCCTATATCTTAATAATACGAAGCATATATGTGTCTAAAGTGTGCGATGATCTTTAAATACCGGAATTTACATTTCATGAGTTATGAGAGGTTTTCCTAAACTTTTGATCGTATAGTGTATATTGAATGGATGATCACAATGTTTTGTGCTGTGAATATGAAAATCAAAAAAATACGTTACACCCTTATCATGTGTTACTGGTCTGATGCACAACTGCTATACCAATATAAATGCGATAGCCTAGAAAAACAATAAAATACACTCTTGTTCAGAAAAAGCAGAACGCCTCGAAGAGTTTCTGCTAAGGCTTTGCTTTATTAACTGTATGGAAAATAAACAATGCAGATTGAACGATGGAAAATAGGCAATACACATCGAACGATGGAAATAGACAATACAAGATCTTGGTGGAGACAGATCATGTATATTGACATAGTTGATAATTTGCCATGTGCACAGTGAGGCATCGAATAAAATATGTTTTAATAGTGTTTATCCAGGCTGTACTGGCCTGTGTCCAAAGTTCAACCAGATTTGCTGGACGGTGATAATGCTGTACCTATTGTTTGACCATGTCTAAGATATTTCTTATAGGTGATCTAGACGGACACGGTAGAAATGGAAGTTTCTTATTCATGAAGAAGGCATCTGTCATCGCTGGAATTGTGGTGGGCGTTATCCCTCTGAGAGATAGCCCCTGCAACTTCTGCTGGTATGGAAGGACGAGTCGCCGTAGAAAGTCATAGATGTAATAGACACTCGTTATGGCAGTAACAGCTTCTAACGGTATTCGATAGCACCCCACACTAGAATGCAGCCTCTTAATGCAATATGCCTGATGCAAATACTCTACGAACAGAGATACAGCCATCTTTTTCACCTAAACAAAAAGGTGATTCTTCTGAAAATACAATGGTATGCCATTCATCACGTCACTTACGTCGTTCAATGTACGACTACAGTTTGGCAGTGCGTTACTGAGATATCAAAGGTAGACTGAAGAGGGGCCTTGCAGTCGATTTTCAATAAACGGTGGCGTACTAGTAAAGCTGACGTGGGAGAATACGTCACAGTTCGCCACTTTTGTGCCAATATAGATGATGCTGCAGAAAGGTCACTCAAGCACATTCTCCAGAGATGAAGATCCCGTCTCTTCGTTGCCTATGTCCTTTTACGACTTACCACGACGAACCCACTGCGCCCTACACGACGGCCAGTCTCATTGCAGTCGTTCATGAATCCATGAAATTCGCAAATTTCACTGTATGACTGTCTTATTCGACGACGAGGTACTGTTCTTCACAGCTGCAAGCGCTGCCCTGACGGCCTAACTACGTAGCGCTTAAAACGGAATAACGGAAACTGTACAATCTGTGACATGACTTGATATGATTAGCCTAGACCACTAACAGTTAAATGTTAATCCTTCCTGCGGTAGTGTTTGATTTGCATAATTTTAAAAATGCTCAACTCTTCAAGGTGTTCTTATTTTTAAAAGCATGAGCGTAATTGGAAATTCGAATTATTTGAACATTTACTTTGGAATCCGAGAACTTAAGAACTTCACAATGAAGAAAGTGAAGGTAAAGTTTTCCAAATTATAATAATTTAATAAATGATATCTCAGCTTTTCTTAAGTGACATTTTGACACGGTCTACCACAACAGCTGCTGTAATTTGGTGATTGAAACGTTATACTCCGAAACCGTGCAAATTCACGTAACGAACTATACATATTTGATTGTGTTATACCGGAGTGCTCAATTGAAAGTGGATACCTGTCGTAGTGGAACAACCTATGCAAATTCGGGTAATAGCTTGAATATATTCCTTATAAAAAACCAAGATCATATGTAGTTGGAGTCATTTGGTGTCTTACCACGTGCTGAGGTAAAATGCCACCATCAAAGCAACTGAGCGGTTTTCAATGTAGAGTAGTCATAGGCTAGGATAGACACCAGCCGTAGGATAGACACTAAACCTTGAAAGTCGACCGTGGGTGCTGTTATCACGAAGTGAAACGTCATGGAGGTGGCCGAGCCCGCTTGGTTACTCCTTGAAAATAGATGAATAGAAACTTAATTTGTTTGATAAGTCTGAATTTATATATTTATCTCATACTGTATTGTTAGAAGATGAAAATTTTATAGTATATAGGAGGGGCGATTATAAAGTCATTACAATCAACAAGTAAGAACGATCGTTTTTGAAAATGTGTGATGTCGCGGGTAAGCCGTGAGCCGTGATAAGCTTCCTGCAGCTTCCTAGCTTTTGAACCTGTGTCAGGCTGCCTGTCCAGATAATTTTTTCGAGCGGGTTGTCGCTATGGACGAATACATTGTTCCCCTTCAAATGCATGAACCTTATCACGGCTCGCACCTCCAATTGGGTAGCTTTTATATAAAAGGAACCAAGCGCTATTCATGAAAAACTGATAAAAAGTAGTTTAAAGTTGTCTTCATAAAAAAAAATTAGGGCCCAATTTTTTTTGTAAAAGAAAGTCTAGGACAAATTCAAACCCATATTACGTTATTTTACTCTTCTATATTCATTCAATATTTCTTGTTCGTTAGTGTCTTGTAATTAAAAATTATTGCTGGTTCATTTTACATAAAATTACAATACACTTATATAAAAGAAACCAGGTGACGATTGCAATTAAGGCCTTGTGTATGAGCACATGTTTATTGATAAACATAGGTACAAAGATAAAAAAAAATAAAAAGCTCTTTGGCGCTTTTAGATTCCATTTTTGTATGTATCTCAAAAATATGTAACGTGTCGTTTGGTTCCTATTGTATAAAAGCAGTCTAATGTTTTGACGGGCTACGCCATAATCCTTTCGACGCTCTAGTGGGGTTTAGCGGTACTACGCCTAACACCTCTTTGCATCCTCCAGCACTCGAGGGATGCCGCTTACCAGTAGTACCATAACGTTCAAAAGAAATCGTTTTTTCATGATGATTGTAATGACTTTATGACCGCTCCTCGTAATTAGGGAAAGGAAATCGAAAGGAATGATTATTTATAGTAATTAATCACTTATCCGAGATTAACACGTTGTAGATTATTGAATCGCAATTGTTGTTTTGTTTTTCTACAGGTAAACTACTTAATTTTTTTTCACATTAGGATCGCCCAAATGAAAGTGGGACTGCTATAGGCTTGGCAAATGGTTTAACGGTATCAGCGTGATAAGTATAGCGAATAAAGAGTGATGCATACGGAAGAAAATGCCCATACCTTGTTGTCTTGAAGGTTGATACAGATGATAGAATACCCTGAATGAAGAACCCACGGGATTGGCCGTGGAACCATTCTTCAACGGCGACGCGGACCTCATCAGTGTTTGCGAATTGCCATCCTTTCAGACTTTTTTGGAGTGGACCAAAGACATGGTAGTCGCAAAGTGAAAGGTCGGGGCTATATTGGGGATGTTAGAGGACTTCCCATCGAAATCGCCCCAACAAATCTTTACACGCAGTAGCGACATGAGGGCGGGCATTGTCGTGCAACAGAATAACCTCTTTGGACAATATGCCAGATCGACGATTCTGGGGCTATACGGTCGTGGCTATACGGAGGATGAAGAATAGTGCTAGGAGCAATCCCGGAGGTTCTTCACCCAGGGTATTCATCATCTCGTGGACCTGTATCAATGTTCAAGGCAACTACGAGGGGAAGTCAGTAAATAAGTTACAAATGGATATATAAATAAAACAAATAAGAATACTGATTTGAAATCTACTTTTATTTCTCCGCATAATTCCCCTGTATCAATATAGAGAATAAAGGCACTTGTCGTATCGTTTCACAAGCCCCTCAAAAAGATAAAATTCATTGGCCGAAAGTTGACGTATAAGACGACTGAACAAATGGAAATCCTAAGGAGCAAAGTCAAGGCTATATGCTCTCCTAGAAGACTGACCATCCTCGTACTGCCAACAAGGCAACTGAGATGCTGAGAAAGTTTAAGTAGAAAGTCATCGAGCATTCTCCGTATAACCCTGACCTTCTCTAAGCGACTTCCATTTGTTCGACCCTCTTAAACATCATCTTTCGAGTGAACACTTTCCCTTCGATGAGGCTGTTCGATCCTCTTTAATGAAGCGATGATAAAGCTGTACGAAGGGAAGTTGCCGCCTGGTTCAGGCAGAACCCAAAGCATTTTATTTTAATGGTTTTGAAGGGCTTGTGAAACGATCGGTCAAGTGCCTCAATGTACAGGGCAATTATGCGGAGCAATGAAAGTAGTTTTCAAATGACTACTTGTATTTAGATCCATTTGTAACTTACTTACTGATTCCCCTCGCATGTATAGGCATTTTGTTACGTATTTATCACTCTTTATTCTGTGTATTTACCACACTGATAACATTAAACCATTTACCAAACCAACAGCGGTCTCACTTTCATTTGGGGGATGCTTTTGTTTTTCTCCTTTAAAGTTATGAATAATGCTTAAAACTTATATTTGATGGACCTAGGACATTAACGAGACAAGCTATAGTTTTGCCTAAACTAAAATATCACTGAGGTTAGGTTTGAATGTATACATAAAAGATAGATGCATACGAATTTTTACAATATTTGTAAGGCTGAATATTTGATAACAACATGAATCGTTTCATGTCCACCCAAACTTAGAATACATACTTTGTGTTTGAAAACATGTTACATTGTGAACCTAATCCTGGCCTTAATCCCGCTCTTCCTGTCAGCTACAAGCCCATCAGCTTATTACCTACTCTTTCTAAGGTATTCGAACGCACAATCCTGAATTGCCAAGGTGCAATTCGGATTTCATTTCAATTTTCTCAATTTTATGCCACAAATTCCGTAATATGCCTTTTCGATCTTTTTTATTTTTCCGTACATTTTATTAGGATTACCAGAAAAACAATCAAATACATTTATTTTATAAAGTTTCCATGAACTGACACACGATCAACTCGTTGTGGTACAGTTTTGAAAAGATTCTTTAAGGTTTCTTGTGACAGTGTGTTCCATTCATGCAGAACTGTATTTTTCAGTTCATTTTTCGTATTGAACTCTTTTCCATTTCCATAAATTTTGAACTTCTCCATATGTCTCAAAGATCAGAATCTCAGTCTTAACCAAACAGATTTTCATCCCAGCACTCTCCACCAAACGCTCATCGCCTCGGCTGCCCCTGTCTATCCAGTCCATAAAGATAATGAACAAGAGGGGCGACAGTACGCACACCCAGGTGAGCGGTGTTGAATTAATGGCAGACATGATAGCAACCAGAAATTGACCCACGCCGTACTTTCACAAAACTCGCCAGAGCTTCTTCCGAGGAAATCTGTCATATGCTTTCTCATATCTCAAAGGGAGATCGGAGAGATTAACAAATATCGAAACATCTCTTTTCTCAGAATTCCTAGGAAAGTGTGCACTAAATGTCCGGAGAGGAGAATTCGGGAAATGGAAGACTCCAAAATGTCGAGGCAGCAGTGCGATTTCCGAAATGGATCACCTGTTTGCTCTAAGGTAAATCTTTAGGAGCTAGAAACTTTATGGAGCTCAACTACCATATACTTCTACAGACCATAATGATTTCTGTTATTCCCACTCTTTGATTTAGTTAAAACTTTCTTTATGTGCTTTGTCTTTTTAATGTCCCAAAAGCTTCAAATATAATAAATTAAGCAAAATATTCATGCTCTAAAGTTGTTCAATGTGCATATAAATGAACTCTACCAAATAATAGGGATAGTTGTTTTAATGTGTAGTCTGTTTGATACTAACTAGATCCCCCAAAATGCTTCCTACTAATTATAGAAATATTTTGAGTAGTTGATTAATAACAATTTTTAAGCAGTTGTTTCTATGGAATAATGTATAGGTACATTAAAGGTACTACACTACTGTTTATAAAAATCGCAACACCCTGATGGAATAGCCCAATCTGCATTAAATTTGGAGCATTTGCATATCATGGGTCAGAAAAGAAACCATTAGATTTTCAGGTCAATACAATGCGTTTTATTGTTACATTAGTATCGGGTGAAACTACCGTGGGATGCAATTACAGCCTCTAAACGTCGTGGCATTGAGTAAAACAAGCTCTGAATAAGGGCCTGGGGATTGTCCTGCCATGCTCTGTCTACACGGGTATACAGTTCATCCACAGTTGCTGCTGCAGCAGTCTGACGAGCCAATCGATGAGCAACCCTGTCCCACACATGTTCGATTGGGACATGTCTGGTAAACGAGCAGGCCAGGGGAACAAGGGCGTCTGATGTGCTTGGAAAAAGGCGAGGACATTTCTGGCCACATGCGGTCGGGCATTGTCCTGTTGGAATACAGCGCCTGGAAGGTTCTGCAGGAAGGGGATGACCTCGGGTTGCACAACTTCCCTGATGAACCGGTCACTGTTCAGATTGCCATGGATTCTGATCAGACGGGAACGGCTATGGTAACTGATTGCACCCCACACCATCACCCCTGGCGTTTGTCCTGAATGACGCTGCAGGATGCATTCGGAAGGTCGCGCTCGCCACGATGTCTTCTGACTCGTATCCTGCCGTCATGGTGCTGTAAGTTAAACCTTGACTCCTCCGAAAACACAACTTGTTGCCATTCAGCTTGCCACTGTTGGTGTTGATGGGCCCATTGCAACCTGAGGCGCCGGTGGTTTTGAGTCAAAGGAATCCGCAACAATGGTACTCGTGCCATCAATCCTCTGGAAATCAAACGGCGTCGTACAGTGCTAATAGACATTGCCCTGCCTACTGTAGCACCCCACTGTTGTGCTAACACTGTGGAAGTGGCTGTACGATCTGCTACACACATGCGATAGAGGTGTCTGTCATCTCGCGGTGTCGTCGTGCTGGGTCTTCCTGAGCCTGGTCTTCGGTGTGCCCTGTTCTCTTCGCTCCACTGCCTCCATGCACGCATAATTGTCGTTGCATTACGTCCTACACGAGCAGCAATGTCACGATACGACCATCCCGCTTCACGCAGACCAATTATGCGTCCTCTTTCAAAGTCTGTCAGCTGTTGATATGGTACCGTTCGTCGTCGTCGAGGCATGGTGTTCTTTCAAGCAATTACTCTGAAAATCTAATCATTTATACTCTGACCCATTGTATGCAAATATTGCAAATTGCATATGGATTAGACCATTCCATCAGGGTGTTGCGATTTTTATAAACAGTAGTGTATATTATACTTGGGGACTTTCAGATTCTGAAATCAGTTCGTTGACTTTCAAAAGCTGCAGAGTATTTGTTATACGGTTTTCTAATGCTTTTAAATGAACATCAACAATGATTTGAGTTAATTTGATATTTATTATTAAAAATAAAACAATAAAAAAGGCAATGCTACATGCGTTGACAAATATGGTGCACAACCTGTTCTTTAATGCTACCTTTTTGAAACGTTTTTTACCTGTGTTAACGTGAGCAAATACGCCAACAAAATATATTGTGCACATCTAGAGCACAGGAAATTTCCAACCATATAAGTTTCTTGCGTTAACACAGGTAAAAGTGCATAACAAAAATGTATTGCCGTATTTATATATAGATACTGGGTGTCTCAGAACTCTGTATCCAAATTTGACAAGTAGGTAGAGAGGATGTTTATGAACACTTTCAGCCAATAAATCCATGGTCGGAAATGAATCCAACAACTGAAAGATCACCTTGCAGGTCACCAATAAACAGACTCCAACAAATTAATTTTATTTATCATCTAGCTTACAGCAAAAGTTTTACAATATGTGTTCAAAATAACGACAACCTATCCCAATACAGGCTTCACATCGCCTTAACATCGAAACGTTCAAAGCGTTCAAAGATTTCAGGAATCTCTTGAACTTCTGCTGGAGCTACTACCACAGACCCCACAAGACCGTCCCCAGATTTCACTGGGATTTCATACACCACAGTCTTCATATGGCGCAATAAGAAGAAGTCCCTGCACGTGAGGCAGATGTGATCGTGATGGCTACTTAATGGGACCTCCACGACCAATCCACCTGTTTGGAAATCAGAGATTCAGATAACCAAGTACCACGAGGGTGAAATGTAGAGGATCCCCATTATAGTAGGCAAAAAATGTTGATATACATCTTCTCTACCTCTCTGTTAAGTTTGACTAACGAATTTTGAGACACCCTTTATAATAAATTAACGTACGTTGCTCGAGACTGAAATTTTTTAGTTTCTAAAGATCATGTCACCGGTAGTTCGGACCGATCCTTTGGAATAATCCAACCAAAAATTTATAGTATTGTTGATCTTGCGTAGCGAAATTCATTCATATACCTACAAACCACATTAACGGGATGTATACTCCAAACAAATGAATCATGAGAACTGTTAATCACTGCGTTACTATGGAAACCAACTAGAGCAGAAGTTAGCCTCATACAGAGATTGCTGTTAAATGAATTCCTATTAACTTGTTGGCCCTTAAAAGGGTCTTCTTTTGCAATTAATGCGAAACAATTTTTTCTCAGAAGATTCGTAATACTTTCTTGTTAGACATTTTGCGTGAGCACTTGATGAACAAAGCCCACTTTAAGCAGGGAATATGAACTATAAATAAAAGAACTGTCAAACGAGACTAAGGACTGTAGACGGAGCGATTCTCGAGATTCGTCTGTTGAACTGCGAGGAGCGGTCATAAAGTCATTACAATCGGAAGGGAGACAGAGCACATATGCACCTCTCAGGGCCACACACTTTTTCCTACGATGGACGACTTGCTGGATGCTACTTTCATAGATGTCCTCCACCTCGAAGATGACCCCTTTGGCGTCTTGGAAATGCCGTCAACGAAATTGGTTCTTCAGGCGAGGGAAGAAGAATTCCTTGGGGCCAGATCGGGTGAATACAGCAGATGGGGAGGTATTTCGAAGCCTAGCTCTGCCGCAACGCGCATGGTCTCAAGTGTCTAATGTGTTGGTGCTTTGTTGTGCAGAAGTCTGACCCTTTTGGACATCTGGCCTCGATGGGTGATAGGGCGGTCTGAGAAGACCATCGTGTCCAATTGCTTCGCAATTTGTGGCTCGTCACAGATGGAGGAGGTCCGTCGACGCCACAAGGCGAATGTCTCGTACGATGAGGCAGTGACACCATAAACGGCCAGTAAATCCTCATGATTTGTTTGGGGTTGTTCCCCTTCAAATGCAAAACCTTACTACGACTCCCACCTACAATTTTCTGACGGGCTGTGCCGTGTTGCTTTCGACGCTCTGGAGGCGTTTAGCGTTACTGCACCAAACCCGCTTTGCATCCTCCAGCACTCCAGGGATGTCGCTTCCTAGCGGCACCACACATTTTCAAAAGTGATCATTCTTTCATGCTGATTATAATGACTTTATGACTGCCCTCGTATATGCTCTAATTTCGACCCCAGTGGACCAATCCAAAGTAAACTAAATATGAAGGAAACAGACAGACATGATTAAAAACAATAAGCAGCTCCATTCTTCCGCTACTTAAACTATCCGTAAACTACTTAATTACAGATGAATTAGCGACTATTTATTAAAGAGATTGTCTGATAGTAACTGTCACGAAATCGTGGAAGGTATCGTGAAAGGTAATATGATTCTGTTACCTGTGTACCAATGGAACCTTCCATGAAAACAAACCGCGATATATTTAATGAAATTAAAAATGTTGGCATATAGAGGAAGCGGAGGACGATAGATTCTTGTATGATTTGCCCTATCTTGGTTTCGCTTGGCAGAGGAAGCGAAAAGGAAACGCGATCAGAAATGTTTTCTCCAGCTCTCAAAACGGATCGTCCTGCATTTACTGGAATCGCCCAAACCACCGGCACTCTATACAGATTTGGGTGGAGCAAATTAAATAACTGCGTAAGAGAACTGAAAAAGTTTATAAGGACGTCAGGACTTTATTTAAATATGGTTATGGATTGTTTTATTTGTTTTATGCTAATGGGCATATTGTACGCCCAAAGCGATATCCCTGGAAGAGAAGAGTATCTATTGAGCAGTATTTTCATTGCGTATTGTTTTTACGTATAATTAAATCTAAACATTTCACTTGTTTATAGCTTTCACTCTGCTATAGAAAGAATCCTCAGAAATTGCAACTCTCATATGCTGCACACAAATTACGTCCAGTTTCGGTAGTGCGTCAGTGAATTTATTTGAAACACACGGTATAAACAGTGTAGACAACTGAATTTATTCAATTTCACTATCCATTTTTATGTACAGTATTTTTTTATATATTACCATTGGAAGTTCTGACAGCGTAAGATCAGGCGACTATGGCGGGTGTGACTTCTTTGAGTTCATGAAAAACTCAAATATCGAATCATGAGCTCTTCAGGTGGTCATGAATGCTTGAATGATGAACGTTCAATATTTATGAAATCTCTCGTGTTTTGTAATGTGGGTTTGATTCCATTAAAGCTTTTATATTAGGTTGCGAAAACGTATTATTACTTTTCCGAACCACCTAGTAGATATGTTATTAATTAGCGGAAGAATTAATAAAAAAAATATATAAAAAAAAATAAAGAATGGAGCTATTTATTGGTTTTACAATGTCGGTCTGTTCGTCCCGTTTATACATGTTTTTTCTATATTTTTTGACGTAAACAGTTCATATTTGGATTGTAGCGTGGCATGGGCATGTATTAATTCACTGTTTAGTTTGGTTTTTAATGGACCACTGGGAGCAGAGTTACGGGGGCGAGAGTTAGAGGGGTCCATCTCTCTATAAGTACGAGGGGCGGTCAAAAAGTCACTACAATCAACATGAAAGAAATGTGTGGTGTAGGGTCTGATCGAATATTCAGTTTTTTTCAGTTTTCAGTATTTTCGGCTTTTTTTTGACATTCGGCCAAATTTCGGTTTCGACTGAGAGTCGGTTGCATCATTCGGTACAAACCGAAAGTTTTGCACGTGTCTTCGTCTTCACGATCACGTGCTCAAAACGTGTCGGAGACTGAGCAATAGCACAAAATAACAGCTCTCCACCGTGATAAGGTTTCTGCAGCTTTCGAGCTTTTGAAACCTGTGTCAGGCTGACCGGGACAATTTTTCGAGTGGCTTATCACTATGGACAAATGCGTCAGGCCCGTTCTTAGGTGTTATGCGGCCCTACGCGGATGCGTAGTCAGCGTATGCCTAAGAACGGGCCTGAATGCGTTGTTCCCTTTCAAATGGTTGAACCGTATCACAGATCGCATTTCCAATTTTCCGACGGGCTGCGCCATGTTTCGACGCTCTGGCGGCGTTCAGCGGTACTACAATAAACACAGCTTTGCATTCTCCAGCACTCGACGATCCCGGCCGAGGACGATGAGGATTTTTCAGGGGGAAATCCTGAGATCACGCACTTCCTTCGGAAGGGAAGTAAAGCCGTTGGTCCCGTGTAGTCGCTTGGCGGCTGCACGTTAAAGAACCCTTGCGAGGCAAAATTTGCGGCCCCTATAACGCCGTCCTGAAATAACCATAGTAGTTGAAAAGGACGTTAATACCAAACAAACCAAACCAAACCAATCCAGCACTCGATGGATGTCTCTTCACTGTAGCACCACACATTTACAAAAGCAATAGTTCTTTCATGCTGACTGTAATGACTTTACGACCTCCAGAGAAGTGAAATTTGATATGAAGATTCTCTAGGCAGTGTCTACATTGCTGTATGCCAAATATTCCCAGTGAGGTCGGAGATATGGGGTAGTGGTCACGTGGTTTTTAGAACTATTAACGTTTTGAAAAAGCAATATACGGCATGTGATATATCATTCGTTCGCAAATGATGAGAAACGATGACGAATTTTTTCCATTTTCGGCAAAATCAATTTTTTATAAAAAAAAAACCGGAGTTAAAAAGTACGAATAAAAGGGGTAAATGTACATGAACCTTCGCTACTTTTCTATACGCTTCTCGAAAGAATTAATTTTTAATTTAATTCGTCTTTTGGCTGCTACTAATCCGTCACAAAATCTTCATTTAGTTTAGTTACTTATTTTTCAAACTTGATTATGTGCTAGGGTCGCGGGGGCGGCGGCAGCAGCCCTATGGAGGATATTCAGTTTTCGCGATCTACCGTCATTAATGGTAATATCCAAAGAGACTGGAATCAAGATTCTCAATTAGTCTAGTCACCTGATTATGCTGGTTCCATGGTCTATATCCATTCTTAGAAAGATCAGTTTGCGGCATTCGTATCACGCGCCATTCATGCAACATTTGAGTAGATGCACCCTTACCCTGGGTCAGGGATTTGAATGCAAAACGGATTCTGTGAGCTAAGCTGACTGTAGCATGCTACTTAGGTCACCCTAGCCAGAAAGTTCATGGTTGAGAAGTGAGACGAGGAGGATCGAAGCAAAAGTCTCATGATATTGACCTTCCCTTTAAATTGATAATTTTATTTGGGTACTTTGGTCACAATTCTACAATTCTCCTAAAGACCTACAATTTTTAGGACCATCCCTTGTCACAAAATTTTTTTCTGAAAACTTATTTGCTCTTAAGAACAGATTGACCATGGGTAAACAAAGGACAAAAAATAAGATGGAAAAAGGCGCAAGGAATTTTATTACGCCGTATCTCCTTGAAGTTAATAATTAAATGTAGAAAATATAAAATACGAGGGGAGGTCAGTCGTTAAGTTGCAAACGGATATCGAAAGGAAAAAATGCAGATACTGCTTGGGAAAATATTTTAATTTCTCCACATAATCTCCCTGTGCATTGAGGCACTAGTCCTATCGTTTCTTGGGTCCTTTAAAACTAGTAGTATAAATTTCTTCTTTCAGCTGCTGACTGAACCAGGCGGTGACTTCCCTTTGTACAACTTCATCTTAGGGAAAGTGTTCACCTCAAAAATGATGTTTAATTGAGTCGAACAAATGAAAAGGGCAAGGTCAGGGCTACACGGAGAATGCCCGAGGTCTTTTCACTTGAATTTTCTCAGCATCTCAGTTGTCTTATTGGCAATAAGAAGATATTTACTGTTTTGTGGGATCACGCGAACATATAGCCCTGACTTTACTCCTCACAGCTTCCATTTATTCGGTCTGCTGAAACATCTTCCTTCGGCCAACGATGAAGTGGTATAAAAAATTTTATACTGCTAGTTTTGAAGGGCCTATGAAACGATGGGAAAACTGCCTCAATGTTAAGATTATGTAAAGAAATAAAAGAAGTTTTTTAATCAGTACTCGTATTTGTTTTATTTCTATATGTATTTATAACTTTTCTATTGACTTTCTCTCGTAGTATGCGCCTTATAACAAATATAATCCTGGTTTTAACATGTGCACATAGGACATGTTGATAGCTGTAGTACTTTCATTTCCATAGTTGTTCCTGGTTCGAGGCCAATATATGGAATTTTCTTTGCTATTTTCTACATTTAATCAAAGAACAGAAAACTTTCACCTCTCTTCAAAGAGAAATTCTCTGGTTGATCCGTGTTTGCATCAATTCCAGATGCTCATTAAAGTGTCTGTTTCATATAAAGTAAGGTTTTATTGGACAATTTGCATGTTTCAAATAGTAAACTTGCATTATATTTCAGTTGTCCGCCACCGAATAGAGAGACAGGCCACGGCACTGGAAAGTAACATGACCAAGGTAGGCCGACTAACAATCCAATCTTCAGTGCCTCCATCTTTGATTTTAACAATGAGTCTTTTTTTCCTTTGTTGGAAACAATAAAGGTTGAATTTTTGGCCAGACCAGTATGTTCAGATGATTTTGAGCACCAAGGCCTCTCTTTCTCCTCCCGAAAAAACCCGAAATCTGTCATTTTTATGTAAACAAATTTTATGTTTCTGTAACTCTTCCATCTTTGTGCTGCTCGTAAATATCTTCAGCAAAACATGTTAAAATGCAAAACCAAATGAAAAATTCGCGACCTTAATTTGAACGAGGAGCTACGAGTATTTAGCTCGTTTGCCTCTACCAATTTGGATACCTTCATTAATAGGATTGCATCCAGGACGAGGGAATTATTCCTTTCTTTATTCAACTTTTGCTAGAGTATTTTCTCCAGTATTTGCTTACAAGTAGAACCCGTGTGAAAGGATTTTCCCACAGAAGAGTCATAATAATAATGGCTGATATTTTTTATCAGCTTCTTCTATTGCCATTTTTCCTTTTACCGTTTAGCGATCTTTTTATCATAATGGTGAACTTGTAACTAAATCCCTCAAGAACGAGTCCAAATAAATTTTAATTTAAAAATGCTTGATTATTCTAAATTAACACGCTTCCTGTTACGTCAACAGGAAGCGCTAATCGTTTACTCGTTAATATTCCTTTATCCATTAAAATTTAGCAATAATTAAAATTCTTCTGACCATCTTGAGTGTAAGCATCACCTCCTTTATTATTACAGACCTATTTTACGGAAGAATTTCCATTGTTGTTTTTGGCATTTCTCAGTTTTGCCATGGCGCTGTTTAACCCCCCTTTGGTTACCATGTGAGATAAATAAAATGTAGTGCAAACAAAATAAAAAAAGATACATAATGTATTAAATTTTTTTTGCATAGAATCTTATATTTTAAAAAGGAGTTAAATAGTGAATAAAAAGAAACTTAAATTTGGTTAATGAAATGAATGCTTATTCAGTTTGTTTTTAACGTCACCAAAAAGTCACCTGACCATCTTAGTCCAAGCATGGTATTTTAATCCTCTGGTCTGTGCACTCGCGCAAATTCCATTGTTGGAGGTTAACAATTGAACTTTTGTATTTACCACGGTCTATTGATATTCATGGTCATCGAGCTTCGGCCATTTTCCATTGTTTCGAGAAGCTAAGGGAAACAAATCGCGCCAGGTGCCGCATAGATCGCACTAAGGCCGACCGCAACCTGCGATAGAGATTTTCATTGAAACTGAATAAGAAAGTAAAGTTTCTCTCTGCCGATAAGGCAGAGCTGCAGGCGCAGTTGGGCAGAATGTATATGAAGCGCCACTTTTCAATAGAGTTCCCGCCCTACCGGGAGCTAGAAACTTTAGCTTCATTTTAACAATGGAGCTCGATGACCATGAATATCTATAGACCGTGGTATTTACTGAAGAGTCGATTTTTGCCCCCTCTATTGCATGACTGTGGCTACAGCCCAAACATGACAATGTATTTTAAGCTTAACAATGCATTAAGTGTTCAGCAACAAATACTTAACATCAGCTGACAGTTTTGTTAGGTTGTACGATCGTTAAAATACATTGTTTAGTTTGGGCTGTAGCCAAATTCTAGCAAAAATCGGCTCTTCAGTAAAAACAGCAATCCAATTGTTGACTCCAACAACGGAATTTGCGCGAGTGCACAGACCAGAGAATTAAAAGACCATCGTCCAAGCAACAATTTAACCTTCATTGTTGGAAACAATCAGATAGAGAGGTTAAACAGCGCCATGGCAAAATTGAGAAATGCAAAAAGCAACAATGGAACTATTCAGTAAAACAGGTGTATAATAATAAAGGAGGTCATGGTATAAGAATAAAGCTTTCGTTACTTATTTCAAATTGTCTATAACCGTGACCACCGAGAGAGAAGGCCTCCGCAATGAAATTGAATACATTGTTACATCATCATAGATAGTGCCGAAGCCAACGAAAAAGACAGGCATCGAAGTGAAAAAGTCACCTGACCATCTGGGTCCGAGCAACAATCCAACCTTCATTGTTTTCAACAATCGGAAAAACACTCATTGTTTACATCCAAGATGGAGACAATGAAGATTGGATTGTTGTTCGGACCCAGATGATCAGGTGACATTTCCGCTTCGAGGCCTGTCTTTCTCGTTGGCCTCGAGATGGTGCAAATTCAGGACTTATTATTGGTAGAAATGCGAATAACAATGCACTATCTATGTGATGTAACAATGTATTCAGTTTCATTGCGGAGGCCTTCTCTCTCGGTGGTCACGCTACAACCGCCAATCCCAACAATGGATTTGATAATAACGCTTCCTTATTGGAAGCTAAATTTTCAAATTTCTAAAATCTAAATTGTTAACACCTAAGCAAAAACTTGAAATTTCATTATATATATACTAGCTAAACCGGTGCGACTTACATTCGCACAGAAAAAAAGAAAGTCATAATACATATTTTTGAAATTTTGCCTATTTGTCTTAAAATTATGTATCATTCGGTCGTTTTTCTCTATGTTTAGCTTGCTGAGAGTCGCTTTTCTCTGTCTCCCGGAATTTCATTTAATCTGCTGCACCTCATATATTCTCTCACATAACAAGATTAAACAAAGTATTGAAAAAAACCGACTTTAATGAAACTTTCACTATCGCCTAGCTATATCAGTCCGTATCTTGAAAACTACTGAACCGATTATGATGAAACTTGGATTTATCTCTAAGTTGAAAGATACTTAATCTAATAAAAAATTATTGCAATTCGATTTCTAGTTTCTGAGAAATACGTAGACAAACATACATACATACACACACTTAAGAAATTTAGCATACTTGTTTAGAAGCCCACATAGACTAACATATATGAATATTGTGCAATTCCGACAATATTACATACATACGCATCGAATTGATAACCTCCTTTTTTTGAAGTCTGTTAAAAAAAAACTTGAAGGGACAGCAACTTCTGCACTTCTTTGCGTAAAATAATTTGAATTGACTGACATAATTTTTACTTGTCGTTCAGATTTTTCATCCTCACATGAAACTTGAGAACTGTCTTGAGAGAGTTTGGTCCTAATTTCCATTATTTGTTTACGCCGGTACATTTTTATTAAGTTTTATCCAGATTGGCGTGTTTCTTTTCTTCAAGTAAGCTTTAATTAAATTATTAAAACCTAAAAAGAAATGAATAATAATAATAATAATAATAACAAATTACTTCGCTGAAACACTAATGTGAACAAACAATTTTATTTACATAATCTAAAACGCGCCTATAGGCGTACATATAAATTTAAAAATATAAAACACTCCTGCTACTGGAGCCTTGTACATGTACATATTTTGTAGCTAATTGATCAAATAGTGCTTATAAAGCTGTAACTTATATTATAAAATCTAAAATAGAATAGAATAATAACTTATATTATTTCCTCTTTAAAAGTGTAAAAACTCGTTCAGTCATCATGATCATTCTACAAATGTTCAAGGCGAAAGCGTTTTCGTTAAATGCAAAATTCCGATAAAGTAAAGATTACAATTTTTACCGAGATGTCGCTTTTATTCATAGGTAACACTGGGCAACAAATTTTCAAAACTTTTTTGCCTCCGATATGAAAATAACCATTTCTTAATGAGTTGAATGTGCTGAACACGAATATGACTGTGAAAATGCAAAATTTACAGAAAATCCTCTAGTTTTTTTGTAATCTGCAAAAACAATTGTGTACATAATAAAATGACTACCAATAGCTCTGGTCAACAACATTTTTGGTACCGGGGAAGATAGGTGTTCTAGACTAATTTGAGCGTGCTGATTCCAAAACTGAATTCCAAATTTCCCTATCACGTCAAGATCTCGAGTTCTAAAAATAGTTTAAATTTTAATGGTAGCCATTGTTTAAATTTGACATCAGGAGACTGTTTTACACCACTGAAACTTAACATCCTGACGTGATAGAAAAATTTGGAGTTCAGATATGGAATCAGCACACTCAAATTAGTCGAGAAAACCTACGTTTGTCAAAGTTGCAGTTCTACTGGATAAATATACACGTTGAAACGTAGAAAATGAACTATATTAAATATCTCAAAAACTAGAGCCAATATGAAAAAACTGATCTCATATTCGGAATCAGTGCAACAAATTTACCATAAAATGACTTTTAAATGATTGGAGGAAAAATGTGTGTTGACCAGTGTAATTAGCGCCGACCCAATTATAAATTTAACTATAATTCTTTCTTGTTTCGGTTCATAATCGATGTTCTTGAACAAACAGAATTCTTTCTACACTATTTAGTCAAGGCTTGGCGGTGAAATCATTTCATTTAACTCTAAAATATTTAGCGAAGCGGTGTTTTTCCGCCCTTGTGAAAAGATTGAGAATTGATCAGCCATGAACGACAACAACACACTGGCTAGCCGACTTTTCTCATTTTTTCTGTTAAATGACAGCCAATCATAAAAAAATCTCTATTTCTAAGGCCACCAATCATAGCAACGGAAACGACAATAACACTTCCTTATTGGATAGTTAAAATTTTCAAAAAGCCTTAAATGTTAACACCTAAGCAAAAACCTGGAATTTGCTTATATAGTATGTTATACATAGTTATATATATATATAACTTTGATATTTCTAACAAGTGATACTAACCATTCTGTACATGTACATTATTTTTAGGATTGGATTAACATTGTTTACAGACAACATTGTCTATTTAGGAGAATGTATAATATAAACACACGATATTAAAGTTAAGTGAATTATAAATTATTATCCTTGATGATAAAGTTTTTTTTTTCTATATTTTTATTTTTAGAACATAACTATATTCATCATGTATCGCTTATTGATATTGTTGACTGTCCTCTTCGTCGCCTTATCCTTTATCGATTATGCATCATCTGATAACAAAATGGAGTCTCAAGAAAGGATTCTGTCACGTGATAGAAGAGATGAAGCAAGAGATTACTTTCCTTGCAAACGATGCTTTACCATCAGACGCAATAAGGTAACCTGCACGTCACCTCGATGCCCGGATAATTTCGCCTGTGACGATTACAGTTTTCGATGTTACCGGGTTGCCAATTTGACCAATGTGAGAGGAGACGACGAAGAAAGAAAATAAGTTGCAAAAGAATAAACTGTTTGTGCATTTACCAAATTTATTCTTCCCCTATATCCTTTACAAACATCTCAAATGTAAGATAGTCTCGGGAGCTTCGATCTCGAGTAACAAATCACAATCCATATTATTGACTTATTACCCGAGAATCTTCTAAGCTCTGCTTAATTTTCCCTTCCCTAAAGCTCCAAGTGAATCGTAGTAATTAAACACAAATGCTACTTATTTTAAGACATCATTATAATTTTTAATTATAATCATTTTCATATAAAGCCATACCCGTAACCGTAATATTGCCTAACACTGGATCAATCCGTATGTTCAAATGGTATGTGCGAATAGGAGCCAAAAATTTTTTTTTATTGACTATCGAATATTTGTTAAGTTAGTATTTTAACATAGAGTAGTTTGTATAATTCAATTTCTCTTAACAGTATTTTGTGATATGTTGTTACTAAATGCCTCTTTGAATTGTTAAATTATGAAATCATTCGAAATTTATATCGATAAGAGAACTAAGGCACGAGTTTTATTATATAAGCTGTTTATTCCTTGAATGTATCAAACATTAAAGCAATATTTTAAAAAAGTATGTTGTTAAATATAATAAATAATTATAAAGAATATCAAAACAAAGATCTGACAAAGAGGTTAGATATAAGCTGGCTACTAATTTTATCAAATGTTGTTATAAAATCGAACCATTTTGTGTATGTAAGGACAAATATTATAAGCTCTTCAGACGATCTCATGATTTCAGAATGATGTGAAGTATTTTGTTTAATAAAATATATATGAGAAAAATGTATATTCTTTGTGGAGAGAAATGAGTGCATTCAAATGTTAATATAATTCTCTTTAACCCTATTCACACAATGAGTAAAAGAACCATTTACAGCAGAACCATGTTAATCCGGACTGGATAATCCGATTAAAACATTATTGCTACAAACTACTAATTTCTTGTCCATAGTAAACTTAAACCTAACTCTCTCACTCGCCCCAAATAAAAAATCGATGTTGCAGGCTGTAGAAACGGACCGTCAAGAAATTCTCACTCTTCTGCTGCAAGATTACCATTATATAGAAGAATGTTTTTTTCAAAACTTTTAGAAAATTTGGCTTTTTTCCGAAATAATTTAATAAGTTCTATAGGAAAATTGGCAGCAATTTTTGTTTTCGTCTTTGAAGAATAAGATAATGCAACCATTACCTACTAGATTCATAAGAACAACAAATTTTGCACAATACATTGTATTTTATTTACCCTCTGAAACTTTAGATTTTTATAATTTTTCTTTAAAATTTTCTGAAAATTTTTTGAAGAATTTCTGTTATTTTATATTTATACCCTCAATCTTCGTCATGCCTATGGAACTCGCAATCATGTAAGGAACCATTAAGTCAAAAATTTGGCGTAAAAACTTAGTTAGGTAAAATTCTGCCATTGACTTGCGTAAAAACAATTTATAACGTTAAAGAATATTTCAAGAGCCGGATTGTCAAGGTTCTACTGTGTAATTCTAATTATTATAAGAATAACATCTTTATAACTATGTGAATAGCTTTTAAAGTTTCGTAAAATTTAATATAAATGAAATTTAGCGTAAATCATTAAAAATTTTTCAATAATTGCTCGCATCATTGTTGCAAAATCATTCATATAATTAGGGCTGTGGAGTCGCGAAGGCATTTAATAGTTGAGGTCTTCAAAAATTCGAATTTTGACTTTAATTTTATATTTTTAATTTTAAGAAAATGGCATATTTAAATTCTATTTAAAGTATAAAACTGCTCTTTAGCAATAAATATAATAAAAAAATTCTGCAAGATTTGTAATCAAAATCATCCTGACGCAAAAATACCAAAAAATTTAATATCCATTCTATGTTATGGTGATGACATTGAATTATTTAAAATTATATAAAAATTCGGATACTAATATTTTAAATTCCCAACTTAAACTAATATGTTCCTTTCCCATGTCTGGATTCACAATAATGGGATGGAACATAATTAACTAAAATCGACCATTGTCTCTACACTCGAAAAGTAAGCGCTGTATATTTTGCACCCTACACTGCCACGTGCTAACATTTGTTAAGAAGTTTAATTTTAATCTACATCAAAACCATTTATTGGCACATTGTAAAAGATTGATCGGGTTCATAAAAAGATTTAATCAGATTATTATGGATCCTAACCTAACCTAGCTCCTCAATAATAAATATAATGCTAAGCGCCTCCCTCATTTGGTTTAGTTATTCAAAACATTATCCGTTTTCCAAATTTAATTCGTGACAATTCTTTTATCAAGTATATTTTTAAAATCTGTTTCTGACGAGCTCTTTGCCGATTTTTCTACTAATCTTGAGAGTAATTTTAAAATAATTTTTATTTTTAAATAAATTGTTCGCCAGCGATATTTACTTGTGCTCGTAATTGGCTTTAGAACATTTCACAGTAATCGTAGAAATTCTTCGATTTTACAAACCACAAGGCTTCATTCTAATATTGATCTTCATAATCTGGCTGTAATATTTTTGCATTACTAAATTAGATCCTTTTTTTTTATTAACTTTTTTAACTCGTTAATCTCGCTGTTTTTCAATCCTTTAATGACTCGTACTGCAAGAGGCACGAAGGTTAGCTCCTACTAGGGTTACTTTCCCTATCGGGCTTACCATCTTGTGTCACAAACCTATTAAAAATCTTTTAACCGTAAAATATAACAGAGTAGGTAGTGGTTTGTAATATCAAAATTTATATGCCAATATTTTTATTTTAACAAATTATGACAATCCAACTTTCATTGTTTAAAACAAACGAAAAAACGGTTTCACGCTTTGAAACGTTTCGAAAAAACGGTTTAAAAATATGCCGTTTAGGTGGCTCAAACTTTGAAAGCTGTAACAACATCAGCAATTTAAACGGTTTTCAAATAAAACTGACTAAAGAGGGAGTTAGTTGTTTAAAACATGGCCATGGCCGCCTCCTTGAATAGCGACACAAGCTAATGAGTTTGTTTTTAATTTAAGTATTATCCAATGTCGAACTACATGGAGTCTCCACAATAAAACTGGCAATCGCGACTTCTTCCGCCGTTTCCCACACTCTGTTTTGACGATTTGTATTGCGGATTCGCCGCCGCTTCGGCCGCTTTGGTCTTCCATTTTGTTTTGGCTCAGAAAAACGGAATTGCGCAAATAAACGAACAAATAAACGACAGCTTGTGGTCGTTTTCGTTTATTTCGTTTTTCCGTCTTCGTTTAAAACGGATTTCGTTTATTTGGCCAACATAAACGGTTTTTAAACCGTTTATTTTGAACCGTGAAACCAGCCACTGATTACAACAGGTGCTTTATCGTTTGTTGTAAACAATGAAAGTTGAATTATCAGCCCAGGTTTGATGATGCAGTGAGCAGGCTTGATTTTTAGGTGGCGTTGGGAATATAGGTATACAGGGTCTTTATAATTAAAATTCTATTTTGACATGGCCATAAAAAAAAACTACTGGACCAAAATCTATAATACTTGGTAATATTATACAAGAGGGCATGGGGAAAAAAAATAGTTCAAAAGGTCACCACCAGCATGGAATGGCGCTCTATGCAATATTCGTATACGAAATTAGACACAGTAATCCGGTGTAACCTGCTTTCAGTAAATGGTGGAAGCCACATTCAACATGTAACTAATTTTAGTAACGATTAAAGACTTGTTAACCTGTGTCTTCGTGTCTAATTTTGTATACGAATAGAGCGCCATTCCATGCTGGTGGTGACCTTTTGAACAAATTTTTTTTTCGTGGGTATGAACTTCCCATGCCCTCTTGTATAATATTACCAAGTATTATAGCTTTTGGTCCAGTAGTTTTTTTTATGGCCATGTCAAAATGGAACTTTTATTATAAAGACCCTGTATATCTATTTTGAAAGGATGTCTTTAAAGCACAGCCACCAAGCTGTGTAAAAGCACTTTTACACATTAAATTTGTTCAAACTGTTCCAAAGTTGTAAAACAATATCTAAGACCCCTTTTAAACACGTCTTTGGAAGCGCGATGTATTTCATTGGGAAGAATTTGTTTGCAGGATTTTTTTATCTTATTTAAATTGAAAATATTTAAAAAGAGTTATTAATTGATTATTTAAAATTTTTAAAAAAATTTTCAAACTTTTTAACACGAAATACTGGCAAGTGAATTTAAAATGCCCGAACATCTGCGCCACATCGAGATAAATTAGAATTGGTAAAGAAATAGTTTTTGGAATACAGCTAATTTTTAAAATTAGCCAATAAGCATTTAAAACTGAAAAATATAGATAGCACAAGTCAATATCTTACACTTTACTTTTCGTAGTTAAAAAAAACAAAACTCGTTTGTTTATAATATTTTCACATGTTATTTTAAAATGAGACATGAAAATTATTCTAGCACATACAGAAGCCTTGTTGTTCAAGAAAATTTTTGTAATTTATTCAGGTCCTGGTAAATTTATTTCCGGCCCCAAAATATGAATATACTGCAACCGCTTTACTATATACACGTTACTTTATTATGGCCATAATTTGAAAATGTGACGTGATAGAAAAAAAAAATCTTAAAATTCTACTCATTAAGTACACTTAACAACATAATCTTTGTTCTTGTTACAAAACGTGTGTTGAGTAGTAAATTAAATAAGTGGTTTTTATATGAGCAGCTTTGGACACCTACACCAGTTTGACTTCTCATATGATATCATATACCATAATTTTCATAGTATTTTTGGTTTAAACTAAATGGAATAAGAAGTTCGGAGTCGGACAAACCTTTAGATAACTCCACAGCCCAGTAAGCTTATTTATATAAAATTACACTGTATTATTATTATTATTATTATTATTATTATTATTATTATTATTATTATACTTCAAATGTGAATAGGGTTTGAAGAGATGAAAAGCAATTCTAATTTTACAACCACGAGTACAAAGATTTTAAACTGTCTTCCATAACATTGTAATCAGTACCTTAAGAATACTCAAGTAAATTCCGCATCAATTTGGCTTTTTTTTTAATAAGAGTGTACAAAAATAATATAATGGAAATTATAGCTGTATATCTTTATTGAATTTGAAATGTTTTATAATAAAAGTTATACATTGCAAAATTCTTTACGAATAAAAGTGCTACTTGGTTTTATTTATCCAAAACGGGATGACTTGTTGAACCTTGGCCTGAAATAGTAATGTATTCAGTTTTCCTGCTACTTGAACTTTGAAGCTGAAATGTAATTATAGTATACATGGACAATAGAAAAACAGCTCGTTTCTTATATTTCTAAAAGTTTCCGATTTCCCTATATAATTATTCTCAACTCAAGCCTTTCAACTTCTTAGAAGGCGTCCAATTATTATTTTTTCACGATTTTAGTTAGAAAACAAGTTAACTTCGGTTATGAATCTCACGAAGTTGATGAACGACTAATTCGGAATTTCAAACAAAATGACGTCGACCTGAATTCTCCTCCTAATCTCATCCTTTCTTCGACCCCTATCTCATCACCCCCTATAACCTTTATATTCTTGAATTCCCATTTTTCCCCCTTGCTCTAAATTTTCTTGAAATGTTTAAAGGTGAGCGTTTGTTTTTTATATTTTCTTCAGAGTTAAAGCTAATGTTCTCATTTCTTACAATGAGCGCATATGTCCCATGAGAATTTTTTATATATTCCCCTTTAGGCTACTATGAAAAAAAATAATAAAACTTGTTCAAAATTTATATTATTATTAAGATATTCATGTTGATAATCATAAAGAATATTTCCTCGTAATGAAATATATTTTCAAATTTACAAAGACAGGGATTCGAAATATCGTACGACTACTCAATTTACTTAGATATTTAAATAATTTAATTTGTACGTTGAGGTGTTTTTTAATCTATTAATTTGATTGATTTATTTTATATAATTATCAACTTAACATTTTTAGCTTTATTAATTTTCACTTATAATTTACAGGCTGCTTTGAGTATTTTTATTTTATTTATAAGAATATGAAAAATCAAATCGATTAAAAAATTTAATTTAAATTAGCTTAATCTTTACGGATCATCACAGATCAATTTTTCATTAATAGCTTTTGTTTCGTTATTTTCATTTTTTCTCTTTCTTTTCTTTTTCTGGGATTGGTTACCTACATTAAACCCGTTTTTGGACATGGCCCGTTGGGGTGACTAAGTACGACATTGCAATGTCGTATTATTATTATTATTATTATTATTATTATTATTATTATTATTTATCTATTTATTTATTTTTATTAATTCTAGTATTTAATTACATAAAATAAATCAAACAAATTAATAGATATTAGAAGGAACCCACCAAAATTTGACGGCAAACAACTGTGTGGTTTCACAGAAAAAGGTTTAAAACAATCCATTAACTGTAAGAGTGGATAGTTGGTTATTGTTGGCTTGTCATTGATGTAGATGGTATACAGTCTTTATCATATACAAACTTTTACCTTAAAAAATGCAGTAAAAAGTAAAAAATATAATTTAAAAAAAGATAAAAGTGTGGTGGCGCGTTCATTTTATTATGTAGTATTTTCTTTTTAAAATTTCATATTAAATGCGTCACAATCATAAACAATCCTCTCCACAAAGAATTCCACAAACAAGAACGTTTCTAGAATTGATGATCAAATTAACAACAATCGCATACATAACATACTCAACATGTGATTGTTGTTAATTTGATCATCAATTCTAGAAACGTTCTTGTTTGTGGAGAGGATTATTTATGACTGTGGCGCATTTAATATGAAATTTTAAAAAGAAAATACTAAATAATAAAATGAATGAGCCACCACACTTTTATCTTTTTTTAAATTATACTTTTTACTTTTTACTGCATTTTTTAAGATAAAAGTTTGTATATGATAAAGATTATATACCACCTACATCAATGACAAGCCAAGAATAACCAATTATCCACTCTTACAGTGAATGGATTGTTTTAAACCTTTTTCTGTGAAACCACACAGTTGTTTGTCGTCAAATTTTGGCGGGTTCCTTCTAGTATCTATTAATTTGTTTGATTTATTTTATGTAATTAACATCAGCATTTCTAACTTTTGAAATACTAGAATTATTAATAATAATAATAATAATAATAATAATAATAATAATAAAATTACAATATTTAACGACGATAACAATTACAATTACAATAATTAACGACGATAACAATGATCAATGCACATGCGCAGAAGTGCCGATTTTGCTCTTTAAAAAAGTGCTTTGCGTTTTAATATATAGGATTTAAAATTTCTTATACAATCTCATGTTTATAAGGAATAATTAAAATTAAAAAAGCAGGTTCTCAAACTCAATAAAAGTTTTGATATTTCATTGCAAAAGGTCCATTTTTAGCATAAAATAAGAGTATTCGTCTATCCAAAACATCAATTCTCTTTGACTTGAATGAACCTGAGTTTTAATCAATAACTTATTATTAATTTAATGATGTAAAACTTAAAAAAATAAAATTAATAAATGATGATTAAATTCACTTTTCAAGTCCATGGTAGCCACAAATTTGGGGTCTAGGTAATGTCCAATATTGATGTATTTCACTGATGATTAGATTTCATTGATGATTTCCAAAATATTTTGCAGAAATGAATGGATTTTTTAAAATTGAATTTTGAAATTGAAGATGAATAATCCGATAGAATTGACACTAGATGATTGAACTAGATGATGAAGGTCTTAAAATGTTTTCAGAGGATGTCTTCCCCTATCTTCAGTTAAATTCTTCTAGATATTACTGTAATTCTTATTTGAATCTCCATTATTACGCATCTTCGTTATCAATCCTTCCTTTTCACATATTAATTTAAAATATTATTTTTAAAACTGTTTATTATTTAAAATAAATTAACTGAAGATATGGGAAAATATCTTCTGAAAATGTTTTTAAGACCTCCATTATCTAGTTCCATTACTTAGTGTCAAATCTGTAAGATAATTCAACTTCAACTAATTATTTAAACTCCTTAAATCAATAATTCAAAATTCAATCTTAAAAATATCAGGTAACCGAAATGCCCAGAACCGATTGGATTTTAAGGAATTCGAGAATAAAGGAAAGCATTTGTTTTCTAAAGAAGCCTTTTGTTGTTAGGATTAGATGAGGTTGCTAAGGAAGCCTGTGATTTTTAAGGCAAGGCGTACATCTAATGGAAATACAGGAGGTGAACAGAATAATAGGAACACCTTTCGAATTAGGCGTTTTCTCGAATATTGAGAAAAATACTTGAGGGATTATCCTGAAACTTCAGGGGTGTAAAGAGCATGTTACACTTCGTATATTTCAGCGAAGGTTTTGTCCCAAAGGCAAGTAGTGTTTCATTTACTTATATATGTTCATTTGTATGACAAAAGGACGTATATTCATGGAGATATAAAGGTTTCTTTAAAAAATAGAAATTTTTTTGTAAGTATTTTTGTTTATACCATGCTGGGTTTTCAACCCAACGCAATCCATTTTAAGGGAGCTTGAAAAACTACGGTAGAGACAAACTCTGCAATCAGAATATTAAAATGTTAAGTATTTGATGAAATATGAGCATTTTTGCTAAATAATGTTTAATGCGCATGCGCAAGCGTTACCAGAATGTTTTTTGCATAATTTATTAGCCAAATGTATAGAGCTACTTTTGTAAAAAGCTCAAGCCAATATCATGAAAATTCAGAAAGGTATCGCCGATTAGAATTTCAGTTGCTTTCAAAATTAAACAAAACGATAAGCAGCTTTCTCCAAATTTTTATTTGTAGACCGGACACCGGTATCAACCTCTTCTCCTTAAGTTTATATGAAGGCAATAAATCACCTTCTTGATCACCAAGGAAGACCATCAGCTGTCTTCATTTAATTCACAATCCTTTTCTCTGCAATTCATTGAACAATGTATAGGCCATTTATACATGGAATTGTGTAGTGAAAAATATGGCTCCTTCTGAGATTGGTGACGTTTTGAACCGGAGATAGTTAACCGATTTTTTCCCACCAACGAACTCAAGCTGTCGGTTTGCCTTTAGTTGTCGAATGGAAGTCGAAAATTCGGAAGCGTTCGAACGCTAGAGCACCAACAGACAGGCAGACAGATCTACTTATCGCTCCTAAAAATCAATTCATTTCTGCAAAATATTAGGCCTATCTTGGAAATCCTCAATGAAATCTAATCATCATAGAATCTATCAATACACATCAATATTGGACATCATCCAGACCCAAAATTGTGACTACTGTCTACTTTAAAAGTGACTTTTATCATCTTTATTATTTATATTATTTTTTATTTAAGTTTTACATCACTAAATTAATAAGAAATTACTGATTAAATCTCATGTTCATTCAAGTATAACTTACAAACTGAAATAATCCAATTCAGGTTACTTCCAAACTGAAATAATCCAATTCAGGTTACTTCCAAACTGAAATAATCCAATTCTGTTCACTACTTCTGGAAAACCCTTAATAATTCAGAAAATTAGCAATTAAGAGGAAGGAATAGGGTTTGGTTATAACAATATGTAAAGAAATTTATTATAAAGAATATTGCTACAACCAAACTCTATTTTTTTTTCCTAATTTGAAGCAATATTCGTCCCAATAGAGAAAGTACAGTCTTTTAAGATAAGCAATATTTGCACTTAATTTTTACAGTATTTAATTCTTTTTTTTTTACAATTGCACAACTTTGTTATTACTATTATGAATTTAAACATTCTAGTAAATGAAAATAATAGTATTTGAAAATAACACTAGTCAGCACACATTTTGTGACTAAGACCACACAAAGTGTTCTTAGTAGTAATTTGTAGGTAGAATCCGAATCTGCTTTTAGAATTTTTCTATCACGTCAAATTTCCAAGTTATGCATATCGAGACTTCTATGTAAAAGTAATGGAAGTGAAGAGAAGCGGCTACATTGTTAAAGTATCCATATTTTGAGGCCGCAAAGAAAATTTACCAGGCCCCAACCACTGAATGATTTAAAAATGTTTCATTGTAAAACAAGAAAGCTGTGCGTGCTAGAGAAATTTAAAAATTATATTCGTAATCAGCAGAAAAAATGCTACCAAAAATCACCCACTTTCATTTTGTCACAAGAAAAATCTTAAATTTTGTTGGCCAGTGTAATTATTAGGAATATAGGGATGTTGACTATAATCCAAATTAAACAAATAGGGTGCCCACAAAGTCTACAGACAAGTGAAGCTAGAACGTTTGAAATGTTTATATATGATAAACAGAATTTGTTTTCAATGTTTATTAATGAACTTCTTTTTGGCCACACCTTTCTTAAATTTTTAGGATAAGTTTCGTTATTATTTTTTTTTAAATTTTAACCTGCTCCCTGGAAAAATAACATCAATGTAAAGATTTTTTTTACTAATTTCTTTTAATATTAGTAAAAATTTGTTACAACCTGAATTAAGTTTTTAATAATTTTTTTGTGGACACCTTGTATTTAATATCAAAATATTTAATTTATTAAAAAAACAAACTTAATTTTTTCTTGGACCTGTGTTTAATAAAAAAAAATAATTCAAAACTGAGATCTCGTTTTCGTTTAATATTTTGTATTCATAAGAAACAAGAACTCATTGCTAATGCAATGGAATATCGAAAAAAAAGTTTCCTTAATGTCGGTATATAGAAAAGTAAACGTCCTGTCGGTCAATAATCCGCTTTTTTTTTAAAAATTAAATCTGTATTTTCCTTTTCAAATACAGTTCCTTCAATGAAGACTTCCAAGTTGAGAATAAATAATTAAAATTTAATTTTAATAATCAGCATTTAGCAATTTCATAGCTTAATAAGCCAATCTAAACTTAAAATTCTAATATTTGGTTTAGTTTTTCAGCTTCATTTCTAAGTATATTTTAGACTATAAAAGAGAAATATTTAATCCTCTCAATATAAGAAGACTTTATTCGCAATTATTAACTCCGCTAACGATTTGAATCGGGTAAATTAACAAATACTTTCATCTGTAATATGGAATATGGTTTCGAAATAGCTAGACCAACAAATCGATAAATTTCGTGTAGATTGGCGACGAGTACGGAATCCTCGTTCTTCATTTCATGGAATTCGTGGTGATGGCAAAGTAGCCGTGACCTGTATATAGGAAAAGTCCCGCTGCGTGGAACTCCTTGACATCAGAGGTTTAATGTTGTTTTTTTTTTATAGTAATGAGAATAAATAAAGAGGGTGAAACAACTGGTTTTTAAGAGGAAAGTATCGAACAGCTTCAGAAATAAACATCGTAAAAAATCATTAATATATTTATAAATTCACGAGAACATCAATTATTGGCGTTAGTTTGTGCCCATTTAATATAATTAAGAATTTATAAATATAGAAAAAGGATTTAAAATTTAAAAGTAAAATTTAAATTTTATTGAACACTTCGAAATATTCACATCCTAACCAAATTAAAAGAATAGTGAATATTTATTAAAATCTGTTTATTTTTAACTTAGCAATAAATAAATAAAGCAGTTATATTATTATTTTATTATGATAGTTATATATTAAAAAATTATATTTTTTATTATTAAACACTGATTATTATCTAAATTATTAACAGCATTCACATAATTAACAATTAATATTTCTTTGGACCACCATTCGCCTGTATTACTGCTCATAAACGCTTAGGAGAACTTTTAATCAGGTTTGACATGATTCCTTACATAAAGGCTCCTAACTCTTGGATGTTGCTGGGGCGTCGTTTTCCCATCTTAAGCCTGTTTCACATTCAGCGATTTTGCGGCGAGTTCGCCCAGTGTAGCTCATTCAACGCGGTTTTGGTTGCTAAAGCAGTTTCAACTTCAACGAATTCGGGCGGGAAGCGATGCGATTGTTGGAGTACCAACCGAGTTGGGAATTTTCAGAAGCCAATGCACAGCCAATCAGCTACGAGCAAATCTGGCTGCGAGTGTGCATCTCTCCAGTCCCAGAATCTTTAGCAACTGTTTCCGCAAGTCAAGTCGACCGTATTGAATTTCTCCGATAAAGGCCGTTTCACATTTAGCGAATTCGCCGCGTGAAGCAAATTCCTGATTCCAGGTGTTTTCTAGACGTAAAAAAAGCCTTACATGTTAAAATGTGGAGCAGTTTCACATTCAGCAGAAAATAAGTGGGGAGCTAGGCTTACTTACTTCCTTTCACCCTACCCCCTACAAAAATGCAGTCACTGGTTCTTTTAGCTTACTGATATTGTTTATTATGGGTGCTTCTAATAACTCTCGAGCACTAATTTTCAATCACGTTACCGTTTAATCCCGATCGCGCACGCTCTATTCACTCGCTCATGAATTTTTTTGACAGCCCCGAGATAAGAGCCCGATTAGTAAATAAGAGATAACTACCACAGAAACTCTTTATGCTTTTAAACTTTCTGTTTTAAGCGCAATTAATTATTGTTTATTGTCCAATATTATAATCTGGTGGGGGTTTATTAGATTTCAATATTCTTTTATGACAATATATACGAGAGTGTTAAAACGCAAAAATCTATGAACAAGAGTGCACGAACGAGAAAAACGAAAGTTTAAAGAAAATTAGAAACGTAAGAGAAAAATTTGAAAAAATAAAATATATATAAAACAATCTTCGCTTTCATCTTCAGCCCCTTCGCCATTTGTTCTGTACCTTCATATTCGTTACAAATCTATAAACCGCATTGGGAAAGGGCTTGGAGGTGGGATAGGCTTTCACTGTCAGTCATTTTAATATATTGCAAAGACGAAACTAGCGAAAGTGATGAAGCGTACTTGAAAGTGATCAGATTTGAGAGTTGACCATGTTGGTTGTAATTGTTCACTACACGACGATGAGAACGGGGAGTTTTCAGATGCGCCAATGACGAACGCTCTGTCGTTTTTAGATCCAGTGCTCACCTCGATAGATGATCGCTCACGCACGATCACTAATCGGAGTGAATTTTTAGAAGCGCCCTGTGTTTAACAACTGGAGAGTGGTTGCCAAAATCCTGTCTAAAAATAACGACTGCTTCATTGATTGTTTGCGACTGGTCGCTCACATCGAGATGAGATTCACAGCAGAGCTCTGTCTGGTCGACATTGATCTCTCCGTTACCAAAGCGGACACTGCTCTGGTTATACCA
>JAHWFO010024073.1:0-32704 GCA_023313115.1 Rhysida immarginata
TCATGACTAACAATGAAAGGAAAAGTTTGTGCAAGTGTAATTATCCCGGGCAACGCCGGGTACCTCTTCTAGTAACAACATATACGGCGGAGTCTTTAAATTGGAGAACACTTAAAAGTGCAATGTAGAAAAAAACTATAAAGAATTTTTTACAATTTCAAATTCTTAATAGTCTAAAAATTCATCTCGCTCGGAGAGTACATAACACATAAACGCCTCCAATATATAACAGCTAAACAAATTACTTGATAGCCATTTCCCAATAACAGTCAACTCGTCCAGCGAAATTAACGAAAAATTTGCGTAAGTATCGGTTCATCCAGCGAAAATTGACAAAAGATTCTTGTGTAGCTGTCGACTTTTCTAGCAATGTAGACAAGAAAACGTGTCCTTTATTGTGTAGCTGCAATTAAATTCACCATATAGTCTTGAAGACTGAACGAGACTAAAAATTTTACTGGGGGCTTTGTCCATGTTCATCAACCTATTATCAGGGACCTTGAAATGTAAAAGCTTTGGAAAATATCCAATAAATTACTACTAATGACTGATTCGATTATATTTCCAGTCGAAAGGAAATGTTTTTTTCACTATGGATTTCTAAGATCTATTAAATTTGACGTGACTGAGATGTTCTTTCCATCTTTTTTTTTTCTCTATTGGTCCCCTCGACTGGCCTCGATACGCCAAATAATCTGATACGTGAGTCACAGATGCCAATCTAAACAATAATTTATTGGATGCTTTCGAAAATTTCCAAGGACACTGATTAACCCGGGCAAGCGCCCAATAAAATGTCAGTCTTGTTTAATTTCAGCAATTCCATTGGCCAACCAGGTCACGATTCCTGATTTGTTTCGGAATCTTGCCTTTTCTGGTTCTTGCTTTTCTCAGGAGTTTTAGTCATTAGGATTCTACTGAAAGATGGTTGCGTGCTACCAAAATTATCATATAAGATTATCAAAAATTAAGCAAAAACTGTGGAATGGAACAACCCAATGTTGCCAAGTTTGGGGATTTTCCCTCAAATTTAAGGGATTATTTTTCAATTGGGGGATTTTATTTTCTGGGGGATATTTGGGGGAAAATTTTATTTACCATTTATTTAAAATAGAAAATGTGTAGTCATGTCTGAGACATTGGAAACATTCTCTTCACGACAATCTCAGAAGTAATTAAACGTGATTGGTTATAAGAAGTCTCATGATTCGCATTTCGTCACAGATGATATGTCTCTAACCAATCATCTTTGATCTTTTACTTTTGAATGAGGTTCGGTTCGTTCTCCTTATGACTGGACGCAGTAGTAGTAGTTAGTTGTTGTAGTCGTATTACGACTTGTGTGTGTTAAACATGCCTCCGCAAAATACAAGCATAAATATGTAAAATCTTGGGAAACAAATCCACAGTTGAAAGGTAATTTTTTTTCTTTACGTATAAGTTTCAGCTTTGTCTGAACGTCCATTCATTAAACCTATACTGAACACGTGCTTTCTTTTAACACTGGATCGCGCTTGATCCAACTGGGGACATAAACAATGCATATTGCCACCTGGCAGTTGCGGCCAATCACTTCGTGACGTCATCATTAGGATTAATATGAGGATTAACATCACTGCAAAAATTTCTGTCTGAATCTCTATACGCGTAAAATTGCCAAAATAATTTTATTACTTTGGGAGATTTTGGGGGAAATTTGGGGGAATTTTCGATTTGTCTGGGGGAATTTGTGAAAATAACTTGGCAACACTGGAACAACCAAAAAGGGGGAACCTCTAATTCACAAAGTTAACCCCTTACCTAACCTAACCTAAAATTAGAGGTTCCACAAGGATATTAGGTTAGGTAAGGGGTTAACTTTGTGAATTAGTGGTTCTCTCTTTTTGGTTGTTCCATTCCACAGTTTTTGCTTAATTTTTGATAATCTTGTGGGTTAGAGGTTCCACAAGGAGATTAGGTTAGGTTAGGTTAGGGGTTAACCTTGTGGATTAGAGGTTCCCCCTTTTTGGATATAAGTTTATGTTGATATTTTTTTTGACTGTTAAGAGGTACTGTCAAATATCATTCGGTGTTAGCGTTTGTATCAACTGTAACAGAAGCACAATTTCTATGCCCACAAAACTAATTTCAGTAAGAACACAGTCACATTCAGGTTCTTCGGCTACTTTCTCTGTATGGAGATATTTACAACAAGAATCGCGCTCTTGCTTTGCTTGCTCTTTTTGCTTGTTCTGCCTTTCGTTTGCGGTATTGAATGTCGTTAATTATCAGCCATAATAGTTAACTAGAAAAAAAAATATACAAATATAATTATGGTATATTTATATGTTAATAATAAGTATAGTATATGAACATTATATACAGTATATTTCATAACATACAGGGTGTAACAAAAACGTACGGCCAAACTTTCAGGAAACATTCCTCACATGGACATGGGTCCGGAAATGTTTTATTTCAATGTTAGAACTCATTTTCTACAACTCTTCAATAATTACATTGCTCATGGGAAACACACAGGAACAGAATGTTCCAGCATACCATATGAAACTCTTTCTTACATGAAACGTTCAAAATGCCCTCCGCTAGTATGGATACACGCATCGCATTGAATCCCGGATGCGCTGATGTATCCCTGGAGAATTGCGTATTGTTTCGCAGCTTTCCACAATACGGGCACGAAGACTCTCAATGTACAGGATGATCCAAAAAATCAGGATAATTTGTACACGAATGCAGATGAAAAGATTTTGTTTGCACAGAAACGATTGAAATGGAGTCGGATTTTTTTTTTCCAAGAAAAAAATTAATGCTAGAATTGTTCGATTTTTGACTATTATTCTTATGTATCTCACATGTTGCTTGTATGGTCAGTCACGTGTATCTCTGAAGTCAAAACTCGGCTTGTCCATCAGAAACTTAAATGCGAATCAAAAGAATACAGTCCTAGGTGATAAACTTAAAGAATTTATGTAAAATATCCAATGTATTGACAGTAAGCAACAAAGATTCGGTATTGCGTCCCTCTGAGGTCTGCTTCCTGGTTGGCCTAATGGTAGCACCACCTACGGGTCTTTAGACCTAGTACAATAGAACGATGCTGGCTATCAGAGTTATTATCACAAGTCGGAACCAAGTAGCATCTGAAGGTTTTTGTTAGTTTGTCGTTTACACCTCGAAAGTTTTTGAATGCACCTAGGGCTAGGAAGTACATTACATTTTAATTTTATATTCGATTTTGATTGTTCATAATATAGTGTATTTAATCACGCTTTTTGCAACAATTTTACACACTTGGAGAAACAAAGAATGCTTCTATACATCGTACTGAAGAGAACATATTAAGTTATGCGGATCATTTAGTTATGCTTCATGCGGATGATGTTATCACCTCTGACATGGCGTTCTGACTAGAGATCCTGTGGGCGATTTTGTCAAGACTCGCTTAACCAATACTCTATCTACTGAATAGGTGGTGGCAGATTTGAATAGAAACTCAACCGTCCAAAATCAAGCGCTGGTAAATTTGGTAGACAGAACTAAGGATCAACATTCGCGAGTATAATTTATCAGTAAATTGGTCTCTAATGCATTGAGAATTAGAGAGTCAATCAAGGACAATGAAATTTCTCAATTAACTAGTTGAGGATAACATCGCGTCCTTCGTGTTGGAACTCATGGGAGCCAAGATGACTGAATAGGCGCAAAAGCTATATAGATCGGTAAATTTTCTAAAACGTTCATGCAAACCTCGAGGAAAAAAATAATTATTTGAAAACAACGAAAAGGAGAAACTTTGGTATTTTACGAGATATATCTGTCTATAAAAGGAAAAACAAAACATTAATCTACCCATAAAAGAGCTTGAGCTTACGAGACTATGACTTCGTGTCTCAAAGGAAAGATAAGGGCTGTCGAAGAGTCACTTTTAAATATCACTTTAGAGTGGCAAAATATCCTACTAGCACAAACAGGTCCAAGAAATAAAAAAGTGTCCCAACGGTGGCCTAACATTACGCTTTCTTTGGTTCGGGCGGCGGAACACCATGGTACAAGATTGTTAAAAAAAAGATAAAAAAAGGCATTCAGGCAACGAGTCGCTTAAGTAAGAGTTATCACCAATGAAAAAGTTAGTAAAATTAAAACTCTGTTTTAAACATAAAGAAAAAGAGAAAGCGACAGAAGCTCCCCCCCCCCCCAATAAAAAAAATCCAAAATAATCCAATATCATGTGTAAGTTTCCTGTGGAAAGATAGCGAAAAGTGTCGAACAAACCTTTCTGAACCGGAATTGCATAAAACCTCAAATCAGAGAAAAATAAAGTTCTCCAAAGGACTGAGATGTGAATACATGTAGAAACTGGCTCCACTATTCAAAGGAATGTAGATTTTTTCTTTTTATAGGGAAAATATTCTCCAGCAATACTTTTCAAGTTTAGCTTGGAAGTTCGGAATAACGAAAATTTTTATGGGTGTGAGGATATAAAGAAATATAAAGTCAACTTAGATTTCACCTGATGGTTTCCGACATAATCGTTCCCTTCTAAGAAAGGGGGATAAAGTGTCTGTAATGTACGTTTTCAGACACTGTTTACCTTTTTATCAAGTCGTTGTAACGAGTATTGTCGTTCAACCATTAACAGGACTAATTGCGCAAAAGTGAAAGGAAAAGCCCAAACAATCATTGTCCCGATCACGTTTTATTACATTTAGTTTTTTTTTGTTTTTTTTTATTTATTTATTTATTTTTTTTTTTTAAATAGCAAGCAACCTCATATGGATTGCGTTTTCTGAGACTTCGTGAGCGCTAGTCATGAGCGATGCTGCCTTTTTCAGGGATTTATAAAAAACAATTTTTTTATGAGTATGTGTATTCGGACGAAGACGAGAGAAAACGAAGGAAGAGGCAACTGAACGGTCTATCAGTCTTCTTTGGAGCAAGCCACTGGGGCAATTTACGGAAAAGTCGTGAAGAAATCTATGAAGGCTGAAGGACAACGATCGATTCGTCAATGGAGCCTATAATCGGTATTAGTTCAGGCTGAATCGGATTGACCCGAACTTCTGCATTGAACTTCAGATCGCTTGAGAATCGAGGCGCAATGGCATGCATTTTTGCAGACGCTCGATTGACGACAAGTTAGATCTTAGTTCAGAGTTCCGAACAGATGAAAAGAGAAATCATTCGGGCGGCTCAGCGAACCTTTATCAGAGCGGATTGAAGGAAAACACCTTTAGCGACTAGCTGTCATCTTCGAATGTGTCTTAAGAAAGATAATTATGTATCATTAAGAGAAGTAGCTCTGTACTAGCGTTCTTTAGTCCCTTTCCGTCTGTCAGTTTCTTTCCTCCTCCCCCCCTCCCCTTTCCATCTCCTCCTTCCTTTCTCTTATCTTTCCCTTTTCTCCTTCCCACCCTTCTCCGGTCGATTACATAATGTTACGTGAAACTTTGCTCGTATATCTTAGACTCGTGACCTATCCTACACGCCAGCTCTGCCGTATTCGATTTACTGTTGTCCTCAAAAACTTTAACAGGACGCCATACCTCCATGCTAATAGAGAATCAACTGCTAATTAATCAATTTCTTTTAGCCTTTATGTTTAAAAAGTTATACTTTAAATTTTTCAGTTTGATTTTTTTTTAAGTTAATGAGTCCTTCGTTTTGAATTAAATAGAGATTAAAAGGAAATTCGATTCGAGCCAGGGAAGTCTCTAACTCGTCACTTCAATCAACTGGGCTACCGCGAGCACGCAGCTAACCTATCTCCAAATATCCTAAATACTGCTAATACTCTTTCGCCTATAGGGCTTTATATTCGTTTTGAACGTTTTCGAAAGATTTTAACGTTTCTTTCATAAGTTTTTAAGCGGGGCAGAACCAACTACTTATGGTGGTCATTGTCGTGTTATAGACTAAATTATTTCAAGCTGATATAGATTTTCTGTGGAGGATTCTATTTAAAATAACGGGGGATTACAACAAAGTTCAGCCTGTTTATACGTGGAGTTTCTTCTCTGCAACACACCTCGTGTCGCGCAATTGGAGGGAGGATTGCGGGAACCCATATACTACATTGGATATTAGCTGGCGAAGTCAAGGAAGCAATACCTAATCCCAAAATAGAATTAGAGCAATTAATAAAAGTTCTTAATGCTACTTGATATCTCGCGCCCATATTTGATACAATTATGTATTTTATAAATACCCTGCTTCGAATTTGAAATGCCGTTACTGCCACACCGGTGCGCCGCGCGCATACGCTGAATAACTTTCCCCTTAACGCCTTGTCGTCGTCCTCCTCGGGAATTTTAACTTTTCGTTATCAGGAACCTCGCCGCTTTGCTACGGTTTTCTTTGCTGATACCGCTGAGTTATTTCTGCGTATCCTTTCTAGCACTAGTCTATTTGGCTTGCATAGGTCGGCCTCCGACGCTATTCTTCTTAGCGTCCCCGTTGGGCGCTTTATTCCTCGCACATATAGCTCGCCCTCCGGTAGCGAACTTGTCTCGCAAAATTCCCGGCTATCACCTATGTTAACGTGTGCGGCGGAGAGCGAAGAGGCATTATTAGAAATTTCTAATGCCTTTTCAACGGGCTAGACGCTACGCCTCTCTTCCGTATGTGGTGTCCACGCATACCCGCTTTCATATAATTTTTGAGACGAGTCGGACCATAAAGAACGCGTAAAAGTACGAGAACTGTACCTTGCCTTTACGTGGTCCGTTCGCGCTCCCTCCGAACGGGATTTGTACATGGGACACCCAGGTAGATTAGCTGACAACGTGTTCAGGCCCTTCTCTCGAGACCTCCGTCCTCCATGAAATCTCATAGCACTCCCCCCTTCTAATTTTCTCTTATTTTCCCACTTTGAAATCTCCCGCGCTCTCATTGGTTGGCTCCCTTTCTTTCTGTCCCCAGCTCTCTCCAACTTCTTCACCTTCGCCACGCTTTCTCCCTTATTTCTTTTCAATAGACCATGTGTTTCTTCCGAGTCGTAACGCAGAGATGAACTTCTCATCCTCTGACGTTTTTCCTCTAATGGGGTCTCCCTCTTGCATCGTCTGCATTAATTCTCGACGCTCATTTCCCTGCCTATTATCGAACTTTTTATTCCGCCCCGATTCCCTATAACCTCTGCCTATTTCCTCCCTAAAATTTGTGATACCCTATGTTGCTATTTGAAAATGTTAAAAATTCAACAGACCACGTGGCCACTATCCCCACAATTCCGAGCCCGCTAGAACAATTTGGCTCAAACTTCATAATAATGTGGACCTTCCCTAGAGAAATCGTCATACCGATTTTCACTTCATGTACTTTTATATACCATCTAGACAGATGGACCTCTCTAACTTTCACCTCCGTAACTCCGACCCTAGTGGTCATTTGCTAAAATGGAGGCTGGGTCACCAAACAAGAGATCCCAGGACAGGTGATCCAAAAAAAGGATATCTGGTCTTATTTAAGCGATTGGAACAACAAAAGAGCTATCTTTTATTGTCCACGACAACGACTATAACATTTGTGTCAACATTAAAATAAGCATCTGTTTTCATTTTTTTCCCGCTGCTCTTCAGTTGATGTTTTACTTTTAAATATGACGGTAGTCAGTTGATTCTATTGAAATTGATCCCTTATTTCATCCAAAGATATTTGAAGAGCGTAAAAAATCAGCATTTTTCGCAATCGCCAGTATTTTTTGTCACTTTCGGTTCTTTTTGGAAACAATCTGTCACTTTTGATCCCTCTTTATACACGGGTGCACCACTCTGAAATTTTGCAATTTTATTCTGATTTCTGCAAGACACAAACCTGACATCCTTCTAATGGCGTCTATCTTCTAGCAGCACGTCATCTCTCAACCTTCAAGTGCCAACTAGAACAACAAAGAATCATGCTTACCTGAAGTCAAAGCTAACCTTAACCATAAAGCACAAGGAGATTAGATTGACCTTTGTAAAGCAGTACGTTGGGAATTCCGATATGTGGAATCATGGAAGAAAAGTTTAACCTAGACGACCCGATGGTATCAGATTCTATTGGCATGATTTGAGACAGACAGACGGACTAGTTTTCGAGACGTGTATCATGATTCGGGCGACTTTCTCTGTTGCATTCTCTTCGCGCAAAGAGCAGACGACTATCAGGACGTTTTAGGGAATTACTTATTGCCATGACCCTGAAATTGGTTTTCAGCAAGATAATGCTCCCATTCACCGTTCCTTGTCAGTGTAGAATCCGATTGAGAATCTGTGAGCTGAAGTCTACTCAAGCGGTAAACAGTTTACTACCGTAAATGACATGAAAAGTGCAATTAAACAGACATGGGATGATATTCCCCTTGAAAGACTAAATCAATGGCCAGCTGTCTCATTGGCGTGATTTGTTTAAATGGCAAACAAATTAGATACTACCTACTTCGATTTAAGAGGGTTAATTGATACGAAGCGTAATTCGTTGTTTTGTTTCAGTGGTCTTATAATTTCATCCATCTATTTCTATTGACCTGTTCCGAAAAAATAACCATTCCGTATCTTTAACTTGTTTGCATTCATTATTTCTTTTCTGACAACCTCTGACTGATATTTATTAATCATATATTATATTCAAAATGTTTGTTCAAACGGGGTAGTATTTAGCATTGTGCTGATCCTATGATTTTGTCCAGGACTGCAAGAAAGAACCGTCACCTTTAAGTCCAAGAGAAATCGAAGGCTCCGCGTACAGTGCTTTGAGAAGACGCGGACAAAAAAAAATCAATTGATCTAGATGCGTTTTAAAACATTTCATGTAATTTCCCGCCTTTTTCAAATGATTTAAAATCGTTAGTGCATTTTGGCACCATCCAGGGAAAATACCATCAAAAGTTACGGGTGTTTGAGTTGGGGAGGGAGGGGGGGTTGGTTCCTCAATGAGGAGAGAATCGTTAATATCGTGTGAAGCGAATCATCTGTCCTGAATTCGTGGTGCTTCTTTAGCACGAGATAGGAGGGGGGAGGGAGGGAGAATGACATTGTTTCCACCGTGCGAACGTAGTTAAGGTTCATCGTTTGGAAAGTAGAAATTGACCAATTAGAAGGAGACGGAGGAAGTGGGAGGAAGGAGAAGATGAACAGTCGAGATGGTTCACGCTGGCATGGGAGCAGAGACAAACGTCTTTCTTTTAATTAAGTTCATCCGTTGGCTTCATAACCGAATAAAACACATTGCGACCATCTCGCTGAAAAACATTGATTTTAAATTTAGATAGATCAAAGGGGGAAGACGAAGGTGGAATGAAGCGTCATGTTGTTCTGTCTCTCATGATTGCCTTGTGACTTTCGACGGATAAAGATGTAATGGTGCAAAAGTGGTGGGTGAGCTGAATTCCAGATGCCCTAACATGGCGAAGGAGGCGGGGCGGAGGTTGGAGAGGGGGGATGGAGGGTTGAAGGGAAAAGATTTATCGCAGCACCGAATATCTTTGCTTTCTTAACCCACGTTCTTTTCTCGACTTCTTCGTCGAAGAGCAGAAAGCTGATCACGTGACAAACTGAAGCCGCAACTGAGAAAAAAAAATAACTGTTTTTATTATTTTGTTTTCGCCCTGAAAGATCGGTTCATTAGGGAAATTTAATGATCGCCATTTCTCACTCTATTATCATTAAAGAAGCGGTAGGATGGTCATAATGCGTGTATTCTTGGTAACTCTTTCAGTAATCGCGCCTTCAATATAGCATGCAAAGGGGGAAATGTTGGAAATTTCCAATAAACAATGACAAGAATCGTCAACTAAAAAAACGAATAGATTTATAACCAGGTTAAAAATAAAAATGCGCCCAGCATCGAAGTTCGAGTGACCTGATGTAGAATTTCACAGTAGTTTTTGATATCTCAAACGGTTTCGAATTTTAATTTAATTTTTTCATATTTATTTATTTAATTTATTTGCTTAAAAACTATTACAATAACTCTATCCAGATCCGGTATGGCCTTTAGGCCGACATGGGCGGTCTCCGGAGGGTAAAACATAAATAAAATAGTTGTTTATAATAATGCAATAGTTAAAATTGAAAGATACAATTTGATTTACGAAAATACTAATAGATTACTATAAATTATCTATATTTTTAATAATAATTAATACTTAATTGAATTTATTATGTAAATAAATGGAGTATACAACCTGTGACAATAAAGTTCGGTGAATGACGTCAAATGGCTAACGGTCGTAAGAGTGCACCATCGTCGTATCCTGCTCCAGACAGGTCGAGACATGTTTAAACAAATTTGAGAGAATCAGCTCTGCGAGTGTGTTTATTGTGTTTAAACAGGACATTGGAGAGAGAAGGCGTAGTACGCGCGATCGAAACCCAAAATGGATCAGCGAACGAAAGAGACTCATGAAATGATGACAACAGTTTACAAAGGAAGTGTTATTACTGTGAAGTGTGTTTATGAGTGGTTTAAACGGTTCCGAGGAGGCCGGAACACCGTAGAAGACGCCCCCCGAAGTGGCCAGACATCCAACGTAATGTTACGACCCAACTGAAGGCTATCCCTATTTGTTTCCAGGACTTGTACAGGCGTTCCCAGAAGTGCATTACCATCGACGGGGATTACTTTGAAGGATAGTAACTGCTGTTTCATGTAAGCGAGCAATCCACTCTCAATATGTCATCATTCACCGAACTTTATTGTCACAGGTTGTATAATAATGTGTTAGTTAAGTCAAGGGGATTTGGGGTTAATTGATTTAAGGAATGATTTTATATTTTTTTTAAAGGATGCTGGGTTTGGGGCTTGCCTTACTTTGGTAGTTCAGTTTGGCGAATGGGCACCGTATTGAGGAGACAGATCTGGTGGGGTAAGGGTGAAAATCGTATTGAAACTGCATTATTGGTGGATTATAAACGTATAGATAGCCATTAGTTATCTTGAAAATGAATGACAGCAGTTGCTGGATATATATATTTGATAGATTGTTAGTATTCGGAAATGTCCAAAGTAATGAGTTACCGAATTCAAATTTGGGAGTTTTAATAATATTCTAAAAAACCTATTTTGCAAGCGGAAGATTTTAGTTAGGTTTTAATTTTAAGATTGCATCCAACAAGGAATAATATTCTATGCAGCAGTCAGGTTGAAGCTAAAGCTTAATTTCCATGCACGCGTTTTGGACGCATTTATAACTGCGTCTCGACGCAGAAAGCAAATGTGCATCTGGACGCACCTAGATGCACACTGCAACAGCTCTTGACGCATTTAATTCGAACGCAAGTATCAGTTTCCATGCATGCGTGAAGTCTACGCAGAAAGTTCAACTGCGCATGCGTCAATTTTCCTCGTTAGAGGGAGAAGCTTCTCTCTAAAGCTTAGTTTCCATACATGCGTTTTTAACTGCGTCTCTGCGTCTTGACGCACGTGTCATGGAAACAGATATCTGCGTCTCCGAGTCTTGGTTGACGTGCGTCTGGAGTTCATGCGTTTGGACGCAGAAAAGTGAAGTAGATAGGCTTTCTACTTCTTGACGCACTTGTAAATGCGCCTCAAATCTTTCTAGATCACATGATTGTTTTGCGCAAGCGCACTTGCTTTGTTAACAAAAGACGTTCAGTCCAGTCGTCGTTTCGCTACAACATGGCTGAAGAAAGAGAATTTGAAGAAATGTTGATCGGGGAAATTTTTAATCGGCCAATATTATACGATAAAAGGTGGTGGCCATGATGGTTAGAGAGAAACTTCTCCCTCTAACGAGAAAAATTGCAAAACAAACTCATGACGGATGCGCAGTTGAACTTTCTGCGTGGACTTCACGCATGCATGAAAACTGATACTTGCGTTCGAATTAAATGCGTCAAGAGCTGTTGCACTGTGCGTCTAGGTGCGTCCAGATGGAAATGTGTCCAAAACGCGTGCATGGAAATTAAGCTTTACCATCATGGCCACCACCTTTTATCGTATAATATTGGCCGATTAAAAATTTCCCCGATCAACATTTCTTCAAATTCTCTTTCTTCAGCCATGTTGTAGCGAAACAACGACTGGACTGAACGTCTTTTGTTAACAAAGCAAGTGCGCTTGCGTAAAACAATCATGTGATCTAGAAAGATTTGAGACGCATTTACAAGTGCGCCAAGAAGTAGAAAGCCTATCTACTTCACTTTTCTGCGTCCAGACGCATGAACTCCAGACGCACATCAATCAAGACTCGGAGACGCAGATATCTGTTTCCATGATACGTGCGTCAAGACGCACCAATTTATGCGTCTAGACGCAGAGACGCAGTTAAAAACGTATGTATGGAAACTAAGCTTAAAGTAGCCTGTCACTGCATGATGTAAAGAAGTATAACGTTGGATATATGAGTACTATGTTTAAGGGTAGCATCCCTCTCGAAAAATCAAATTATTGACGAAAAATTGAAAAAGGAAATTTCTTTCGTTTTTAGCATCTTCAAGTTTATGTGAATCCATTGTTAAATTTTTATAGCCTAACGTTAATTAGAAATTAAGATGTTAAGTATTTTATTTGCATCAGTATTTCTGTTTAAGAGCTCATTATATATGCATAAAATTAAAATTGCTTTGAGTTCTAATTACCCGTTCTAAAAAATGAATGTTTCTGTAGAAAATAAAAACTAAAGGAAGCAAAAATCATCCAATTTCTTCTTAGAAAGCACTAAAGATAAGAACTATGTAGCTGGGGGTTTTAAAAACTTGATTGATGAGATGATACTCGAAAGGTCGTCGAACGCCTATTAAAGACGCTACCTATTGCTATTCCTGGACCTTTTTTTCTCACTAAAAATAAAGTGATTTTTCAACTTTACACTTAATTTTCTCAGCTTTCTTAATTTCACATTAACACCATCAGTCTTGGCGTAATATCTTTTTAAAGAATAAACCTATCATGAATTTTTTTAATATTTTCATACATAACTAAGGAACATAATGAACTAGAATCAATGATATTTGGTTTGAGTTTGAAATATGTATTAACCAAGATAGCGTGACTAAAGACTGGAAATCATTCTACAAAAAACGTGATGCAAAACCAGACACCAAAAAGCGTTACGGAAACAGATTTGCATTGTTGTTGCTCGTTTAAGCGTTGTTGGCGCCGCCTTGAAGCACACACCGAAAATGAAAAGTCACCTGACCATTGTCGTCTGAGCAACAATTTTTATTTAAATCTTTACTACAAGGATATCATGAAATAAATTGGTATGGCGGAATGGTACATTCGCACAGACCTATCACGAGATAATGATACGGAATCAAAAAACAATTACGGGGCGGTGTTGCGACACGGACTCTAGTTAAATCGTAGAATACGTCTTGAGGCCACATGGCGAATAAGAAAGAATTTTGTACAACACAATTTAAAAAACTTAATTTCTGATATAAAATACGTCGTGAGGTCACACAAAAATGTACTTGCAATTCATCATAAATTGTTAACCAAACCTTTATGGCATTCCCAACTTACAAATTACAGGGATGGGGGGTCTAGAAATTTTGGCGTTGACTACAAAGGTCATTTTGCGCCTTTTTACACAAGTTATAACAGTACGCAGCCCGGGACAAACACAAACATCCATGCCCACGGCGGGATTCGAACCCGCAGCCAGGCGGACTCGAGAACTAGAAAGCCTACGCCCTAGCCCTCTCGGCTACCTGGCCGGCCAATGATAAGAGGAGTATGTTAGAAATGGCAACAGACAGGAACCAATATTTCGCGCAAACATCAAATTTATAGTACTGCCACCCAATGTAGAGTAGAACCTCGATAAATCGAAAACCTTTATAATTCGAAATGTTTGTCTATTCCCTTCCACTCAGAGGCAAAAACCTCTATAATTCGAAGTAAAAACAATGGATAAATCGAGGATATCAAATGGGAATCTAGCCTCTGTAATTCGAATTCTGGCAAACAGAGCCTCTATAAATCGAAGTTAAAGATCAACGAACCTCCATAAATCGAATATTCTCAATCCGAAACTCTATAAATCGAATCCACTTGGAGCTAACGGCGATAGCCAATTAAGAATTTTAAAACGTTCTACAGGAAGGAAGTGGTAAGGAAGATTATTTTAGATATGGAAGATGGGAAACTTCTGCAGGCAATGAGAATGGTGGATAAGTCATGGAGGAACGTTGAACAGAAAACAATAGTGAACTGTTTTAAAGCCTGTGGCTTTTCTTTCCAAACAGAAAATGAAGAGCTTGAAGTAGAATCAGCGAGTGTCACAATGAACACAGAAGCAAAATGGAGGTCTGTTCTGACCCAACTCAATGCCGAAAATATTGATTTTGAAGACTATGTAAATATTGACAACGACGTTGCAGTTATGGGTTCGATGGCAGATACAGAAACTGTTGAAGCACTAAGCCAACCGCAGGGCGATGAAGACGACAACGATTATGGCGAAGAGGAGGAACTTTCAACAGAACCGCCAGTGTCGGCTAAGCAGGCAAGAGTCGCTTTAACCACATTGCGAACTTACCTTGAAAGATCTAGTGGTGTTAAGGACAATGTGTTTTCTGTCATTGTCCATCTAATGTAGCATCTACTTTTATAATGCTAACTGTTATAATTGCAATATTCGTATCCACCTCCATATTGTTGTCACTAACTGGTTCTAGTTGTTGGTGAATATTTCATTATCGCACCGAACAATAATATTTCCATATCAGATATCGACACTTTAGGATGAATATACACTGAGTGGCCAGATTATTATGACCACCCCATCAGTACTTCGTTGGGGCACCTTCTGCCTTCAATACTGCGGCGATTCGCATTTACTCCACGAGTTGTTGAAAAATGATGCGAGGAATCTGACACCATGAATGCTGTTGCCTTGTGTTTTCTGGCCACAATCCGCTTCAAACCCCTTCAGTCTCTAATCAGTGAGCTTCGATTTTCGGGCAATGTTGTGCTTGGCAGATGATGTCGTTCCCTGCTTCTTATAGGTTGTCATAACAGTCTTTGCCTGATGCATAAAACTGTCCTGTTGTGTGAAATTTGTTGTTTTGGAACCACCTTTCTGATGGCTCTTTTAACTTTTTCCCACAAATGCTCAATTAGATTGAAATTTGGTCATCATGGGGGGCCACCTAAGCCAGGCTCATCGTCGATCATGGCGATCCCACTAATCTCGTCTTACTATCATTTTCAGTTGGCGAATCAACATAGGGGTTAAAGTATACATTCAGTAGCAAAATTTTTTTTTGCAGCAAACAACGCACAGGAATTGTTTATTCTTGAAACTATTCCTGCAATATACGAGTAGCGTGGCATGCCGCATTGTCACGTTGGAAGACGCCATCTCCATTGCGATAAACCATCAACATGATTGCATGAACTTGATCAGCAAAGATACTTAGGTATGTTCTGATATTCAGACGTTTTTCTACACAAATTAAAAGACCCATACTATGCCAGGAAAATATGCCCCAAACAATGACTGCCCCCACGAGCTTGAACGGTTGTACTCATGCATGTGGCGTCCATGCTTTCATGCAGTTTCCGTCAAATTCTCATTCTGTTATCTGCATGATGCAACTGAAAATGTGGTTCATCAGACCACATGACTTTATTCCGATGCTCAAGTGTCTAATCCTTGTGTTCCTGTGCGAATTGGAGACGTTTTATGTTGTTAACTGCAGATAGCAAAGGTGTTCAAACTGGCCTTCGGCACCCATATTCTATACTATGCAGTGTATGGCGAATAGTGCGTTCAGAGATTATTTGAAAGGATCCCTGATAAAGATCTGCATTAATTTGATGCGCTGTTGCCCTTCTGTTGTCTTGTACCAGTCTTGCCTCTCACCTTTCTGCCCGAACATTGATGGCCACAACTGGCACGTTCAGACCCAGTTTTCCAGCAGACAGTCCAGTCTGTAACAATTTAACAGCAGCTGCTCTTGAACATTTAGCAAATGCAGTCGTTTTGCCGATATTAGCTTCATGGCTCCGAGCGCCAACAATCATCCAAAGCTGCTAAATCGCGTCGTTTACTTATAATCTACTGAAACAAAACACTTCCAATGTCGTGGTAAACAACCTGCTCGCCTATTTACACTAGTCCGGTTCTTTAGCAACTTCAGCGCGAAATCATAGCTAATTTGCCTCAAACATCAGGTGGTCATAATAATCTGGCCACTCAGAGTAAACACTTCCTAGTATTTATCTCACTACACCATTGTACAAAGCTTTAACAATACAAATATCATTGATATCAGCGTCGATCAGTCGTCTATAGTTAGACCAGTCTGTCAGTATAAGTTCATATTCGTTAAACAGTTAACATTTCAAAAAATTGCAAAAACGCCTGCTCTCCTATAACTTATAACACCATATTTTTGAATAGTTTTAAATTTGTTCTATACAGCATGAAATCTTTCACACAGGACTGATGAAAGTTATGAAGCTAATATATCACACTTCTGTTACCTGGGTGCTTCAAGTCCTTCTCAAAACAAAATCTATCGCAAACATTAGGCTATACGAATATCCAAAATCATTGTTTATGAATATAGAAGGAAATATGAATTCCGTGTCCCAAACTGTCGCATATACAGGGTGAGGCATTTATCTTGAGACATACGAAAAAATGTCCAAAATCAAAAGTGAATTATTTCGCGGGAGAAATTCATTAGTTAAAAAATTGCCCCCCCCCCTCCTTGTGAGGGGGCTGGGGGGGGGGGGGGTAAATTTGAAATCTTAAATAGGAACCCCTGTTTTTAATGGTATATTCAGATTGCACACAATATTCTAGATATGTTTTATTCTTGGTGTTTTTTCAAATGATCCAACCGTTTAGGAGATAGAGGCCCTGAAAGTGGGGAACTTTTAAAGTTTTGAACCCAATTTTATCGATGAAGACAAAGAGATAGTGAGTGGGTCTTACAGACATTGCTATTCCACTTTTTAATGGTCTTTAAAAATCCTAAGTCAGAATTTCAAAAATGCAATATTTTTCAATACACACGCATTGACTCTATCTCCATAGGACTACTGGCCCCAAAAGTTTACTTGTGCACTAAAAAATTTTTGAATTTTGAAATGTTTATATCATCAGATATGTTATTTGCGTCGAACTGAGCAGTGGAAGTTATGAGGGCATTCGTATCGGGCTATAGTTCACTTTGGCGGCGCCACAATTCAACTTTCAGTCGTTCCTGCTGAGCCCGTAGACGTTCAACATCAGACATCTGGGTCTTCGTGGATTCCCCATCTCTAAATCTGTTTACCTGTGACGTTTTCTATAATTTTCCTGGCGTTTATTATGCATAAACTTGGAAATTCTGTAATTTTTGCAAAATTTCCACAATTCGAAGGCCGATATCTTAGATACTATTAAATACTGGGGTTTAATTTTTAAGCTATTTTATAAAGCGCAAAAAGATAAAACAAATGACACTTAAATGTCGTGCTATCACAAAGGAAGCCGGAGCAAGACTCAACTCTCTGCCAGAGAGCAGATTTTCTGACTCAACTTTGCGTCAGCCGATGACGTCAACATGAAGTCGGTCAAAGTCTAAAGTGCATGCTTTGTTTTATACTATCTAATGCAGTATCATTCATTTTTCTATCATTAATAGTTTTGACGTTATTAAGGTTTTCGTGATCAACACTTTTCGTTACATTCACGATTTAAGCGTGGCATCCCCGTATCGAAACATAAGACGTATTCTACGTCAAAAAGAAAATTTTTTATTCAAAATTTCAACATATCTTTACGAATCATGAGTTTTTAAGTCGATTTCGGCAAAAAAAAATTTTTGAATTTCTGAAACGAAAACAAACGCCTTCACTCTTAGAGAGTGGTAGGCCAATATACTGAAAGTGTGGTAATAGATAGCCCCACTATACTTCGTGTAATGGCCTAACAGTGTTGTGAATGAAGACTAATGAATCCTAGTGTATTAGAATAAACTCTTTTCCATTACAATAACTGTATTTTATTACTCGTGATTTAATTAATAATTTATTATTTTGAAACATTTAGATCTTTTGATGCTTTTTAAAGTGTTCATCTTATATATAATTTATGCACTTGTTGCATTTCTCTGTGCTTTGTAGTCCATAATTGTTTTCTACAAATTTCTTTCTCTCTGTAGTTAAGAATAATGTTCCGACCCGAAAAAGCGTTACGGGAGATGCAATAACCATTACGAATGATGCAATAATTTTAATTTTTTGTCATACAAGATACACTCGTTTTGTGATTTTAGATACTGCGAAAAGCTTGCAGTGCCGTGTTTGTGGTCCCACATTCAATTGGGAGCATAGACGCGAGTAAGGAGACCCACTTTGGGTCCATTATAGTAGGTGGGAGGGGCAACGTCACAATAGGCTTCCTATTCCTACAGCTAATAGTGGTTTGACCCAATGGGTGAGCAGATAGATTAGGTGTTTTGTATGTCTTCATTGCCATATCAGACTGAATTACAAACAGTGAGTACACTATGGAACGTCTTACAACAGATGAAATGACAGACATGCGTCTTGCGGATGGAGATGTAAGAGTAGTTGCTCGTTTGGGCCAAGAACGCTTCCTTTATTGATACGAAGTGCTACCTAAGAGTTCCCAGAATACACCAATACAAAAAATTTCTCAATATTTGGATCATATTCATCATTGTCACCTTCAAAGTAGTCCCCTTGGGAGTGTATCACTGAAAGCTCCCTGGAATTTCTCTTTCGTGAGCGTGTTTAGTACCGCTTGTGATGTCGCTTGAATGTCCTCATCTGTGTCAAATCTTTGGCCCTTTCAGTTGATTTTCATTTGGGGAATAAGAAAAAGTCACAAGGTTAGGTTAGGTGAATAGGTCGGGTGGATGAGGAACAACTGCCATTTTGCTCTGCGCCAGATACTCCTGGATGATTCACGCCTTGTGTGGCCTCGTATTGTCGTGATGGAGGATCCAATCGCCCGTGCGTCACTTTTCTGGACGTTTTCTTCTCACGTTCTCCCTCAATCGCCTCAGGACATGACGGTAGAACAGTGCATTGACGAACTGACCAGGAGAGACGAATTCCTAATGGATAATTCCTTCAATGTAGAAGATGAGCATGGACTTTATATTACTCTTCACTTGACAGGCTTTCTTGGGACGGGGTGACGCTGGGCTCTTCCATTGAGACGACTGTTGCTTGGTTTCGGGGTCGTAACCATAAACACAGATTTCATCTCCAGTAATAACCTTCGAAAGAAAGTCTAGTTTACTTTCAAGCTTTTCTTGAAGTTCTCTGCAGATTTGCACGCGATGGTGTTTCTGATCGTCACTGAGAAGTCGCGGCACAAACTTTGTGGCAATCCGTCTCATGTTCAGTTCGTCGGACAAAATCCTCTAACACGTCCCATACGATAGTCCCACAATCTTATACATGTCCTAGATGGTAATCCTACGATCTTCCAAGATCTTATTCCGAATAGCAACAACGTTTTCAAGCGTTATGCCGGTTGACGGCCGTCCTGAACGGGGACCATCGTCAACCGATGTTCAGGCATCTTTAAAACGTTTAAAACAGTCGTAAGTTTGCGTTTGACCTAAAGCGTGTTCCCCAAATGCTTGCTTCAACATTTGATGCGTTTCTGCAGCGGTTTTCCAAAGTTTGAAACAAAACTTTATGCATACACGTTGCTTTCGGAAATCGGCCATCGTCAATTTCGCAAGTCACACAACAGACGACCGTGGGAAAATGCGCGTAACAACTAAACGTGACTTCCTATTTCAAACAGGGCTGCCAATGGTATTTTTTCCAAAACCCAGGATTAGGCTGATAAAATTCCCAAGATGTAAATAAAAACCCAAGATTATTAAAATAGTATTTTTTTAAATATAAAATTGAACATTTACACACTTTCATTAAAATGTTGCTCTAACACCACTTTTTCCTCGCCAGTTTCCATCGTCATAGTCTCTTTCTGCGCTTCAGCCCTCTTTAGGTATCTCTGACTGACAGCGCCACTTTGCAGAGCTTTCACCAACTCTCTATTGGGAGTCCATGTTGTGCAGTCGTTGGCTCCTCTGGTGATTGATTGTTTTACAAGAATCCTGTCTTTTACTGATTCTGCTTTTAATGAATTTGTTTTGTTTTGACACAATTCATGAGCGAAAATATTCGATCAAATTTATTTTTCAGCAATAAGACTCAAAACCCAAGATTTTGAAAATAAAACCCAAGACGTCAAGTGAAAACCCATGTTCTGGGAGGAAACCCAAGCATTGGCAGCCCTGATTCTCAAAGCCGCTTGCAACACTGACTCGCAAAGGATGTATGAGGTACCATCTGGCGGCGTTTCAGCATACTAGCTATACATCACCACAGCCTACTATATACAGGTATTGGACATTGAAACTGAAACACCTTCGCAAATAGCACTGGATACCCCCAGGGCTGAATAGAACCTTCTGCTAGGTAATTAATCGTATGCATATCAATGAATTACGTGTCAGAGTTCTTGGTAGTCACTCCAGTAGAAAAGTTCGATAGTAAGCTTCAAATTGTCTGTGCAGAGCGCTATAATGGGAGACATATCCGACTTCAAAAGAGGGCAGATTGTTGGGGCGCGTCTAGCAGGTGCATCTGTGTCCAAAACTGCCACACTTTGTGATGTCTCACGTGCTACAGTATCCAGGGTGATGTGTGCATATGAACAGGAAGGACGAACCACGTCCAGGAGGAGCAACTGCAGGGGAAAACGGAAGTTGTCGGAAAGAGACGTCAGGACATTGACCAGGATTGTTGCACGAAAGCGGAAAACCACCGCAGCAGAAATCACCGCAGAAATGAATACACACCTCCAGGAACCTGTGTGCACGAAGACAATGCGTCGTTACCTGCATAAATCCAACATCCATGGCAGGGTTGCTATACCGAAGCCTTTCATCAGTAGTACAAATGCCTCCAAGCGGGTTCAGTGGTGCCGGACGCATAAAACCTGGACGTTGGATGACCTCAAACGCGTCATATTCTCGGATGAGTCCAGCTACACTGTCTTCCAAACAACAGGGAGGGTATTCGTCTGGAGGAGCCCCTCTGATGCCTACAACCCAGACTGCTTGGCAGCCACAGTCAAACACGGAGGTGGATCAGTAATGGTTTGGGGTGCAAACTGTGCAGGACCTCTACCGATCCTTCCCAAGACGTGTTGCTGCTGTGCTGGCTGCCCACGGTGCCCCAACACCTTATTAAATAAAGATTTTAGATTTCTACCAGGTGTTTCAGTTTCAATGTCCAATACCTGTAGGTAACAGCCTGTTCAAATCGACACGATTTCCATTGAAATCTTAAGACCGCCTTAATTCAACGACTTCTCACGTGAGGGCGCTTTTAGTGAGGAGTAACAACCTTGGCAACAACCGTGTCTTTTTAAGTAAACACTAGCTACAGCTGATCAAGTCTTTTTAAGTGTCAAAATGGAACAATATTCCTAGATATTAATTAATATGCACCATTAACAAGCCAAAGAATGTTACTTTTCAAAAAAAAAAATGCGACATGTTATGAAAATTTTTTTTAACAATTATATAAGATTAAATATAAGATTAAGTATTAAATAATGTTAATATATATATATATATATATTTATATATAAGATTAATATATTAATATTATTATATATTAATGTATAAGATTAAGATTAATATATAAGATTAAATATAAGATTATATAATATATAAGATTAAATATATATATATATATATATATGCAGCCTGTTTGTAGGCTAACCAGTAGAAAACAATAGAATGGTAGCAGTGGTAAGGCTTTTGCAATGCTAAAAAGGCTTTCTTCACCCTACTTAAAAGCTTGGAAACTGTCGTTTGAACAGGCTGTTATCTATATACAGAGGGTTGATTCAGATAAAATGAGACGACTTTGCAGTTCTGTTACGATGTTGTAATACCATGGCGCCACCAGCGGTTGGTTTATTATTGGTTTATTAGAATTTTTGGCGTCCACTACTAAGGTCATTTTGCGCCTTTTACACAAGTTATATCTGTACGCAGCCCGGGACAAACACAAACATCCATGCCCACGGCGGGATTCGAACCCACGACCAGGCGGACTCGAGAACTAGAAAGCCTACGCTCTAGCCCTCTCGGCCACCTGGCCGGCCCACCATCGGTTGTGTTCGATGTGAGAGCCACGTTGTTGGACTATCGCCCGGCACCGTAATTTCCACTGAAGTAGGCTGAGTTTGAGGGACTCCATGGGAAGTTCGTTCCACACCTGCTGACACACTTTCCATAGCCCGTCAACGGTTCTTGGTCGGCGACTTCCGAGCCGTCGTTTCAGGAGACCAAAACCACAGAAATCCATCGGTGATGCGTCAGGAGATTTTACAGGCACATGAGAGAAGGGAATAACTCGTATGCCCGTCTCCTGTTCCATATTCCACAGATGACTTGGCAGTGTGGCTTGATGCAGTCTGTGACCGCGCGCTTTATGACGTCGCTCCAGCCCAAAATTGTCATGAATTATTCTGGAGACTGTTGCCTGTGAAATACCTTTCCTTTGGGATTTTCTTTCAGCACTTCAGACCGGATTTCTCGCACCACCTGAGCTCGGCGTGTTGGCTGGGGCTTGTTTCTGGTCTGCTTCTCTGCTCGTCCACGTTCATTAGATGGTCGCACTTTGTTCTTTTTGATTATTCGACCCACAGTAGCTTTGGATACCACAATACCATTTTGTTTGCATAATTCCACAATGCACGAAAGACTGAAGTTAGCGTCGGAAAGGCCAAACATATACCCTTCCCAAAAAGCTGTGATTTTGGAAGCCATGTTTCAGCACGAAATGTCCCAAATAACAGCAACAAGTGTATACAAAGCTAATCCCCATGAATAGTGGACGAGTCATGCAAATCACATTCCGTCAAGGTCGTACGCGGCGTTTAAAGTCGTCTCATTTTATCTGAATCAACCCTCCGTAGTAGGCTGTGACATCACCAGCAACACAGGCATTCCGGAAACTTTTAGGTAGCACCTCGTACTTGCCATACCACCGCATTTTTTGCACGTTTACAAAAACGTGCAATCTGTATCATTGTGATCAGTATTAAATTTCCAAGCCACGTAAAATCGTATGTGGACAAGAGATATGGCGTTTTTTTTATTTTATATTATCCACAGGCATTTTGATCATCTTCGAACTGATTATTTATCGATTGGTGAAAAAAGATTTTGAAAATCTTTCATACCCTTCGAGAAGATCGAGTTACGACAAACAGACAGACACGTCCCCCAAGTAATGGCATAAAACACCTTTCGGTACTTAATAATGACTGTGTATTTCAGGAAACGAACTTCTTGTCCCTTCTGTCATAGGGTTCAGTTCATAACGCCATTTTAAATATCGGGTAAATGAGCAGTGAAGTTAAATTGATCTATCTGAGTACCTATAAGACCTACAACGACTTGGTTAACTGAAAAGACCGAGTACTACATAGATATATCAACTTCATCTCAGTAAGTCTTACCATTGCTGAGATATTGAAGCTCGACATTAGAAATTCTCGAAAATTCAGATTGTCAGTCGAGCCAGTGGTCACTAGTCATTAATATTTTTCAGAGTGCTATTGATTGACAACGACCCTTCTAAGGTCTGCCGTTTGTGAGACATGAACTATGATGAAATTTTAGTTTTTGTCCGATATCTCTAAAACTGTTCACAATGCGAACACAGAAATGGTTCGATTATCTCAAGTTTTTTTTTCCGGGATTGAGTCAGGAAAAGTTATTTCAGATTTCGCTAAAAACATTGAAATGCTTTAATGCGGTTCACTCCGTCTATCTGGACCCTTTCTCCGTTTTCTCCTTACCTTTCTTTTTCCTCTGTGGCGTTCCAGTCGGGCACCTTGCATCCAGTCAATAAAAAAGCGTCCTTCCGTTTTTTTTTTGTTTTTTTTTTGGTTCAGGACAAGAAAATCCCATCAGTCCCTACGCTCCACTCTCTAATTTTAGCGTTGGGCGATGGAGCTTCGGTAAGGGGCACAAAAGATTTCCCCTCGTTGTTTAATAGGATGAATGTCATCCATCACGAAAATAGCTTTTTCCATTTTCATTTTAAAGGGTAGCTGCCAGTGTTCCTCCTGAATTTTCATAAATGGGTGTAGGAATTGAATGCGTATCAAACACCAGAGCGATTTGGTAATCGAAATCATTTCTTTCCATTCATATAGGAACGAATCAATTCATATTCGGAGAGAATCATAATGTATGAAATCAATTTTAAGTTTGTTTTTTTTTTCATGGCATGGTATGCACCCAGCAAATTAGACTGAAAAATCAATAAGACCTAAATTTATTTCTTTTAAGGCTTTCAGTGATGAAATATAAGAGTCGTTATTAAGGGAATGAGCTAAGTGAACAGTTAAAGAAAACATTTATTTCTTACAAGAATAATTGCTCGGAATCTCTGTTTTGCTATCATTGTGTATCATGAATAAACATATGGACGGCGGCGTTGTGTAATGAGCGATAAACGATGGTTATCCGTAGTAAGACTTCGTCCCGGTACTATAAATTCTTATTTGATTCTGTACTACCATGCCAAAAATATCGAGAATACTTGACAGCTAAACATCTAAACGGAATTAAGTCTAATAAGGGTATCGGATCACTCTTTGCATTTCTCACGGTCCCTAATCGTCTAACGGCCGGTTGCAACAACATCAGTTAAAACTAACTCTTCGTTATAGTCCCGTTTAAAATTTTTTGCGTTGCATCAAGAGAGTTTAGGGCTTAACCAGACGTTAAGTGGCAGTTTAACTTAAACGCTCGATGACCACGGTTTAAGTCCATGGTTAGCGAAGCAAAATGGCATTCCGAAACAGAAATATATTTTAAACTAATTGAACAAACTAATTATCAAACAGATAAATGGATAAGCTAATTGTACAAATTATTTGGATAAACTAAATGGATAAGCTATTTGGATAAGTTAATTGGAAAGCCATTTGAATAGCTAAGTGGATAAGCTATTTGGATAAACTAATTATCAAACAGCTATTTGGATAAGCTAATTGGATAAGCTAAACGGATAACCTATTTGGATAAGCTAATTGGATAGGCTAAATGGATAAGCTAATTGGATAGGCTAAATGGATAAGCTAATTGGATAAGCTATTTGGATAAGCTAATTATCAAACAAGTATTTGGATAAGCTAATTGGATAAGCTCTTTAGATAAGCGATTTGGATAAGCTAATTGGATAAGCCAAATGGATAAGCGATTTGAATAGCAATTTGGATAAGCTAATTATCAAACAGCTATTTGGATAAGCTCTTTGGATAAGCTGTCTGGATAGCTAATGGGATAAGCTAAATGAATAAGCTAATTGGATAAGCTAAATGGATAAGCGATTTGAATAGCAATTACGATAAGCTAATTATCAAACAGCTATTTGGATATGCTAATTATCGAACAGCTAAACGGATAAGTTAATATTATCAAAGAGCTAATTGGAAAAGTTAAATGGATATGTTAATTGGATAACTAGTTGGATAAGCTAATTTTGAAACAGCAATTTGGATAAATTAATTATCAAACAGCTAAATGTATACCCTATTTGGATAATGTAGTTATCAAATAGCTAATTGAAAACAATCAGCCATGTTGACCGGAAGCTTAATTGAAGCAAAACGAACCAATCACACTCCTCGTTACTCAAATTACATCCAGTTAGCTAACTGAGACTTAACTAGACTTGGTGCAACATTTCCCGGTTAAAGGACTTAACCGATCGTTAACTAACCGAAAGTTAGGGTCGTTTTAACTGACGTTGTTGCAACCGGCCGTAAGAGGGTTTTCTACAGGTTTTTGGAAGATTGAAGCTGCAGTTTTGTGCCACTACTCATTTAGACAATGATATTAGGCGAAATGGACGGCCACAAACATGACGTTTGGACTCTATGAAGGCCATTCAAATTCTTCCAGCCCAGTTCATCGAATCATCCAGCTACAGGCCTTGATTTGTGGATGGGGAGCATTGTCAGATTGATAGACAATAATATAGGGTTATTCAAGAAGAATATTGCAAAAGTAAAGCTGATCTATTTTTTTTATTGAACTGACATGCAAAAATCATATTGACATTAAGTGATAGAAGAACTTCATAACTTTAATATAGGCATTTCAAGTTTTGGATATGCGCACCCTGGGTGATACGACAGAAGTCAAAACGGTAGTCTATTTCTTCCCAGACGCGTCCCAATATATCAGCTCCTATGCACCAGAGATGCGTTCCTTCATATATTCAAAGTATTCCACAAAAAGAAATTGCAGGATATTAAATCGGATGATCGCGGAGGTCAGAGCAGAATCGGTCCAGCGTCCTGGTAGGGTGGCATTCAGATAGTCGCGAACTACATAGACACAAAGACAGACAGTCATCTGTATTAGGCAGCGTAGATCTATCTAGAATGTTCAGATAATCCTCGGAATCCATAGTTTTCTTTACATGAACCAAAGGAGTGAGGAAATTCCAAGAAAAACCCCCCCGCATCATAACGCTACCATCACCAAATTTGACAGTTGGCACAATATAATCGGGCATGTAATGTTCTCTATACCCATGTGCGGCCGTCAGACTGCCAAAGCGAATATGGAGATTCATTACTCCAGAATGGGTTACCAGAAGTCCTGGAATGAACGAGACAGTCCTCCAAAACATGAAAATATCCCACCTCCATCGAGTTTTACCAAATATCCCGCGAGCGAAAAGTAATTAAAATAATTGAATGTTTTGTTAATTAAAGTTAACTCGTAATTGTGCAATTGCTTTGTAAAGACTTAGATTAATAAATAAAAACCATATTTTTGTCGTGTCCCGCAAATCCATCTCGGAAATCTGGCATCCCTGACTCCACACAACACGTTTCCATTGTTGGTAACTACTTATGGTCAGGGCAATTCATTACTCCACAGGACAGGAGCTTTTCCATGGCAGTGCATCTGTTTCAACAGTTCTGGTTCTAACGATGGTTCCTGATGCTTGTTTAAATTCCATAGTGATTTTGGTAATAGAAGCAAACAGATTTTCCCGATCAGTCCTCTGCAACAGTCCGCAATCTCTGGCAGTGAATTTGCGAGGTTATTTTAACAGTATTACATAAGAAAGTAGCCGAATTCTTCTGTACGATCCCTATTTGCAATAATTTATCTTGATTGATGTTTTAAAGCTTTACTTGTGCAAATTATAGTTCATGTGAGGCTGTCAATAACGTCATCACCCGATCTTTCCATTTCTAAGGGTCCCAGTCGTCCCATCCTAACAAATGTACACTTCACTGTTCGATTGTCGATTGTCTTGCTGCATATCCTTGACAAAGCCGGGAATAAATGGCGAAATAGGTTGGAACTCCTGATATCCCTCTGTTATACTGTAAGGCCACCACCTGTTTAGTTTTTAGAGGAGGTATTATGGATGATTCTAAGCAAAAAAGTTCATATGAACATGGGTTCGAATTTGAACGATAACTGAAATATGAACAGAAATAAAAATGCCTCCACTAAGATCAACAAGTTAATAACTCAGGTTCTATAACACCTAGGATAATGAAGTTTGGGGGAATGATAGAGTACATAAAACTGTGTATACTGTTACAATTTGATCGAATTCCAACGAGTAGTTTCCGAGTTAGGTAGTCAACATCGTAACGCGTGGTGGTTAGTACTCACATGTTTTCATCAATTATTTAAACATCTGAGGTTTGGCGTGTAAAAATCCTCATAAGAGCATCCAAAAATTACTCTTTAACGAATATTACGCCAGTAGGAAAGATAGTCCCAGCCTGCGAACTGAGTACTGCTCCAACCAGCCCTAAGGGCATGCAGATAGTAGCGTTAATGCTTCCATGTCCGCAGTGGCGCAATTGGTTGGCGCGTCTGCACAGTGAGCAGAAGGTTCCTAGTTTGAATCCAAGCTATAGAATTTTCTTTCCTATTTTCATCAATTAATATCTTTCCCTATGGATTTTTTGCGAAATGGTGCCATAGGTTCAGGATGTTGAGAAAGTTTTCTTGGACATTGCTAACAACTTTATAAACCATCAGTAGCTTCGTGAACGTGTCATTTTAGCGTTTAACAATGATAACATGAATAATATTAATATTCAGATACAAGATAGACTACCCGCCTCCATGATGACATATAAATGAATATTGATACAGTCATAGATAGTGAGCAAGCTGTGTATTGGCGCACGGAGTTCCTTGAACTTCTTTGCTTGTTCCAGAGTGGTAACGGCGAAATATTTATTTCTATATACACTACAAGATAAAACTGAAAATATGTTTGCCCTGAAGCCTTAGAGGAATTATATTATCATGAGCAGTTGTAAATGATTTGGAATCTATATACAGTTAATGTAAAAAATAAAAAAAGGGATAAAAATGATGATGGGATTTCTAAGCGACATAAAACATTAAATTTCAACAAGAACAGAGAAAAAATGCTCAGTGCAATGCAATTAGGACAGGGAAAGAAAAATTACAAGGAAGAAAAATAAAGAACTCGAGGGGCAAAGGCAGAGGCACCAGCTTCATAAATAACGCAAGGAAGGGGGAACCCAAAAATATAGACGTCACACAGAATAAAAAAATTTAGATTTAAGATCCTTCGATATCAACAGGATGAATAATTAACGAGGATTTAATGCTGGCATCAGGCGACTGATGAGCATGAAGGTAGAAGAAAATGAGAATTAAGCCAAGAACAAATTATTCAAAGCTAGGTGATTAACTTGACTGCCACCGGGTTGAGTTGTCTAGAAGAAGCATTCCCGCTCTATGGGACAAATGAGCTCTTGAAAAGTTACCGAATAAAAATATCTATCGTGTCGTGGAAAATAAAAATAACATAGGGCTAATACCCAATAAGCAATTTTATTACGCATCACAATACGATAAAGTTTATAGTAGTCACAATTTTGGGATCTTGATGTGTAGATTTTACTATCGGCCCATCGTCAGTATCATGTAGGGCCGCCTTTCGCCGCAATGACATCCGTAACCCTTCGATGAAGACTTTCAATTAATTCTTCACGATACGTGTCGGCGGGAATCTTGCTCCATTCATCCTTCAAGTTGGCAAACAGCTCAGTGGTGTTCTTTGGGCGGCATGGCCTGGCTCTCAACCGGCGCTCCAATTCATCCCAAAAGTGTTCAGAGGGGTTGAGGTCTGGACTTTGGGCTGGCCAGTCAAGTTTCCCCACACCCTTTGTTCTCAAACTAAGTGTTATGCTGAAACAGGTATGGATTATTACCAACCTGTAGCGCAGAATTGTCCAGAATTGCTTGGTACGCTTCGGCATTCATGGTTCCGCGAACTGAAACAAGAGGACCAAGACCATGATGCCACGTCCTCCGAATTTCACTGTGGGTACGACATAGTCCTGTAAATATCGTTCGCGGGGCATTCGCCAAACCCACACATGTCCATCGGACCGACACAACCGGTAGCGGGATTCATCACCCCATAGGATGATTTTCCATTGTTCTGGAGTTCAGTGTAACCGATGGGTCGCATTGAGAGCTATGACATTTGGCTTGTGAACTGCTGCTCGTCCATGAAAACCAAATGCGACAATTTCCCAGCGGACGGTACGATCACTTGCATCACTAGACGCCGCCGCTCGAAAGTCCTGTGCCAACGTTTTTAACGAAAGGTTCCGTAAAAATATCTCCACACGTTTCAAGCATCGACGGTCGCGATCTGTCAATTTCGTCGGTTTACTGGGTCTGAGTTGGCATGTTATAACCTCCTCTCGCTTTTACTTTAAAATAACATCACTCACTATCTGAAATTGTTGGAAATCTCACGGATCAAATGCCCAAACCTATGGGCTTCAATGATCATTTCTCTTCCCTCCACACTAAGTTCGTGTGGTCTGTTCATATTGACTGCAGTAGCTACTATGAATGTATTCTAACCCGTCAACATCTTTTATAGGTTGTATGACGTGTACGGACAATCCCATGCGCTTTTGGAGATGTGTACGATAACGAATAGTCAGATTGTATATACATCAAATTGGACATCATCGAGTATAAATGATTTATTGCTCAAAATCATGCTTCACGGAAATATTCCTGTGTAATAAGAATTAGTTTTTAATCTTTCGCTTAATACCGTCAGTTCACAATAGGTCTGAAGAAACAAATTGGGCTGAAGGGGACGGGTTGCTGAATGCTTTTCTGATACGGCTTTGCTTCAAAGGTTGAAACATCTTTAGCGACACAGTATGATTTAGGAGGCCGAATGTAGTTTAATTTGCCCGTTCCTTTCTTTATCTCGCTGTCATGAGTTGGGCTTTTCCATGAGGCGACAAGCTTGGCAGGAGAGGAGACATTAACTTGACAGCGAAGTCCCCACCGCTTTCTCTCTTACCTGCTCGATTTTTATTTTCGAGTCGGCAACCTGCATGGCTGGCGTAATTTGAATAAAATATCCGCATTGAATTTTTTTTGTGATACAACGAGGAAATGGATTGGATTTTAACTCGGGACTTAGAGTAAATCTGATTTTACATAATGTCATTAGCATTTCTGCGTCTTGGTACAGGAATAATTGAAAACGTTCTCTATTAGCTTTCTGTTTTTAGCGCATTCATCTCACTAAAAGGACAAAATGTGAAAGATTCCGAGATTTTACGCTGATCATGAAATAATTAACACGCGGACATGAAGAAAATATTTTAAAAATGCTCCGTAAAATGTTGCCGGATCCTTCTTTTAGAGGCAAAGCAGACGTTTTGTCCTCTTTTCCCCCTCCTCCCGGATGATTTAGAGGTGCACGTCGCCATCAATTGTGGCTTTGAAAATTCCACTGATCCCTCGTCCTGATACTTTGATGGAAAACGCTAAGCCGCACGTTCCCGCCAGCCATTGGGTCGTGACGTCATCGGGCATGCGTTTCATGAACAACTTAATGCTTCCCCTCTCTTTTATTCATGACCCCGAAGGAAGCACTTGTGCATTTGTGAATTTAAAAAAAAAAAAAAAAAACGGGGGGGGGGGGGGGGAGAGTAGCCATGGAAATAGTTTGCGTCGTCGTGCAACCTTAAGGTTTACGAGTCTTCAGAGATAACAGCTAAATTCGACTCCCGTAAAATTTCTGACTGCCTTTACACAATTACGTCATACGTTAAATAATTAAGAAAAGGAGTGCATGCTAAATCCACTAGGAGATTTGTCCTGAGGTCTGCTGAAAGGAACTCGTCTGCTGAAAGGAATTCGTCACTGTGCGAGCGGAATTGTTTTCGGTTATATTCAAAACCCATAACACTGGTCGATAAATGAAAAACTGTGCTGTAAATTTTCTGTAAATTTTACATAATTAATACAGGGTGAGCCAAAAGTCTGGACCTTCCTAGATAAAACATAAACGCTTTGGGTTTAGCTACTAATTTCGACTGGGAATACTATTAGGGGAGGGGAGACATTTGGTCATGGCCGCCATCTTGGATACAACTCCAAATTTTCAAATGGGAAGAGGGTCATGCGATATATGAAATGCATGTGGAATTTCCTGACAACACAATAATGTTGTTATTTGTTACGTATCTTTACTGTTTATTGAGTTAATGCAGTGATTTGCTCAGACATAACATCCACAGTCATCACAAAAAACAGAACTGTTGGTTTCCAAATTAACAAAATGTCACATCACAAATGTCATGTCCTACAGGATGTGTTCAATGTGTTGCCGTTTCTGATTGTCAAATCCAACCTGAAGTCCCATTCAACGTTGAACGTTCAGGCGTACATTGGGGTCAGCATTGACAAGTCTGTTAATCCGCTGTTTCAGATGTTCACTGAAGATGGGACTACCCAGAATTCTTTCAGCACGGTGGTGCTCCGCCCCATTATGGACCGTTGTTACGGAATAGCTGAACCTGCAATTTCACAATCGTTAGATTGACCGACATAGAACAGTGGAATGGCTCCCCCAGATCCCCGGGCTTGATCCCAGTGGATTTTTATCTCTGGGGCCCCTCGAAAGCTCTTGTGTATGCAGAGAAGATATTGAACATTGACTATAAAGAAGTTCAACTTCTTTTACAATAAATTTATTTAGCTCGTTCAAAAAGGATGTGCACTACAATATATTTTTTCGCATTAAATGGTTATTTATTAAGAATCTGCATACTGGTCGACTTTGCTTATAACTATTATAAAATAAGGACTCTAAAATTAGCAAAGGGTAGAAGCTTTTATTGCCTACGCGTTTCGTATTAACTACATCATCAGGGAAACAATACAATTACAAGTGAGGCTGATTGCGTTCACAATTTATGGATTTGCCCCACCAATCAAAATGCAAATTTCAACCGTGGGGCTAACAAGGAATGTTATTTGTTCAAAATACACAATCATGACTCATATTGCCATGTGTAGACAAGTTAAATAAACATAATTGAAAATGAAAATAAAATAAAAATAAAAATAAAAACAAAATTAAACAAATACAAAAGGAAATCATAAATAACATAATATTAACAGAATCTTATAATCGGAGTAAAATATTCACCGTGATAATCGATACTTCAACAATCGATGTTTTATTGTTCCCGTGATCGATTACTATTCTTGCTGTTGATTACTTCGTTTACCACATCGAGAATCGGGTTCTTTATAAAATTTGTCTGGTTGTTCAATAGTAATGCCTCTCCTGCTAATACGTGTCTTCTGATTTCTAA
>JAHWFO010024073.1:37704-90967 GCA_023313115.1 Rhysida immarginata
CATTCTTCACCGTCAGCTTTTGCATCCATACCACCTGCAACTGGTTCAGGCACTGAACCCAACGGACTATCCACACCGACAACGATTTTGCCAATGGATACAACGTCGTCATGCTGCAGACCCTAGTTGTCTCAGCCAGATACTTTTCACGGACGAAGCACCCAGACAGGAATCTTAAATTCTCACAACCAGCACCATTGGGCAGATGCTAACCCGCAAGTTACCAGTGTAAGGTTTGAGGATTAATTGGCCAGAATTAGAATATTCAGATTAATTATGTAGATGAGCTATTTTATACTCGCGTTCATAATTGTCTATTTAGATTTGGAATAAAGATTTTATAAAGTTTTAGAAGGATTTAACTTAGAGTAGAATTAAATAAAGTTTATTATTTTAATTATTTCTTTTTCTGCGCTTGTTAAGAATCGTTTTTAAGTGTCACTTTTGGCATAAGTCGCAAGGGGAGAAAGTGAGATTCATTTTACATCTCATTGTTTTAGTTATTGGTTTTTTTTTCAAGGACCTAAAGAGTATTGCCATAGATAGCTAAATAAACAAGAAACGAATTTGAGAACAGGATATGGGATAGAAAGACAACGAGAAAGACAAGGTAACGATTGAACTTTGGAATCTGAAGTGAGCAAAGAGACAAGAAATGATCACGTGAAAGCAAAAGGAATAGTTGGAGAGGTGTCGACGGACTTTGATTGACAGGGAGATTCACCTTTTTTTTTGGTGGATGGTCAGCGTTTCTAAACGCCTGATTGGTTATTGAAGTTTGATCTGTCTTTTCAGTAGTTCTAAGTGAAGAAGACGTTAGTAGTGATTTAACTTTCTTGATAGCCGGGTGTGCGGCGTCGCTACTCAATTTTTATCTTAATTCGGCCTTCATCTGGTATTTCAGATGAGAAATTCTAAAAAGTAGACTTAATTCAAATGTTTTAAGGTTTAGTTGTTTAATTTAAGTTCACGACAAATTTATCTTTGAAGTCCTCGAGTCGAGGATTTTAAAGACTATCCGCCTAGCTGAGAACCAGCTCCATCATTTTTAATAGTTCGTGGATTGCCAGTATTAGTTGGAGAGAAAGTAACCAGCCCCAAAGGTACACAATTTCATCGTGGAAGAAGGAGCCGAGCAGAGCGATCTACCAGCCATTTCTGAAGAGGAGTCCACCCCCCCTCCAGACTTTTCGACGTAGCCAGAGAGCGAGAAAGACATCCAAGAGCGGACAGATTGAGAAGACCACGGTATAGCCCATTTCCATTTATGTCTCAATGGCCATTCTTTCTGTTTCATTTCATTACATTCAAAATTGGGAACGGATTATTTAATCAGACAGATAGTGGGAAAGACAGATTCATTTTACATTAAATTAGTATATTTTTCATAGAGAGCTTAAATTATACTCTCCCTAAATTCTTACCTGATCCAGACAGACCATTTGCTATATTCCATTAAATCTTAGAAATTAGATTGTTAATCTTTATTGTACTTAGTAATTGTTAAATCAGACATTCCAATTTCGCATTTAGATATGGTTTAAACATTTCTACATTTGATTACCCTCATTTAGTAAAGATTTACACAAAATTCATTCTGATTTATAATCACTATTATTCAAGAAATTATCAATCATTACCTCGTAAATACTTATCTAGTCAAATCTTTAAATTGATAGATTACCTTGTTGTACATCATAAATTGATTGCCAAGTCTTTACATGAAAATTATGTTTTCTTATTAATACTTACGATGATCTAGATTGATACAATTTGATACAATGTCTGTCATTATTACAATTTGAATTATTCTGAATTTGCATACCTAAATTGAACATCATATTAATTGAATTTCATTATTCATTTATCCACATCTTTTATTCCATATCACCAAACGTTATTGTTTTATATATCTTTTGTTATATGATCAATAAACAACTTATTTAATTGTTCAAGACCGTTTCACGTGCCTATTTCTTCCCTCGTTGGCCGGCCTGTGTGCGGAGATTTTAGTATGTAAGTTAATGGGATAAAACCTAAATTATCATAAAAACTTTGTGAATAGTATAATTCACTGGCGCAGTCCTTATAAATGATTAATTATTCATTCGACCATTTATTTCCATAATTATCCCCGTCAGGATATCGGGATATTGTATCCCCAGTTTCTTACACCAGAGCTCGAACGCATCAAGAGCGTTTCTCCGTGAACATTTGGTGTGGAATTGTCGGAAATAACTTAATTGACCCTTATGTGTTGCCGCCACGATTGACTGGGCGAACGTATCTTTTGTTTCTACAGAATGCATTGCCAGAATTACTGGAAGATGTTCCTCTTTTGATAAGATCTAACATGTGGTTCATGCATGATGGCGCTCCAGCACACCTTAATGCTGCATACACGAATCGGTTGATAGGTCGAGGTGGACCGGTACCCTGGCCTGTAAGATCACCCGACCTTAATCCCTTGGACTTTTTTCTGTGGGGTCATGTGAAAACGATCGTCTACAGCACAGAAGTTCCTAACATTATGGATCTGCTGTAGACGAATTGAAAATGCCTGCCAAACCGTTCGTAATGCTGGCGACGAACTCTTCCATGACATCAGACGGTCGCTCATGCAACGAGCCGAAGCGTGCGTGCGAGCTGGTGGCGGGCACTTTGAACAATTCCTGTAATTTGGAGCCACGGGTTTAGTTGGCTGTATCGCGTAAATAAATCGTTTCCAGAAAAACGGCTATACAACATTTTCGTCTTCTTTTGACCCGAAGAATATGTTACTAAATTTATTGTACATAATTTTGAAACACCCTGTATAAATAGTGAATACGCTATGTGGAAGAAAGTGATTGGACACTGCATGGTAGGCCTATTACGTGCAGCGATTGTAGAGGCAACCCTTCTGGGTAAATGATCCACAAGCCCTTTGGACTACTGTAAGCGAGATATTTCGCCAATCAGCCTGGAGTAAATTGACCAACTCCGGCAATGAAAAAGGTCGGGTCGGCCTGTCGTTCCAATTCGTCTTACAAAGTCCCTATGGGATTGGAGTCTGGGCTTTGATGAGGCCAGTCCATCTAGGAAACTTGATTTTTCGCATACCATTGAAGTGTAGCTCTGGAAACATGACAGGTGGCATTGACATCCTGGAAGAGACATTCGCCGATTCCCTAGGACTACCACAGCGCAGGGAGCATTGAGTTGTCCAGAATGTCTCTGTATGCCTTGGAATTCATGTGTCCATGCACTACGATCAGCGGATTCATGCCGAACCAGCTGCAACATCCTTACACCATGCTTCACAGTGGGCACTATACACTTCCAGACGTTCTTTTTATTCAAATTTTATTTTTATGACGCAAGCTATGGTGGGGAAATCACAGCTTGTTTAAGAATAAATTTTTACATCAGTAAAGAGGGACAACATTATGTCTCTCCAGGTATTGCATAATCAAAGGAAAGGCTTGAAACTTTGCTTCTGTTTGCGTGTTGTCAGTGGCTCGAGTGCTCTTGCAACATCATCGGTGACTGCCATCAGTAATTATATGTCAGGTCGCACGAGGACCAAACAACTCTAATTAGCTTCACTTCATTCTCTTAGTTTTTCTAAGAAGAATTAATTTAAATGGGTCTTTAAAGGTTTCTGGATTCCAAATTTTAATGCAATTAATGTGCTGCTTTGAAAGGAAGGAAAGTCATTTAAAAGCTCCCGAAATTGCTAACATAACTTAGAGAAGAATTTTTCCACTTAATAACTTAAAAATTTTAATGCTATGCATAATTCATAAACACGGACTAGCAAATTTAAAGAAGTTAAAGTCGGGTATAAAATTCTAGTACAAAATCACATTGATTATGTTCCAAGGCATATTTATGGCAATTTTTAAATTTTCGTCATAACAGACTGGAATTACCTTTGTTTTGGCTAAAACAAAATAAAACTAAGGAAAAATCGTCATCTTATTGTAATATTTTGCTCTTCAACTTTTAATATCTCTGATCGTTGAGGCAAAAATTATGGCAATGTTTCAAACTGAAGCAAAAGTTTGGCAATCGTTTGTTTCATTCCAATTAAATGCAATGTCATATTGTAAAAACTTCATATTCAAATTAGGAAAGTTCATTTCCAAGGTAAGCCTGTCATTTTTCACACTTGAAAAAGACTTCAAAGCAGCTTGTTAAAAGGACCATTGTACAAAATGCCTTCCACGAAGCAAATCGACCAGAGTATACGAAATTTGGTCATTTCCAAATGGAAAAAAACACATGAAACAAGGAGCTTGATCATGTGTAAATTTAGAAAAACAGGATCTTTTATGCCATCTAAAAGATCAGGTCGCAAGAGAAGTACAACTAGGACACAAATTGCTTGGTAAAAGTTTAACGTACGAAGAAAGCTAAAGAAATAACTAATGCTTGATCATCTATCATCATACAAGATGTCTCATCATCTACAACTATAAGAAGGCTCCATGAGTTTGGCTATAGCTACACTACACTACTTGGAAAAAAAACACTGCTGAACAAGAGAATGAAGAAAACAAGAGTCCTGTGGGCCAAAAAATATCGCCACTGGAATCAGGAAGATTGAGAAAGATGTATTTTATAGGATGTAAGTCGTTTTTGCCTGAATAATGATGGCACAGTAAAGGTGATCCGTAAAGCACTGAATCCGAGCTGTGTTTCACGGACTGTCAAGTATCCAGTAGCAGTGATGATCTATGGTACAATCTGTGCCAAAGGCTTGGGGAGCCTGTGTTTCATCCGTGGCAATATCAACAGCGACCAATGCATCAGCATCATTGAAGATCATCTTATTCCAACAGCAAACTTTTATTTTGAAGAAAGTGATTTCATCTACCAGCAGGACGGTACACCTTGTCATCGAGCAAAGAAAACGTTAAACCGATTTCATCTACTTATTACAGACTTGGAGTGGCCGGCTAACAGCCCGGACATGAGTCTTATAGAGAACGTGTGGAGCTACATGAAGATGAACGTTCAGAAACAGAACCCAAGAAGAGTTAGTGAAGAAACCACTGCAGTTCAAAAGGCATGATGTGAATTTGATGCAACACGTTGCAAACAGTTAATTAAGTCGATGCCACGTCGTATTCAAGCTTTGATTCGTGCAAAAGGTGATTGTACCCGTTATTAGGCAGAAATTGCCAAATTTTTGCCGCAGTTTCAAATATTTCCATAATTTTGCCTCACCTAGTGTTAACTAAAAATCTGTTTTTCCGTTTTATTTGTAACAGATATCATCAGACGATAAATGATCGTGAAAGTTGAAGATCACTGTAATATAATAAAACGAATAAATATTGTTATATATAAGAACATTCAAAAATTGCCATAAATATGCCATGGAGTGTACAGTATCTAGAAAATTAGAACTGCGCGAATCCCCTGTTCTTTAACAAAGGAGCATGATTTTAAAAGCCTCTCACAGACCTGTTTAACAGAGACCAGAGAACTGAATGAAACCGTAAGAGCATTTCAAGATGCTTCCTTTTCCACGGTGGTAATTTATATACAGTATTTCGAATTTACAAGTGATATTAGCTATAGATAAACTTATAGTTGCTAGCATTGTTGTTGGGCACTTTCATCAGAATATGCAGTCCCAAAATGCAGATATCATTAGAAAAATTTCATTATATGCAGGATTATCCAAAAAGATGGGGTAAATTTCAAGTATTTATTTCAAACAATCTGTAAAAGACGAAATACGTTCCAATACATCACGGAAGCCACTTTGTGCGAATTCCATCGTCGGCTCAAAGAACAGACGTTGACAGATGCCCAATTAAACACTCAAAAAAATGTGTGCTGAGAACTTGACGCAGGCCGAGAATGGTAGAAAGGAGTTTCTTGCAAGATTGTGACGGGACATGAAATATGGCTGTGCCATTCTCAGACGAATCAATGGAGTGATATCGTGTTAAATCACCCCAGAAAAAGAAATACAAAGCTTCGCCTTCGGTGACAGTCTTTTAATTCAGAAGGGCTCTTGTTTGTGCACATTATGCGACAAGGAACCATCATTAATTGTTTTTTAACACATATGTTACAACTGTAAAGAAACTTCAAGCAATACTGACTCGTGTTCGACCGCATTCGACAGAAAGAGAATGTTTTTCTGTTGCGCAACAGCACTCGGCCTTACGTCAGTCAAAAGACCAAGGAGGAGTTCTCGTTTTTGTAGAATCTGGAAATGATCAAAAGATCTTTGGTGATTTATAAAATGATAAGTAGTTCTCTGTTTCTGTTATTGATCTGTTCCCAATGAGCATAATAGGTTCCCGACACTAGTGATTGAAGACGTCGTTCTACAGCATATTCCTCGCAAGCGTGAGTCCGCGCAAGTCCTTCATCATTACCCTGCGACGGCCTACTTCAGTGAAATTGGTAATACATTCATTTCAATTACTGTTACGCTTCCACTCAACGTAATTTAATGGCTATTTGGGTTCAATCTTTAGTACACATTCAAGGAATCAACTATCGTAAATTAAGGAGTATATTTGCGGAACTTAATGCTTTAAATGATAACGAAGAAGTAAGTTGTGTTTTTCCTTCGGGAATTCACAAACTTCGTGGAAGGTCTTGGTGGATTCTTCTGATTTAAATTTACTTCGTCGAATGCCTTCTATTACGTGCTAAGTGTTATTTATTGAATGTGTCAAGTTCGATAATTTATTGTTTATCATCATCCAATAGTCTTTTTAGTAGAAATAAGACTACGAGGAAGAATTGAAGAAACCTTAGTAGATGAACAACATGGATTTGGAAGGAACAGATCAACAATAGACGTCATTTTCTCAATAAAACAAAAGATGGGGAAAACTATGGAATCAACAATGAAATGTGGATGGCTTTCTTGGATATACAAAAAGCTTTCGATACTGTGAATAGAGAGAGGATTCGGCAAAGTTTAAGAAGAACTGGAATGGAAGAAAAGCTTATTATACTCACGGTGACAAGCACACACGAAGAAACCAAAAGTTATGTAAGAACTAAAGTAGTAAAACACACGTATTCAATCTGACAAAAGGAGTTAGGCAGGTCAGTATGCTATCACTATTCCTGTTCATAATTGCCATGAATGAGATTTTAAGAAAAGTAAAAGCAAGGAGAGGACATAGTGAAGTTCGGGTAACATTCTTTGCAAATGACATAGTGATATGGAGCAAACGGGAGGAGGTAATAAGATGGAATGAAGAAGCGGAAAACTTTTAATAATGAAAATTGTGAAGTGATGATCTTGACCAGACAAAACAATCAACGGGATAATACTTTAAAAATAAATGGGAAAAATAGACCACTTCAAATATTTGGCCAGTGTAATTTCCAAAGTAGAATAAATGCAGGCAGAAGAATATATGAGGAAATGAAAAGACCGATATGGAACAAAAGCATCCCGACAAAATGCAAAATTGCAATCTACAAGGTATATTATCTGCCAACAGTCACCTATGCAGCAGAGACATGAACAACGACTAAGAAAAGTGGGAAAAGACTAGAGGCAGCAAAGACTGGATAGCGTCAGTAAAGACGACATAAGAAGAAAGCTAAACATAAGAAAAGTTGCAGAAAGGGGAGGGGGTTCCAGAAATTTAGGCGTCGACTACTAAGGTCATTTTGCGCCTTTTACACAAGTTATATCTGTACGCAGCCCGGGCGGGATTCGAACCCACGGCCAGGCGGACTCGAGAACTAGAAAGCCTACGCCCTAGCTCTCACGGCCACCTGGCCGGCAGTTGCAGTTAGAATTAAAGAAGCAAGAATAAGATGGTTGGGTCATGAAAAGAGAATGGACAAGAACAGATTACTAAGAAAAACAGTAGAAGAAGACAGTAAGGGAAGGACACGGAGAGGAAGACCAAGAGTCAGATGGATGGATCAAGTAAAAAGAGACATAGAAGCAAAGACTGGAACGGAAGAGGATAGAGAAGGAGGAGTGGTGGGGAGACCGAAAGAGATTGAGAACCCTTTCATGTATGTCGACCCGGAAAATGACTGAAACGACATCAGGATGATGATGGTCATCTAGTAGTGTTCATCGAGTATTATGACCAGCATCATACTTCACGCTACCTGTTTTCTTTTTACGTACGGCGTCCTCTATTCGCCTAGTTTACGTCTTCATTCTTCTGTTACACCGTTCCAAATTATTTACAACGGCAAGGCTCTGCCACGCCTCACAGCGGGCTTACGATGGAGACCTCGCAAGATTCCGTTTTATGTTTATTCCGTTTATCTTGATTTCTGTGATATTATTTAGCCAACTTGGAATGACGTCCTGAACGAATATAAACGAGTAGCTAATAAGTTCGAAGATGGTCGATTTTTATTCAGGGGTACCTGTGCTAATGATAACACTATCAACAAGTAACTTGTTGGAAATTTTCACTGCTAAGAAAGGGCATGTAACATATTAAACAACAAGTAACGACATGCCATGAATGAATATATAAGAATAGTTATAAAATTCTTAGATTATCGAATTTGAATCACTGGAACCTGTTTTAAGGTTTTCAAATACAATTCTGTGACTGCGATTAGGTTAGCCATTCGGTACTGCCGGCCAGGTGGCCGAGAAGGCTAGGGCGTAGGCTTTCTAGTCCTCGACTCCGCTTGGTCGTGGGTTCGAATCCCGCCGTGGGCATGGATGTTTGTGTTAGTCCCGGGCTGTGTACAGATAGAACTTGTGTAAAAGGCGCAAAATGACGCCAAAATTTCTAATAAACCAATCAGACCACACCATTCGGTTCCTGGTTATGTCATTCCTTAATGGTTTATTTTTTCATAAGAGGTTATTTTATAATCATAAGTGTAGCTTATAAATATCTAGAAAATCCAAACAGATTTTTGGTCCAGTTAATATTTTATACATTGTCAAAACCATAACAAGTAGAAAGTTTTCTCCTACTTCATTCGAAGTGCACCCTGAGCTATTTATAGGGTGTTCATAAATTGTCTTTACAGCTTTAGACTTTAATAACAAAAAAAACTAAACAAGAAACGGGTTTCTGGATATGACAAGTAAACTCTCAAGTGTTTTTTCCAGCTCCATCAGCAACAAGAATGGGTCGACAATATAGCCTGCCAAAAGCAACTGTAATTGCTATCATCAGCACATTCCATCAACTGAATCAATGAGAAATGAAACACTATGGCTTGGGAACCATGAAGAGACTTACATTCAGGTTTGAGAACCTGCTAGGCACCAGCAGGTCTCCTCGTGGAGTGCAAAAACATTTTAAATGCGTGTCTTCAAGTCCATTAGGTCTCTCCTTTAGGAAACCCACAGGAAGGTGATCGAGACGGCCACCAAATCGGAACTTGGTTCCGTTGCACTTGGGTATTTAACGCACTGAACTTTTTCCTATGGGGTTCACATTTCTCGTCAAAACTGCTTCACCTACACTGGTGGCCAAAAGTTTGGACCAACCAGCTATGTCAAGAAAAACTGAATTATACGAAAACTGTTTTACACCGACAACTCTAAGTAAGAACAATATTCAAGGAAGAGACAAATTTATTTCTGCGTTGTTGGTTTCTTATTACCTAAAATCAAAATAAGACTGGCCAAAAGTTTGGACCACATTTGTATAACATAAAGGGAACGAAGTATTACATCATTAACTAATAAATTATTTTGATATTTGAGATCATTTTGACTCTACAATATTTGACAAACGACCTGAAATAGAATTAAATAAGCTTTTAATAACATTTGGCTTAACAGCTTTCTGAATGGCTGCTATTAGTTGTTCTCGAGATTTGTACTGAGTGTTTTGGTAAATCTTTTGTTCCGTGAGATGCCACACATTCTCAATAATATTGAGATATCGATTTCGAGCAGTCCAAGTAAAAGTGGAAATGTTGTTGCTCTCAAAATAGGCTTTCACAACTCGTGGAGTATAGACTGCAAGACTGTCCTGCTGCTAAATCCATGGTTTTTGCTTAAACTAGGCTTTGCACAAAGGGATGAACACATTGTGAAGATCATCTTTATATTGAGCTGTTGTGCAATGTCCATCTAGAATGTGAATCTTCAACTTTCCGTTGCTTCCAATGGCACCCAGAATCATCACTCCACTACCACCCATTTGGCGCTTAATTCGCAGCGGAACAAGTGTTTCTTTATCACGATGCTCATCATAAGAAGCTATATTATCAGGACCATCCAAACTGATTCGTTTTTCATCAGAAAACACAACCAATTTGAAGCTTGTGTTTTCACGCAGATGTGTCTTAGCAAACTCCAGTCTCTCCTGCATGTGTTTCTGTGTTATTGGCAACTTTTTGGGTATAATTTCATAGGCAAAGTTCTGAGCACGTAGTTCGCTGCGAATTGTTCTTCTTGAGGCAGCAAGTTGCAGATTAAGTTTGACTTGTGTGGTGTTGACTACATGCCCAGATGTAATATCATATCTAACATCTTGAATCTTAATTCTTGATTTGTCTCTTCGTGTCAGTGCACAAGGTCGTCCTATTTATGTCCTATTTTCCAATTAACATTTTTAACAATTCTGATAAAGATTTGTAGCTCACACGGGAGAGTTCAGCAACTTTTTTGAAGTTTGTAAATTGCTTGTTAAAATTTCTAATTCGCTCTCGTTGGCCTTCAGTTAGCATTGTACGATACATAATATGGTTTTAGTGCTCACCACACGACATGATGACTTGTAATATGCAAATTATTTGCATGTTTGTGATGTTGGTCCAAACTTTTGGCCACCAGTGTAAAACAAAAAAAAAATTATGACTTGTCACATGCTGAAAACCGTTTCTTGTTATCTTATATAGTGTTGTAGTTAAGAAACGGTTTGTTTATACAAGATAACGGTTTCTTTAGACTTAATAAGGTCTACAGTTGTAAAGATAATTTATGGCCACCCTGTATATAAAAAAATCGTGTCTTGGGGGTATGTACTTTTGATTTTATTGTGGTTTGTTTTGAGGTGATCGCCATTACCCTGTTCTTCCCTAAGTATTCACATGTGCACTTTTATACACTTTTGCAAGTTTGTCACTTTCACTGGTGTCAATGAAATTGCATCACTCTGAAATTTCACAATTTTATCCCTATTACTGGAAGTTAATTCATTCTTGTTATCTGTTAGATGCTTAATTCATTCTTGTTAAAAAGTCTTTGATGTAAAAGATCAAAGCTGTGATGATCTGTAGAATGTTTTATCAAGGATGACTTTTACTCGTTCCTTTTGAGTCGTTTCTTTATAATAAAAAACCGAGCCGTTTTCTAAAGATAAATTTCCAAGGTTTCAATAATAATCCATTATTATTATTATTATTATTATTATTATTATTATTATTATAATTCAAGCATATTACCATTCATACCGTGTGTAAAAAAAAATGCAGTTTATTTCAAGGATAATTCCCCGCGTATATTTTTTGACAAATTCACTCTTACTTTCTTCACCTGTTCGTCGCGCTCGATTTGTCATTATACAAATGCACAGCCATACAAACAGCGGCGTGTTATCTAACATTTGCATCACGCTACTTCCAAGAATGACATTAACCATTCGGCTCTACTGTGAACAAACGGAGTCATCTTTTTCGTTAAGAGATTTGGACGGAGTTAAAACTGGCGATAACTAATGTAGCTCCATTGTCACCCCATCTTAGTAAATCATCTTCATAACAAGAACCGTCACGATGATACAGAGACGAGAAAGCGCGATGTCGACGTTTCACGACGAGCCGGGTAACCCTGAGTAGGAGGGGGAGGAAGATGCAAATAAAGGAAGGAGGTCCTAATTAAAGCTATGATGGCCCAATGACAAATCGTCGAGTCAAAGTAATAAGGGCATTCATTAACATAGGCGCCACGACATGCCAAAAGTATTTACAGCGACATCTGGTGGAACCATTATCCGAGAAAGAGAGAGAGAGAGAGAGAGGGAGGGGAACATGTTAGGAGTGAGGCCATCGATTGGCACCGGAAACCAACGGCAAGAACGTCTACATAACGACAGGGGGAGGAACGTAGAAGCTCGCAGAGTAACTTTTGAATTAATATTTTCAGTAAACTATTGCAGTTTAGCGTTTGGAAGCAGTTCCCACGACAATGAAGCCATGAGCAAGCTGTAGGGCTGAAGCCAATTAGGGTCGTGTATTTATCACGTAGGAAATAGACGGGGAAACGAAAGTTGCAAGGTTACATTCGTTCAAAAACTATGAATTAATATACTTAGGATTACTAAACGTTCGTGTGTTTATTATCTCATTCGGTTCGGGTCGCAACTTTTTTACGAATTAAGACTGTGTGTTTTGAATTCTTGTATTTTATTGAAACCAAAGCAGCTATAAATATGGAAAGAAGGCTTAAATAGCTTTCATGTATACATGACTAGGAACGCATCGAGGAAATATTCTTTCTTTAACGATATTTAAGTCTAAATTCACAATCATTAGTAATTAACAAGAGCAATGAAAATCTAGTATTACCTAAATTATAGAATTACTCTACTACTACTCTTGTTTTTACCATTCAGCGGTTTCAATTCGCAATGGACAGTTTCTCAAGAATGAGTTTGAAAGTAATTAAAATTTTTTGCTTGTTCTAGATTGATACCTTCCCTATACTTCTTATTATCTAAATTAATACACCACACTTGGCTAGGTGAAAAGGAAGCATTAGCGCTTTGCTTAAATTTAGCGATTCTGTGCAGTCGTTGTAACGATAATTCTACTAAAACTTCACGTATAAGCCGATTTTGAGCCTGTCATGCAGTATATGCAAAATTATAAGACCGGCGTCTGAGAAGGAAAAGGGACAAATAGTGGCCTTTAAAGATGCTGGTTTGTCCTCAAGACAAATTGCTGAAAAGTTAGAAAGATCTATAGCAGTTGTGTTAAGTTTCTCGAAAGATACAGATAATTAAGGAGTGAAGAAATCATCTGGTCGGCCGAAAAAGTTGTCAAAAAGAGAAGGACGCTTGGTGATTCGCAAGGCAACTTCTCAGACGATGACAGCGAAGCAGATTGCTGCAGATCTGAAGAAGGATGTTTCAGTTTGGACAAAAAGAAGAAAAATCCATAGTGCATCATTTATGAACTACGAGAAGCCAAAACCTCAACCACGTTTCACACCCCACCATAAGCAACAACGAATTCAATTTGCTGAAAAACATCTATCAATGAAGACACACAACCAATATACTTTTCTAATCGTATGAACTGAAATTAGCCTTTCGGAAAGGAAAACCAGACAGTTGAAACCCATAAAACTCCTCTTTTCCCAGGTGCAAAAAATTTGCTGGGAAAAATTTATATTCCAGCAAGATAATGCATGGATACACTGTTCCAAAGTAACAAAAGAATGGCTCTGTGATCATAAATTAAATGTCCTAGACTGGCCGGCCATCAATCCAGATCTAAACCCCGTAGAAAATATTTGGGGAATACTGGTCCGTCAAATTTATCGAGCTGATGGAAAGATTCGCCAATTCAATACCCTATCAGATCTGAAAATGACAATTGAAAAAGCTTGGGATTAACTGGTTCTAAAAGATATGAAAAAACTTGCTGACTCGATGACCCAGCATTATTGTATTGACGTATTAATGACTCGTAATTAAATGCAAGGGAAGCACTCTTAATAAATAACTGATTGTTAAAGAAAAAATTTTGTTTATGGGCTTAACATTTTGCACCATGGTTAAAACACTTATCTTATAAGAACGGGTGGTAAAAAGAACCAGAGATTATCTGGGGACTTATTCCTACGTGGGAATTTTGCGCCAAAACCCAGTAATCCCAGAGAACCTACAGGAAGCCGGACTCGCTGAGAAAACGAGTCAGACTACCCACTGGATCTTGGTAAATGTCCTCAAGAAAAGTAGAACTTGACGTGAGGTGACGAATATGTGCCGAAGCGACACATATTGACCTGGTCGTTTCGTTAATGACATATTGACATTCAAAAAGAATGTGATGGGTCGTTTCGTCCTCCCAAAGGATCCCCTTTCTATATAAATGTTTTCGTAGTAAATCATGACCTGTAAGAAAGCCTATGGTAACCCGTAGTTTATTCCTACTAAGTTGTAGAATACTAGTTGTTAGACTCTGAGAAGGTTTCTTGATCATGAGCCTAGCATGTCTCTGGTCGGTGGTCTGTTCCCACCTTTTCGTCATCTCACTAACTGCGGTTTGCTTAGAAATACCGCAGAAAGGTTCAGGACCAAAAGGTATGGCACCTTGTTTAGCTAAGGTATCCGCGACCTCATTCCCAACTAAACTTTTATGTCCTGGCACCCATTGTAACGCAACTTTATTATGGAGAGCCAGGATCTGCAAGAGTTGACAACATTCCAAAGTAATTTTAGAAGTTCCCTAAGGGCCGCCTGACTGTCACTGTGTATGAAGATTTTCTTACGAACGTAGAGTTTATCTAAACATATCTGTAGACAGTTTTGGGATCACTACAGTAAACACCAAGGCCAGAGTGCCCATGATGTCGGGAGCCATCCGTGTATCTAATATAAATATCCAATGGAGTTAGAAAAAGAATTACTTCCAAAGCCCTGATTGGTGTGGTTTGAAACAGCGCCCGTGTGATACCCAAGCAGGCCTACCTTTGAAGGGAGGTCAGCCTGACCTTAACGGTAGACTGCTTAATCTTACGCCACCAAACCAGAACATAGTACGTTAAGGTTAGTCTAATAGCTGTAACATACAGCCAGTATACCATTTTAGGGGTAAGACCCCAAGATTTACCGATTTTAGGATATCGATAAAGTGCTACTTTAACCTGATTAATTCTTTTATCAAGATGTTGATTCCAGGTCAATTTACTATCACCAAACAGAATTAGTGTTTGATCAAAAGGAATAATTTCTTTACGACAATAAATGGTATAAGAGTGGTCTTCAAAGGATTAATCCTTAAATTCCACTCATTGCACCATATTTGAATTCCACGCAATGCTGACTGCATCAGGTCCAATAAAGTAAGTTTATCAATTTCAGATACGTAGATGACAATGTCATCTACATATCCTTGGGCATATATGCCACGATTGTTTAACTTTGAAATGAGGTCGTCCACCAACAGGTTCCAAAGCAGGGGGGAAGAATATCACCCTGTGGACAGCTCCTGGAGGGTGGGACCTCAGTTTCATCTCCCAGAAATTGAGAGACAATGACCCTATCCGTCAAAAGGTTTTGAATCCATCTACGGAACGGTGGAGCAATTGCTTTAGAACTTACGGCATTAGCAATTGAAGTATAAGAGGTATTGTCTAAAGCCTCATCAATATCGAGAAAAGCTGCGCATATGACCTCATATGAAAAAGATGAGCAGATTTCAATATTTATTTCAAACAAAACTGTAAAAGACAGAAACGCATTTCGCATAATATTGGATAGAAGAAGGTTCAGAGTTTTAAAACCCACTGTCGTGTCGAAGAAGATCGGTCCAATGATTCGTAAGCCCATCCAAATCATTCGGACCATCCACACACCATTCGACTCGACAAGACCCATGGATTAATTTGTCGTAGTTTTGATCGGTTATGTGCATCAACTGCGGAATTATTTAGTCGATTCATTCGCCCGGTTCTATATGAATCACCCGGTAGTTTTGTTTTATTTTTGAGAGTTTAAAAAAGATATTTGAATGATGGAAACAGTTAAGCTGAAAAAGATTTTCAGTAATAAATGACGCCTAATTTCCATTTGTTTAATATGAATAAACATAGAGAAATAAATAATTCGCATTTGGCAACGGTATAATTTATAAAGGTATAAATTACTAATTGGGTAAATTAAAGAAAGTGAATTAATCCCCCCCCACTTTTTCGGAACAACCCTTCATGTGAAAAGCGTGTGTGTGTGTAAAGCATGTTCTACGATTTCCCGAGAACGGTTTTACGATTTCCCATGTTCTATTTTCACTCTTTAATAAAATGTTATTAAATTAGGTCTAAGGGTCACATGACCGTTAGAAACTGCTAAAAAATTTTAAATGAAACCATGGTATGTGATGTGCCATTCAATCAGAATGACGAAGAACGAAAGGAGGATACAACGTTCGTTTCGATTTTAGAATTGCTACTTTCCAGAAAATCGACTTTCTGAGCTTATTCTCAAAGAACTTCAATAATTCATTAGCGAGCAATAGCTTTACAACAATGATTTTATCTCTTGTCCTTTGCAGTTGCTATGATAATTCGGTTAGAGCACACGCGCAGTTGGATGAAACAGTCATTACGCGAGTACTTCATTTTCCAGTTTGCGCGTGTTTCGGAAGGTTCGCGTGCCTGGTACATGTGACACGTCGTTGTTGGAAGGCGAAAAGATAAGTCGCTGTAGGTTAAAGTTATTAGGATATACGAGGGGTATTCAAAAAGTTCCCGGCGGAATTCCTCAACAGACGGCGAACGAGTGATAAGATAGCGATCTGACTGTTGTGGAAGGGAGAACAGAATTTCTGCTCGCATGCGCAATAAGGCTTGAGATGTTTCAGTGTGCCGTTTTGTTACTGTTCCGTTTAAAGTAGACACGAGTGTTGGTCGTTCGTCGCAAAGTCTCAATTCGAACAGCGTGCGAACATCAAATTTCTGTGTAAATTGGGAAAATCTGCTTCACAGACGCTATTAGCGGTTCGGAGGAAGCGGCGCGACAAGCGGAAGGGACAGTGGTTTCTGCATCACGATAACGCACCGAGCCACACATCGCTTGCTGTGCAGCAATTCCTCGCTAACATAAACATTCTTGTCATCCCTCAGCCACCGTACTCTCCGGATCTCACTCCTAGTGACTTTTGGCTGTTCCCGACTCTGAAAATAGGCCTCAAGGGGACACGTTTTCGCGTTCTGCCTTCTTTCGTCTTCAAAAAACCTGAATTCGTCGAGGCATGGATTTAACAAGAGTGAAAGCGATCCTGAAGTATTGTGTATCATGCGTCACGTAGTTCCCGAATATTTGACAGGAGTATAGGCGTGGAGCGAATATTCCTTTCCACCTCATCCTAGAAGTGTTCAATCAAATCGAGATCGGGAGACTGCTGCAGTGACACGCACAAAGAAAAGTTATCCTTATGTACCTGGAACATTTACATGGTGATGGGGCGTTGTGCACCGGCGCATTATCATGGATTAAAAATACATTATTTTTTGAATCTGTGGGATTATCCTGCCATCTGCTTGCAGATAAACTGCCAAATGAATGGATGCATTTGGTCTGCAACGATGCTTACATACACTTTGGTATCCAGACGTGAATCCAGGAGTACCAGTGGACCAGGTAAACATTCCGAACATTATGACTTTGCCCCTATCGATAGATCCCATGGATTCATGTTGTTTGCGCCAAGTTCTGTGTCTGCTATCAAAAGATGCAGCAACTCATCGGACCAAGCGCCCTTTTTCCCGTCGTCGCTGTTTCAGTGTTGCTGCTGCTGGTCCAATGCGTTCCTGTTCGTCTCCGATACCAGCGGTATCCGATGTGGCCGATGTTATACCATATCCGCAACAGCATGCGTCTAGTGGTACGTTGTGAGATGTTTGTCTGAGCGGCAAGGTTAAATTCGGACGCCAACTGGGAAAGAGTGACCTGTCTGTTAATTTTGCAGAGTTTTCTCATGGACGAACGAGTTCCTTCCACTGAAATGCCGTTGACTCGACGCTTTTTGTGCAGTGAACCGTTCTCGATACATCCATGAGATTGTTATACGAGAAAAATTCAAGAGAACTGCCATCTTGGAGACAGTTAGTCCAGCATGTCGTGTACCTATGATCATGTCTCAAAATCGGTTATACTAGTGGATATCAGAAAGTAACATAATTTACTTTTTCAAAGAAAATTAAAAACATACAGGTAAACAACAAAGTGCAACTGAAAAGACACTTCTTTATCTACTTTTCCACATACTGAAAAGACCACCTTGACGATTTAGGCATTTATCCCAACGCTGCACCAGTTTCAGAATACCCCGCTCATAGAACTCCGTCGGCAGTGAATACAGACAATGGCGCACGTAAGATTGGCGTTCCTCATCAAACCAAACCGAAGGCGCTAAGTCCGAACTGTAGGTTAGGTGGTCCAGAACCTCCCAACCGAAAAGGACCAGTTTTGCTTGGACGACTTTGGCCACATGCGTTGTCATGAAGAAATCAAACATCTTTTCCTCTTTCTGATCGCTTATCCCGAATAGCACGCCGCAATTTAGTCAACGTTTCACAATAGGTAGCGGCGTTGACGGTTGCGAACCAGAGAATTTGGATGGTTTGCACACCATGCTTGCAGTTTTACGCTCAGGTGTGAAGTGCAAGACCCAGGACTCATCACCTGTGACAGTGCCATTCAGAAACGCATTTTCCTCCTGGTAGTACAGCTGCAGATGTCGCAGAGTGCACGCCATTCTGTTGCTGGTCTGTTCTGGTGTCAGGCTTTTGGGAATCCAACGCGAACAGACTTTGCGGTATCCAAGCTTCTCATGCACTATATCCTATGAAAACGTTTCACCCACTTCTGTCAAGAAAATGCGACGGTTTTCTCTGATTGTGTTGTTAATGTTCTCGATAATGGCTGGTGTTGCCGCTGACGCAGGCCGCCCACAACGCTGTTTATCACCAAGGCTAACTCTTCTTTCCCGAAACATTTTACACCATTTGCACACATTGGAATAGTCTTGACAGTCGGCACCGTAAACTTCTACCATTTCCCCATGAATGTCCGCGGGTTTCTTACCTCTTTCGAAAAGAAACCTTTAAACAGCACGCTATTCTTCCACTGTAGACGATGTGATAGCGACGGCCATTTTTTAAGCGACTGGTAGCACGTAGTGCGCGTGCGCAGGAACAATTCTTGTTGTGCAATGTCTGTGCATGTACGCAGCCTTCTCTTATGCTGTTGACTATATTTCCTCCGTTAAAAATAAATGGCGTTACGTTCTGATATCCCCCCCCCCCGTATCTTTGTCCTTTTCGATTATCGTTTCGACTTGTAAATGATTAACTTAAGAATAAAATAAAACTCTTTTTCCACAACGAAACAGGAATTGAACAAACATAAAAAGATAAAGACCGAAAATAAAATGAAAAAATACAACCTGTAAGCGCTTTTCGAAAGCTTTGCTTTCATCATTCAGCAGCCAAGGAGCACCTCGAGAGAACTTGAGAGAACTGACTTGGAATAGAACAAGCTGAGTATTTATAACGGACAGAAGCCAATCAAGACAAAAAGATTCAACTGAAATTTATTGATTGGGTAATTGCGTCGCCCATTTGATCAATGGTGATTCGCTAATAGGGCCCCTATCTAAGTTGAGTAATAATTTTTTATCTGTTTTTTGAATGGCTAACCTTCGAAGGCGTCCAGATGGTGTTTCTTGTTTATTGACTCAATAAGTTTCACATTGTTTAATAAGAATTCATGCCCGGTATCTAGAGAGTGTTTGGATATGGATGACTGGTTCCCTCTACCATAGCTTGTGTGTCTCATGTGTTCTTCGAATCTTGTTTCAATATTACGGAAAGTTTGTCCTTTGTACCTCATGGGGCATTGGGAACATCTGGCTTCGTATATTCCTGATTTCTGTAGTGGTGGAATCTGGTCCTTTGGGTTAGGTAATAAATGCCTGGTCTGGTTGGGATTGCTAAAAGATAAAGAAATATTAAAAGATTTAAAAACAGAATTGAGACCTTTGATTAATGATTTATTGTAAGGTAAGGATATGACTGTCCCTCTATTTTTTAGTCCGGTTGAGGGTAGTGATTTCGTCCATGAACTTGTTTAACTTCCTCTTCATGACCAAATCGGTGATGGTACGTGTGCTATAGCCATTTTTAACAGTAATATTCTGGATCACTATGCCGTTGGAAAGTTGGTTAGCTGTATTTATATCCAAGCAGATCACGTGACGTGCAGCGGAGTAGGTCGAACCATTTGTGCCGACAGGGAAGATGTACCTAAAAAAGTGGCCAGGTTGTGTATGTCATTTAATCAGGAATGCGAGAAACGAAAGTTGTTTTTTCTCTTTTCTCTCAAAAGACTTCAATATCTCGTAAGCGAATACAGATATTTAAAAACAGTCTTCATCATTCGGATTATTACGTACTCTTCTTATATGGTAATATCACAATTCATTTATTCTTTTTCAGTAAATTTGAAAATCGTTTTAAGATTCGTTCTCCTTCAAACTATTTGGGTTTAGATAATTAGCGTTGCTGCTGTTAGGATTATTCATAGATTACATTAAGCCCCAGAGGCGGGAGCAGTTGTTGAAATAATGATGTTACAATTAAGATTAGCTACATTGATTTAAATGTTTACATTAAATAGAAATCATTTATGACGTAATATTTTCCCTTGAATCTTGTGTTTCATCTATTAGAGAAAAGCGAAAAGAATTCTTAAAGTATGGGTCGAAGAAGAAACTGGTGGATAGGAGCGCTAAGATATGTTAATGAATGGGATAAAAGGAAGTAATCTTTGAACATTTGTAAAATACAGATAATAAAACCGACAAAGTGAAACGGAATTGTCTGCCCGTGGAACGTGCAACTCTAAAAATCAATACGCCTAGGGAGTTGAATCTCGACTAGCGAGCGTCTGTCGGGGTGGAGGGATTCAACGGCCTGAAACCCTCTTCTTAAAGTGTTACAGTCCATTGTCTGTTCAACTGCGAATCGTTTAGACAGTGTCAGTCATGTGCGTCGAAAAATTTGAGGGGACGTCAAAAAAGACGTATACATTTAGCGAGGAAGGTTACTCTGTAGGTCTTAAGTAAAATAATCACCCGCTTCGAAGACTAAATCAAATGTGTTCTGCAAACGGAAAAGTGGCTTATGAAACTGAGTAACCACTTCCCAATAACGGCAGACAGGACTTGGTCTAAAGCCCTCTCCAATCCTCCCTAGTATTCATTCCAATTACAGGTAATGAATGTTTCTTCAACCTATGTGAGCGCAAATAATAGTTTCTCCGAGATGATGTCTAATTAATGTAATTCCCCCGTTAAAGATATGGGGGGGGGGGGGTTACTAACCTGATTAAGAACTCCAAACTTTATAATGAAAAGGGACCAATTTAATTAGTTAAAAAAATTAGTTTAAAAAAATATATATGGTAAGCTGATACACAATAAGTACTGGAAATTTACTCATTCTTTCAGTCATTAAAGTATATCACCATGGTATCTGTTTTGATAATTCGATCTTTAAGAGTTCAGATGCTCACTCTGACCTCCACTCAATCTCAGTCCTTCCCAGATCTTTTCCCTCTCTCCTTTCCGATCAATCTCGCGCTATCGACATTATTTGCGTAGAACAATGCACTAGAACAATGCAAAATTAACATATTTAACATCCCTCCCCATAGTTCTACGTTATCTTTAATCTCTGTACCGACATGGGGAATGAAATATTACTTCTGATTAGGCATGGGCTCTAGGTCTGGTGAACTCACTTATCCACTGACAAGATCAAGGTTCACCTCTTCTGCGGAGTCGTCCCGTGTGTTTGAGATCATTAGGATCTACTGAAAGTATCTTATTTATTTTTGTGTATACTGCGAAAACTTTTGACATAAAAAGCACCTAAATTTGGGGAGAGGGTCGCATTATACACGAATAAGAAATTTCAGACTGAAAGCACGATGTTGGGAAGGGGGGGGGGGGGGCGCTTCAAGCCAACTTCTGTCTGGCGAACTTCAAACGAAATTAGCGTGTATTTAATATATCAGGTTGTTGCAAAAGTTTTTTCCGGTTCTAGAACCCGTGCCCAAGAAGGGTTCATTTTCCGAGGGGCGTGTTCATATGTTTTCAAACAAATTTTTGCATTCGATTCCTGAATATCTTTGCTATATTACATCCAAGAATCAACTTTCTGACTATACATCTGTGAGTGCCATCAACGGTCTGAAATGGACCTTTCACGCGAGCATATTCGAGCAATAATCGTTTAGGTGATGGCACTGTTAGTTTACGTACAACAGAAGAATGGTATCGCCGGTTCAGACGCGGAGATACCACTCTTCAAGTTGCACCTCACTGGTCGGCCAATCATGATTTCAGATGGTGATCTACGCCAAGCAATTGTTGAAGATCACAATGTAACAACGAGGGAACTCGCAGAACAGTTCAAGGTTCACTTTTCAACCATTACCTGATCTGCATGAGCTGAATCTGTCATTCAAGTTCAAGCGTTTTTGTTTTGGAATAAAAATCCGGAAAAAACTTTTGCAACAACCTGATACATACCAGTATATTATACGATATATTATGCTATTTATGCAATATACAGTACATTAATTTACTTTTTTCTCTTTTCCCTTGCCAATGAGTAAAAATTTGGGGGTCGCATTATACACGAATATTCGATTTTTCACGTTTTTTGGGATCAAAAAGGGCGGGTCGCACTGTACACGAGTCGCATTACACATGAATAAATACTATATAACTTTATCGCAATGTAGAGGTTATCTTATCACTGTATTTGTCACTCTGGTATTTGGTGTGCTTTTCAGTAAACCTGTTGCCATTTTTCTCAGTTTGCACAGATGTGTAATTAGGTCATCTTCTGTCTTTTGTATGTGTCTCTCGCCAACGTCAGTGCAATATTCAATACTACAGGCAGAATTGAACGGTAACCATGGAGACGATAAAATGATGTAAAGCAGGGTATATAGTTATGTAATTGAACTATCACACATACAGCAAATAGTCCCACCAATCGCTGCTGGGAGCCAATGTACACTATATGATCAAAAATATCCGGACACCCCTCACAGATCATCGATTGGCCCAATGTCACATGATAATGACTTGCACATCATTTAAATAGCTTCCCACACCTTCAGGCACAACTCTGCTTGGACATTGGCAAGAATGGGTCGTTCGGCAGAGCTCAGTGAGTTCCAACGTGGAACCGTCGTTGGATGTCACCTATGCGGCAAGTCCGTGCGTGACATTTCCAGCCTTCTTCAGATACCCAAGTCAACAGTAGGCGATGTCATTATGAAATGGAAGACCCGGGGATCAACAACAGTTCAACAACGAACCGGTAGACCTAAGAAACTAACGGACAGAGACCGTCGAGTGCTTCGTCGTGTCACCCGCAGCAACCGGAAGTCCTCGGCGGAAAAAATTGCCACAGAGTTTCGAAACGCCTCTGCAAACGATGCCAGTACCATGACAATTCGTCGGGAACTGCACACGATGGGATTCCATGGCCGTGCTGCTGCCCACAAGCCCCACATCAGCAGGGTCAACACCAAGCGACGTCTGGAGTGGTGCAAAGCCCACAGAAACTGGACAATAGACCAATGGAAACGTGTAATGTGGACAGACGAATCTCGCTACACACTCTGGCAATCCGATGGACGAGTTTGGGTTTGGCGCATACCTGGAGAACGCTTCTTACCTGAGTGCACAGAGCCCACAGTCAAGTTCGGAGGAGGAGGAGTCATGGTGTGGGGCTCATTTTCATGGTACGGACTGGGCCAGCTCGTTCCTGTGCAAGGAATCATGAACTCCGACCGTTATCTGAATTTTTGGACAACTGTGCACTTCCAACGTTGTGGCAATTTTTCGGAAACGGGCCATTTCTCTACCAACACGACAATGCTCCGCGCCACAAAGTGAGGCGTGTACAGCAGTGGTTTGCGGACTCAGGGGTCGAAGAAATGGGTTGGCCGGCACAAAGTCCCGACCTCAATCCTATAGAGAGTCTGTGGGATGAATTGGAAAGACGCTTGCGGGCCAGATCACATCGGCCAACTTCTGTACCTGAACTGATTCTCGCTCTTCGGGAGGAATGGAGGAACATTCCGGAAAGTACCTACCAACATTTGGAAGGGTGGAAGCTGTGATTCGGGCAAAGGGATGTGCAACGTCCTATTGATTTCCATGAAATCGTGGCTAGAGCGCAAACTGCATGTGTCCGGATATTTGTGATCATATAGTGTATACATTTAAGATTCTAACATGGTCCTGTTCATCATTTCATACATGCAATATTGTCACTGGTTGCGTTGAGTTTGTCTATTTTTACACCGGACAGATTTCAAGGAAAAACGTCAGACACGAAGATAGTTTCCCTATCAGTAAGCAAATGTTGGCGAGTTCTATATTTATTATACATGTCACAAGCGCCGTATTGGCTTGGACAAAAAACTTAAATATTTTGGAACAGGAGTTTCTGGAGGAGAAAGAGAGAGGGCGCGAATGAGAGATCAGATCAGATGACGTGGAATCGAGAGAATGAGAGAGAGAGAGAGAGAGCTTGGAGTTCGGAGAGGGAGGAAAGGAAGAAGGAGGCGACGAAAACAAGAGAGAACTTCTTCGGCTTAGATGAAACAACGCCGGAATTCTATGCCCCGAAAAGGATGTGTACAGCCGTCATCGAATAGAGGAGTCCTGACAGAAAAGAAATAAAATTTGAGGATTTCTACGGGCTGAATCCATGCTACGACCGGGAGACGGGTAGCATAGCAAATGTTTCTAATGTCAGTAAGACTTCTAATTTACCGACAGGCCATAATATTCATATTGTAAATGAGAATGAGAATGGCTTTTTAAAGAGAAAAGACGTACGCAACGTAGGCGAAAATACAACTTGTATTTCAATTTCGAGCCAAGCTCTAATTCAACGTTGCTTACCTGCATTACCCCCCGTCAGTGTGACTTACCATGATTGATTTAAGATTTTTCGTGGAACATTGCAAGTTTTTGGATAAACAACGAAATGAGCTTGAATTACGACATATGCGTATCATGGGTAGTTTCCCATGGGGTTTATCTGCTTATTTGGCACATGGACTTGCTCAATTTAAAGTAATAACAAGCCAGTGAAAGCTTTTCATTTTATTTGAGCACTCATCTAAGCTAACGGATTTCTTATTTTGTCGAGGATTCTTTCTTCATTAGCTGGATCCACGCCTGGTGCGATGTCAACTTGATACGGATTGTTAGCAGATGCAAGAGTCTTCATCGCTATTCTTCAAATTCAAGAGACGGCCAAGTTTTCCGAGAAGTGAACCTTTATCATAGAAAACAAAGTTGTGAAATTTTGAAATACCGGGTGGGCAAGAAATAACGTGAGGTGTTCAGAGCACGCTAGCGGGAATTCTATTAGGCCAAATGCAGTACATTTTGGTGTATATACTTAGTGGAACATGCAGTTTCAATTTCTGCAAAAAAAAAAAAAAAATGCCCAAAAGTCGCCATAGGGGGCGCTTATTTCAAGAAAACTATGAATACCTAATTGTCAAATGACCAAATACCGTAGAAACCAACTTTAGTAACAACAATAAACAATGTTTTATTTTTAATTCCAAATGTGTTTCAATATGACCACCAGTGTGCTGTTCCAATAGCTGCATGCGGTACACGACATTCTCTACGGCAGCTCGCAGGATATCTGCATTAATTAGTCTGATATGTAACGTTATTTGATCCTTTAAGGTTGAGAGGTCAGGAACATGTGCTTGATACACAAGGCTTTTCCAATATCCCCATAACCAAAAATTACAAGGGTTGAGATCAGGCGACCTGGATGGCCATACCATGGGAAATGCACGACTAATTATTCTGTTGTCTGAAGAACGTTCTCGCAAGATCTGCTGCACCTGACGTCCGATGTGCGGTGGCGCACCATCCTGCATAAAAATGGTAGAATCCAGACAACCCTTTTCCTGCAATCGTGGTATCACAAAATTCTCAAGCATATCGGCATACCTGGCAGAATTGACGGAACAAGTCACCGGTCCACGGGGACGGATTTCTTCAAAAAAGTACGGGCCGATGATGAAAGAAGCAGTAAAGCCGCACCATACTGTTAGTTTCGGTGAATGCATAGGAGTTGGCAGACACACTTGTGGATTTGATGCAGCAGTTGTGGGTATTGATATCACCATTCAAATAAAAATGTGCCTCATCACTCCATAAAATTTGCCATGGCCATGCATCATCCACTTCCATACGTGCTAAAAATCTCAACGAAAAGTCAGTTCGGGTACGTTCATCTCCAGGAAGCAATTGTTGAACAGGTGTGAGTTTATAGGGATAAAATCAAATATGGGATATCTGTTTGGCGTGCTATTGCGTGTGCACAGTAGTCATCTCCTGTTCCACAACAGCAGTTGCAACTTCTTCAACGTGTTGCTGCTTGATTCGTTTGCTGGTTGCACTCCTAGAGTTCCGGTAGATTCAAATCGTTCAATCATTTTCCGTAAGTTAGTTATGCTCATCGGTCCTCTTCGTAACGTTTTCAATCGCCGGAATTCACGAAGGGCAGCACTTGCATTGTCGCTCTTCTGATAAAACAACTTGACTAATAACGCCCGGTCAGGCAGAGTAAGCGTCATCGTCAGGCCATTCGTTCGTGAATGATGGGAAATCCTCAGCCTTGCCTTTTATTGTCATGATTGCTCAACACGGAACGCGCTTATGCAAATGTATTCATTGTTTTCTTGAAATAAGCGCCCCATATGGCGACTTTTGGTACTATTTTTTTTTTTTTTTTGCAGAAATCGAAACTGCATGTTCCACTAAGTATATACACCAAAATGTGCTGCATTTGGCCTAATAGAATTCCCGCTAGCGAGCTCTGAACACCTCACGTTATTTCTTGCCCACCCGGTACTTACCTATTCAGGATTGATAGGTGTTAAGTGTCCTTACTATTAACTTTCTTATAGTTACTGATTACTTAGCTACTCAGTTGAGTTATATAATAGCTTGTTTTATACAAGAATGACAAATAAATTTCTTTGTTAAAGAAATTCGTTTTAGTTATTCTTTCCTCCTACTTTGAAGATTCCTCTGCATTTAAATATTCGTTACAATATGTGATTTGAACATGCTTCAGCCTCAGTTTAGCGCTCTGATTGGGGAGAGATGCCAAATACCCGGGTGAAATGGCATATAATATTCAAAAGGTACGTATCTGTTCCCTGCCCGCAACAGGAATATCCTGGATACCATGCTCATTTTCTGAAAGAGACTGTGCACAGCAGGCAGTGATTGAATGTCGGTAGTTATTGATAAACCTTTTCTTTGGTGGCAGGTAAAACAAAATCTGTTGAAGTTTTTACATCATGTATCATATATACATCTGGTACAGAGGGTAGATTATCGCAAGCGATAATCTGCGGCACCTACTCCTACGAGGGAGTTTTGCGCCATCCCATTAATAACGACTGCTACGAGATGACAGTAGCAGTCGGGACCGACGCCTTAACGTGCCCTCCGAAGCACGGGGGGTTTCATGATGGAAGAGCTGGTGGGGATAAACGAACCAGAGGCTGTCACCAACTGCTGGAAAACCAGCTATGGTCAATCGGCAAATGGGTCAGAGCAAAGTCCCCCAACAGCCGCGCCCCAAATAGCTGTCCCGCTAGCGGTGGCCCTCAAGCCCAGGCCGTCACCCAGCCAGCAGCTGGCCGCGCCTGAAGTTGCTGAACTCCATCGATTGGCAAGCCAACCGACGAGACAACCAGGCCACGGCCACCCCCATCATGTATCATGTTATCCCAGTGAAAGTTCTGTTTAATTTTATCTATCGTCTTCCTCCACCCAAAACGCCTCCCAAACTAGCAAGAATGGTGTTGTTGTATAACCTCTGTTGTTTACTTCTTTGAAACCTTCATTGCTTTCATTGCTTGAGTATACCTACTGGAAAGAGAATCCACAATAGCAGCATTTTTTCCTTTTAAGTGTGTAGGAGCTATCCTGTATTCTCGCGATTTTATAGCCCATAATAAGCGCTTGTTGCTTGACTTTAAGATTTTAACAAAGGTCAGAGGTTTGTATAAGATAACTTCTCTCCCTCACAAGAAATGATCAAAAGTATGCACTATAGCCGAGACCTTCTTTTCGACTTTGGAATATACACTGAGTTAGCAAAACTCATGGGATAGTTACTTAATATCTGGTCGGGCCACCTCTGGCCCTGTGGAGTGCAGCAATACGGCGTGGTAGTGAGTCTGCAAGTCCCTGGTACACTTCTGGAGGCAGTTGACACCAGATAGTCTGCAGAGCCGAAGATAGTTGCTGCCCGTTCGTGGGCGGATGATCCAGTGCCCGGAGCCTGACTTCAACAGCATCCCAGATATGCTCGATGGGATTCATGTCAGGGCTCCGGGCTGGCCAGCTCAGTCGTTGGACCTCTTCTGCATGCTCCTCGAACCATTCGCGGACGACATTGGAGCGATGTGGTGGAGCATTGTCATCTTGAAAGACTGCTACGTCGTCAGGGTGTTGAAATGTCAAAAACGAGTGCAGATGGTCTCCGATGAGTTGACGATACCGTGGACCATTCAACGTTTGGTCCAAGATAACCAGAGGGCCCATTCCAAACCAGGAAAATGCACCCCAGACCATCACTGATGCCCCACCACCCTGCACCACCACCACCTGTTGGCATGCGGGATCCATCGTTTCGTGAGGTCTGCGCCACACACGGTGCCTCCCATCAGCGTGGTACAGTTGATATCGTGACTCATCTGGCCATATGACGTTACGCCACTGTTGCAGAGTCCAGCCGGAGTGTCCGATGACGCTGGGTAAGCATTGGCACCCGTGTAGGGCGACGGCTGCCAAACCCGAGGGCATGCAGATTCCGACGGATTGTCCACCGAGAGACGTTTCTAGTGCGGCCAGTATTGAACTGGTCTGTGATTTGCTGCACTGTTGCGCTCCTGTCTCTCTGAATCATTCGTCCCAGGTGTCGCCGGTCACGATCATTCAGGGCAGCTGGACGCCCGGTATGGTGCCTGTTGTGGACTGTGATGCCTTCATCCAGCCATTCCCGATACACCCTGGAGACAGTTGAGCGGGGAAAGCCAAATTCCTGCACCACTGCCGAAATGGAACATCCCATGCGTCGGGCACCTACTATCATACCCCGTTCAAAAGACGTCATTTCTGATTAATCACTTATCCAAGCTCTTCCCACTACGTCTAATGGTCCATTCCCAGAATCTTATCCAAGCCCTTACCCCTGTGAATTCGTGAGCCATGCCCATCAATCATTGTGCTTGCTATCCCATGAGTTTTGCTAACTCAGTGTATTTTTAGTTTTGCTGAGGTATTTGCTACAAAAACCTATCGGGTGCGAGTATTCTATTAAGCTACTAACCTCCCCCCACATCCCTTAATCACTAGGGTAATAGGTATTAAAGTAGGGTTTTAAGCATCTGCGTATGCTAGGAGAGGGTATAGAATTTACTTTTTCAACAGCCCTCTGATAAGTGCGTTCCCATACAAATTATAACTTAATTAAGTCCATGGAAAGAAATCGTTAAAGCAAATACACTTACATAAATTTATAACGTCAAATTATAAAAATTTTTGAGGGATTATTTTTTTGTGCAAGAGTACGTAGCTGTAAGAGATTCTTCAGTCTCAGGTTGAGCTTGCAGCGAGTATAGCTATTTAATTAGATTTGGTATAGATTCCCTGTACCAACCATTCCCATGATGGATTGAATATCCTTTGCCAGTTAAGAAATCTGAGTTATACTTCTGAGGTTCTTGAGGAAGGGTTCCATGTATCCCGTTTATTTTATTTCACTAGAGAAGAATTTAGGGCGTATGGCTAATTTGATGTCACTCAAGACCTTAAAACTTTCTTCAAATGTATGAAGTGCTCAAGACCTAAAAACTAATTCTCCGTGAATTGCATCTAACTTCTACTGAGAAGTAAAACTTATTTTCTCCTCATTGACTTTAACTCTTAATGTGAAGTAGTGTTGGTACCTTTGAAGTTAGTGCTCTATGAATATACCTTATTTCGTTAATTTTTTGGGGGCGCGGCGATTATTTGAGGGCGGCAATTGTGATTTTACGTCACATTCTTGCTTCCTTAACACCTGCCACCATCTCCGAAATCTCATTTCCTCCACTTGCAACTGCGATCGCACTCTTTCGGTCATTACCCAAGACTCGTGACCATAGGTGAGAATGGTGACGAAGATACAATTGAAAACCGAGAGCTCGGCTTTATTTCCTAGCTCACGTTTCGTTACCACGGATCGCCACAAATTGCTTCACCGATCCGGTCATCCAATGCTCTGTCCTGCCGCCCATCACTCGTAAATACAGTCCCGAGATACTTGAAGTTCTCCATCGGGATCCCCTAACATGGAGAGCGTACAAGCAGGTTGTCATGAAAGGACCAGAATCTCAGTCTTAGCCACACTGAATTTCATCCCAGCTTCTTTACAACCAATGCAGTGCGTGTTGAAAGTCAATGCAAGAAGATCCAAGGAGGACAAGTTCGTCAGCAAAGACCAACCTCTCTAATAAAGCAATCACCCACATTAATAAACTCATCCGTTTATCGACCATAAAGATAATGAACAAGAGAGCGAGAGGACGCACCCTAACACCTACAGTGAACAGTCTTGACATAACGCAATGTTATCCGGACCATATATCAGAGCTTTCATACAAAGACTTGATAGAAACGAATTAGAATTAGGTTTAATATTTGGTCCTTCCCGATATATAAACAGAAGTCAAAACGTATTTGGAATTGTGGAATAGCATTGTACTATAGGACACATACAGAGTCGAGTCACATTATTATGACCACCAGCTAATATTCCGAATAACCGCCTTTAGCGGCACGGACAGCAGCTAGACGGCGTGGGAGTGAGTCAATAAGATTCTGGTAGGTTTCTACTGGTAGCTGTTGCCATGCAGACTGTAAAGCATCCGATAGCTGCTGAAGAGTACGCGGTGGTTGTTCCATAGCACGCACATGACCATCGAGGTGATCCCAAAGGTACTCGATTGGGTTGAGGTCTGGGGAATTAAGGGGCCAGGGTCGTACCTGGAACTCTTGGTGGTGGTGTTCTTCAAACCACCCCCGAACAATTGCAGCCGTATGACACGTCGCATTGTCTTACTGGAACGTGCCATCCCCCTCTGGGAAGACAGTCGCCATATATGGGTGTACTTGATCTGCAATTATGGATAAATAATCGAATCGGCTGAGAGTGCCTTCCACAGGTATCAGTGGACCCAGACAATGCCATGAGAACACTTCCCACCTTGACGCTGCCGCCACCAGCCTGGATTTGTCCAACAATGGTTGCAGGATGCTTGTTCTCGCAGGTTTCTCGCCTCACCCGCCAACGGCCGTCACTTCTGTGGAGCAGAAATCGTGACTCACCGGAGAAGGTAACCTTTTTCCAGTCAGAAGTGGTCTAGTTTCTGTACTGTTGGGTAAATTGAACCTTCGTCAGCATAGGCCCAAACGTAGCAGGGTCCTCTGTACTGTGGTTTTAGAGACATGTCTCGTTTGTTTTAGCGGTAAGTTGGTTCTCTGTAGCTCTTCGATTGGCCTTCACACACCTTCGCAGCCTCTCTTATCAATGGCACGTGGTGCTTCACAGTTCCCATACCGTTTATTCTGAATGGTCCCATTTTCCCAGTCATGGTACACTTTAACTACAGCAGCACGAGAACATTTCACAAACAGCGCGGTTTCCGAAATATTGCCACCCTTGGCCCGAAAGCCGATTATCATCCCTTTTTCCAGATCTGATAAATCACGTTTCTTACCCATTGCAGCAATGAGTGACATGTTTTTAACATAGTGGAAACCTACCTTATGTAGTCACCTAACACATGACATAGTTCCTCGGCTGGGCAACCCCGAAGACAAACGTAGGGGGTGGTCATAATAATGTGACTCGACCCCGTAGAAATGCTTACCTGATCACCTGCTATATAGGATCTTGCGCACAGACACTTGGGTGTGGAAACACCGGCGGATGGCCTGTTTTGGAATCTTCGGAGTTTGGTTAATGCATTCAATATGATGTTCTTCATGGTTTGCGAAATGCGTCCCCTTGCGGACCGTTTTCAGAATATGAACCATCCAAACGTTACTCGGAGCGAGATCCGGAGATTACGGTGGTTGAATGGTGACAAGAATTTTTTTCTCAGTGAGAAATTGCTGCACAAGAAGAGAGGTGCGGTTTAGTGCATTATCGTGACGCTGAAACCACCCTCACTTGTTGCGCGGCCTCCTCCGAACTTGTTCACGCATCTTCTGCAAAACTCGCACTTAGAAATGACCAGCAACGAAATGTCCATGTCAAAGAATGCAATATGCATTATTTTTTCACATCTAACTGGGACGGAGCAGAATGATACTGTCATTTGTCTTCGGTTCGCGATACGCCTCTATGAGAGATTCGCCAAAACCTCTCCACCGAAAATTATCAACTTCCATTATCACTAAAATGAGTATTGAGTTTTAATACTAACTACACAGTACAGGTTTTGAATGCCTTTTATCTGTGAGTGTCTGTTCACAAAGCAAAGTTAATAATTAGAAAAGTGTTGTCCTTATCAATCGGCACTAGCGAGAAGCAAAAATGGCCACTATCCTCAAGAAACTCAAAACGCAAGTGATAAGCCATTAAGTCATATCTCCGATCACAAGATATAATTTGCATCACTTTAGCATTTATAATATTAGATGCCAAAACGGGTACTTTTAATATAGAGTGGTCAAAATTCCCAATACAGTCTTTTATTTCCAAAACCGGCAGGAAAAATTAAACAACTCAGTACACTATCCTGAAATGGATATCGGGACTTGACATATCAAATGAGCCTGGGCCTTGTGACATATCAAACAATACGAGAATGTTCTCAGAAATGCAACGCACTGCTATATGATGAATTAAGTGTGCTGGTCCTTCTGTTGCATGCAGAGCTCCAGGCAGCTAGTCCAATCACGAGACACTCGCAAAAGCGCATTCGGTGAGATTTTGTCGCGGCACTCGACGCTCCTTGCTTTCAGATTGTCATTATCACGAATTTTCTCTGCGTAAATGAATTGTCTCAAATATCTCCACGGGACCTCGGCGAACGATCTAGCGAACTGGAAACTGGATATCAAGCTACTGACGAACAATTCTCCCACAGGGAGACGGAGGAGCATCATGGCAGAAACAAGAAGGGGAGCTTCCATTTTCGGTAAAAAGGGAAAGAAAGACGGCATCCCTCAACATTTCCAAATACCGCTCAAAATTATGGTGTTTGAAAATGCAACAAGTTATCTTAAATCAACTTAAAGATGAATTCTCACTTGTCTTTATATAAACATTTTTTTTTGTAATTTAATTTTTATTTTGTAAATTCCGTGCTCCTGGGAGTATTACTCGTGTACCCGTGCTAAGCTTTCGCTCTTTCCCCTCCCTCCCTCCGCTTTCTCCGTTTTCTTTACTTCTTTATGGGGCGGGTACCCTATTCACTAACGGACAAGTTTTTCGTTATTGTTTTAATTAACTGCAATTTCTAATGAAACAACGTGTTTTAACGAAATATGAGTGCACTATGTCAGAAGCCTGTTCAAAAACCTTTCGTTTGATACCTCATTCATCGTTGTGCGTTTTATATGTAAATATAAAAAGTTGTGTTGACATGAGAAATAATATATGCAGGATTGGTTTTATTACGTGCTCGTGGGAGTATTAATGTTTGGGTGTAGAAATTTGCTTACTATGTGACAGGTGTTTAAATTGTGGCTTTCTGTAGGTTTTGTATAAGTCAGTGTCGGCAGCTTTTTGTGTAATGGGTGTGGAATAACCCCAGTGGCAGAAAGAACGATAGGAACAATGTGTACTCTGTTAACTCCCCAAAGGCGTTTTATTTCGTGTGCAAGATCCGTATATTTAGTGCTTTTGTCAGTGCATGTCTTTTGTAAATATATCCTTGGAGATATCAATTATGTTTTGCTTATCTCCTAGTGTAATGTCTGCTCTGTTATGAGGGATAGTTTTGTCAGTGATTATAGCTCTGTCAAAATATAATTTATGTGTGGTGTGCTCTAAGACAGTGTCTAGGATATATTTATAGTATGGAGTATGAATGCCCCTTAGCTTGTGTATCTTAGCTAGATTTTGATGTATGATGTTGGCTACCTGGTTATGTCTGTGTAAATAATCTGTCTGCGTGAGTATTTTGTAACTGGATATGACGCGTTGGATGGTTTCCTCTGCGATATGGCATTTCCTGCAAGACCCATCAGTCGAATCTTTGATATGTTTTCTGTAGCTTTTAGTGTTAATAACCTGGTCTTGTATGGCAATCATGGTTCCTTCAGTTTCCCCAAAGAGACTCCCTTCACTCAACCAAAAGTTCGACGCCTTTTTGTCGACGTGTGGCTGGTTGAGGTCAGAAGGATGTCTACCGTGGAGTCGATTTCTATGATTGAAGTTTAGTTAGTGCATGAGGTGTTCTGTTATGGGTGTTATGGGTGATGTGGGTTGTTTAGAGTAAAAGAATTCTCTGAGTGGCTGAGTCTGTTTTTGGTGTAGATATATTATATCATTAAAACCTTTGCATCCCTCTGAACGAGGCAGGGTGAGTCTTTTAATAGCTGTGTGTGGATGATGCTTTCTGTGCTTTGTAAGCAGTTTACATTGTTTCCTTTCAAGTCCCTTAAGATCTGTGATTGTCCACTGTATGACTCTAAAGGAGTAGGAGAGTATTGGGGTGACATAAGTATTGTTGGCCTTAAGTTTCTGGAAATATTGCCTCTAGCCTATGAAGATATTGTTTAGTGAGTGTATTCTTTATGTGTTTGTGCTCCAGAAGCTTGGCTTGTTTAAATCCTAAATATTTGTAAAATTCACCATTTTCCATAGCAGCAATGTGACTTGGTTCTTCTAATGTGAAGCCCCCTTCCTTGAGTACTCCATTTTCAAAGTGAATGGATTTGCATTTGTCCAACCCAAATTGCATGGGTATGTCTTTTGAAAAAATGTGTGTAATGGTAAGAAAATGGTGCAGTTGTATTTGTGTGAAGGCGTAGATTTTCATGTCGTTCTTGTGTTTGTGAGAGCGTGTAGTGGCAGTTTTTATTGTGTTTAATCGTGTAGCCGTAAGTTGTGCTGTTTAGTCTGTTTGAAAGTGCATTTAATGCAAGACAAAACCAGAGTGGGCTCAGCGAGTCACCTTGGAAAATGCCCCGGTTTATCTGTATTTTGTCAGTCGTTGTGGTTTCACTGTTGAGTGTGAGGCATAGTGTAGTTCTCCAATGCAGCATTGTACTTTCTAAAAATGTGATAAGTGTGGTGTTTATTTTATATAATCATAGTATGTATAAAAACCATTTATCAAAGGCCTTCTTGTAATCAATGTAGGCTGCATTGAGGTGTCAATGTTTTTTGTCAGTTTGTCATAGGACCACACTGTCTATCAGGAGTTGCTCCTTACAGCCCATGTGATTTCTACGGCATCCCTTTTGTTGTTTGATAAATATGTGTATAGATTTTGTTTGCAATACAGGAAGTTATTATTTTGTAAAGTGTAGGCAGGCATGTGATAGGTCTATATTGTATGGGGTCTGTAGTGTTATATGACTTTGGTACCATGTAAATTATTCCTTGCGTGAGAAAGTGTGGCAATGTTTATGGTGTTTGCAAAGTGTTGGAAATCTGTTTTGCAAGGATCGGATGCAAACAAGTGAAGCGCTTATACCAGAAGTTCTGATGCTGTCTACATCTAGAGGCTTCCAATTGTGACTATTTATTATGATGCAAACGACAGGTCTGGAGATTATGTTAACCACGGCATGTTTGCAAGATATGCCTGCTGGAAATGTACGATATGTATGGCTGGACGCAGTCTTGCACCAAATATGAAGGCAAATCAACGGTCTACAGAACCTCATCAACATATCGCTGTGCTATTAAAGTGCCCATTTTGCTTACGAGAGGTGACCCGGCTGTTATAGGTGATAGCACTCCAGATCACGACTCCACGTTGATGATCTGTGTGACGTTCAAAAACAGTAGAACTGCCACATCGCTTATAGATTCGCACTTGCTGGTCATTATTGTTAAAACCGAAGCGAAATTTCTCGTTGAACATCGTAACATCGTATTTACTAGCAAATAAAGAAGTAGTCACATGACTAATTAATGTGGTGCAAGACTTGCCTCATAAATTTGGTGCTTCCAGCATTTATGATGTAACAGGTGTGATTGCATCATTTTGTTCTTTGCTTCAGATCGTCCTTACTTACTTTTCAAACCCGCTTATCCGTTAGGGTCGCGGGAGCAGCAGCCCTATGGAGGATCTCCAGGGATCGCGATCTTCCGCCATCAGGCGCATGTCCTCCCTGGTAATATCCAAGCGACTCGAACCCAGATTCTCCATGTAGTCTAGCCACCTGGTTCTAGGCCGACCCCTTGGTCTCTTACCCACCGGCTTGGAAAATAACAACTGCCTAGGAAGACCAGTTTGCGGCATCCGTATCACGTGGCCATACCAGCGCAACTGAGACCTCTCAATGCGGAGAAGTAGCGGCTCAACACCCTAAAGACTCCCTTATTGTGCTGCTGTGCACTCTATCTAGTAGGGTAACACCTGCCACACCTCTCAGAAATCTCATTTCGGCCGCTTGTACCCGCGATCGCACTCTTTCGGTCAATACCCAAGCCTCATGACCATAGGTGAGAATAGGGACAAAGATAGATTTGAAGACGGAGGGCTTGGCTTTGTTACCCAGCTCGTTTCGTAACCACGGATCGCCACAGTTCACGTTTGACACAGCTTGCTGCACCGATCCGAGCATCCAATTCTTTCTCCTGCCGTCCCATCTCTAGTGAATGCAATCCCGAGATACTTGAATTTCTCCACCTGTCTCAATGAGGCTCCCCTAACATGAAGAGCGCACTGAGCAGGCTGTCTTGAAAGGACCAGAACCTCAGTTTCAGATCGTCCATGGATTCATAATATAAGGGACAATATATGGAGCACCCCTGTGATTAGTCTTTTAATTACTTCTTTATTTGTTAATAAATACGATGTCATTTATGTTGGAATTGTTGTTTTTTTGGACTTCCCTTCAATAAAAACTCTTTTGATGACAGTTTATTCTCAGTTTGGACTAACAAAGCATTGCTTTCATCTATCGATTTAGACCAGTGTTTCCCCAATCTATTTTGAGCCATCACTCCCTTATATCCAACTTGTAATCCTTCCATAAAACTATACCCAACGCCTCATAACTAAAGCTCTAGATTAGGAACTCATCATAATCTAGAGCTTTACTCCCAACCGGTCCGCAACTCCCCCACTGGAGAATGAACTCCACACTTTGTGTCCTTACTTTACATTGTTCTTCACATCTGGAAACCATTAAACGCGCTGTATAGTTGTGTTTAGTGTGGTCATTTCACCGCCCCCTCTTTTTTATAGAATGAATCTCAATTGAACATGAGCCTACTATCGCCCACAGGAGAGTAATATAGCCCAGATTGGGAACCACTGATTTATGATTTAGAGTAATTAGACGATGCTCTGCAATTAGGTCTCTATCTTCAATAGGAAAAAACCCTACGGATGAAATGACATTGTACAAAGGGGATGGGGATAATAAACTTTAATGCACCCATAAAAAAGACCTCATTTCAAAAATAACCTATAATTTGAAATAGATTACTTTTTGAATAAAGTGAATGGAAAGGCACTTCCTGGACACCATGTATAATGCCATCTTTCCGAGCATAAAATCGTGTTCCATTTAGAATTCGTGATTAATACCGTGCAACTAATCAATTGCTAAGACTTTACATATCCCCGATATCAAAATATCGGACAGCCCTCACATCTTGCAATGTATTATTATTATTATTATTATTATTATTATTATTATTATTATTATTAAACAATGCTGCATCCTTCTAGAGATAACTCAGGATCAGGAAACATTAAGGGAGAGAGGTCTGTCTATCTCAAACAAATTGGATGATAATCCTTCTGGCATGAAAGGTGAGATTTTCGTGAGGCTCTGAAATTGAGGGGCTTAGTGGAAAAGGGGCACATGCTACTGTAGTACATATTAATGAATATTGAGTTTTTGTTATAGAAAGACAGCTCTAGCCATGTAGGGTCTCTTTAATGAACATCTAGCACAGTGGCATGTGTCTATTTCCCAATAGAAGCATTCTGAATATCTATCATATTCTTCTTCATGTTTTGAAATGTACAAAAAAGGTCTTAATTTCATATATCTCTGCCAATATTTGATAGTTTAATCATCATATTATTTATTTTTATTATCAGTTCAGACATTAAAGACAAGCGATAAGATTGTTGAGAAAACATGTTTAAACCCGCTTTCCTGTAAAAACATGGTTTTGTGGCATATGTCCCTTTTCCACTGAGACCCTCAATTTTCAAATTTATTCACCAAATTTATATGGACGAGCATTGACCACCTAAACCGTATTAATTTTGTTTCTAAGTGCCATAATTTTTATAGTTGTCATCAATTATACTATATCAATATACAGCGTGATCCAAAATCGATATACCCTTGCGTTTTATAAATGACGTTGTAGCAAATGAAGCGGCTACTGCGTAATCACTTTGCTTCTCATAATATCTTACATATGTTTTACTTATTGAATAAAATCTTGCAAACAGTCCAAGGAGCTTTTGCTGCGACAAAGCGATAGTCACGTTCGGGTGCTTAAGTCAAGATAAACAGAAAGTAACACTTTTGACTCATCACTACGAATCGATTGTTATATGACATGCCATCATCTTGGTATTCATAACGGTCACTGTTAGAGCACATGCAATGGGCTTGAACGGGTCCACGAAAAAGCCTGAAAAAGTGGTTGATACAGCTGAGCTAAGAGCTTGATGATGATGATATTATCGAAAAGAGAATTTGGAAAAGTTAATCCGTTTTCAAGTTATCGTGCAAACGGCGACGACCGAATAAATCTATAGCCCAAGCGTGCATTCTGTTAAGTAGCTTTTAGCTAAAGCTCCTAATAAACATACAGATAGATAATACAGCTGCAAACATTCTGTTTTGTTATTTTCAGTTTCTATAAAGAATTCAGCTTTCATTAACAAATTTAATTCAAATACAGTCTGCTCTCCTCTTTGTTAAGCCTAGTTCCCACATGCGTAAAAACAACGGCAGAAACCACAAGGCAGAAAATATTCTGACGTCACTTCCTGCTTTTGTCTTTCTGCCCGACAGAAAACTCCTGGTTTTTTTTAGTTGGATTGAGTCATAGCCTACAAAGTCAAGAAAATTTTCTATCGGGCAGAAAGACGAGAGCAGGAAGTGATGTGAAAAAAATTTTCTGCTTTGTGGTTTCTGCCATTATTTTACGCATGTGGGAATCAGGCTTTAGTTGGCATTCAGTGAAATTTGTTTCTATTACTATTCTCAAGGAATAACTCAAGATGAGTCCATGAGGGTTTTTATCATACGCCATACCTCAGATGTTTCTTTCCTATTTTCATCATTGCTCTCAAGGGTTTAATTTAAATGTCTAAACTATTTCATTCCTTTGTAAACGCAGCCTGACAGATTATTTTTCCTATTTATTTCAAGATATATGCTCAACTGAATTATTAATTATGATGAGGCCTAACTAAGGAAGCAGGAAAGATTCGAAAGACGACTAAAGCGTGGTTCCTACTGGCAGAAAACAAGAGAGCAGAAACTAAGGCGTATTTTTTTCTGTCCTTTTACTTTCTGCTCCTGCAGGTGTCCCACACGGCAGAAACTCAAAAGGATAAGATAGCAGAAGTTTTGCCCAATACAAATGCACTGCACCGAAGCCGTCGATCGATCTAAACGGTCGGCTTCGACTGCACACAGTACGTACACAGTTCGTTCATTCCTCATCAATCATCACATCGAATTTTTGCATTCAATTGTTGTTTATTCAATTTAATTTGATTAATTAATTAATAAATATATATTTCGTACCTCTTCTATTAGCGCTTCTACATCAAGTTTCTTTCTCGGCCTCTTCACCTTTGTGAGCTGAGTGTCCGACATTTTTATTTTGTGAGAGAGAGAGAGGACGTCACTGTGACGTCACTGCAGAGATCGTTTTCTATTGGCTGAGCAATCGTTTCTGCCCTGCTTGTGCCACAAAAGTTGAACTCAGCCCAACTCTAAAAAGCAGAAATTTTCAGTCGGGCAGAAGAGACGAAAACAGGGAGTGACATCATAAAATTTTTCTGCTTTGTGGTTTCTGCCGTTGTTTTTACGCATGTGGGAACCACGCTTTATGGCTGAAAGATAAAAATGCGAAAGGAGTTGAACGAAAATCTCCAGAGGAACAGATGAAAATTACTTTTTCATACAATTCAAATATTGTAGACCCGCTATACATGAAGTATTCGTACCAAGTCAACAAGAGCAACCAGGTGCGTTTGTTGACATTCATCGAATCAACCCTCTACCTAAAAGAAGTCGACCAGCCCCCAAGCATTCAATTATTTGTATGGATAATTCAGCAGGAAGGATAGAAATGAAAACGTTAGATGGAAGATCTCCAGCGGGCAAAAGAATTCTAAACGAAACCTCTTCAGACTATGCAGTTCAATCGACGGAGGATAAAGCCTGAGATGAGCCATTAACTCTGAATGAACATAATATTTTCGTATGATGATTCTCTTTCATTAGGAACCTTAATAGAAGGACGATAAAATACCCAAGACAGTTGACTGGACCCAGAATAATAGAAGAATGAAAGGCTCCTTTCGACTACCTAATCGTGCATTCAATTTTTATGCTTCTCATTAGAGGGATCGCAAAAACTTTTATAACTTCGATGAACATTCAAATCACAATTATCTGCATAGGAATACAGAGGGATCTATGGTAACAATTAGCATATTTAAATGTGGCGCGCGCATTCATTTCACGTGAGCTTTACTTGGAGTATTATTAGGGAAGGTATTAAGATAGTTAGTATTCGAACAGCGAGCTAAAAACATTGAGTTATGCCACCACGAAAATTGTTATAGGTATTGGGAAGGCTATATAACAGCCCTTTCCGACGTCAAATTCAGCTATTCAGCTTTGTAGTTTCCAAGAAAGGGATATCAAGTGTACTAAATAAAAATGTTTGAAAAAATGGTAGGAAACCATGAACCACGGGTATCACGCTCGACACCACTACCAATTTATCATTACCTGATCGCAGAATAATTCCTTCCATTTTTTCAAATAATATCATTACCTAATGTTTGAAAATTTAGCTCCAGTTCTTATTTATTATTGCTCCAGGCTTGTTTAGATGAGCCTCGGTTCTTTCTCCACCATGCAGGGCGGTAATATGCCGTAACAGCACAAATTCATGGACCCGTCTTACTACACGTGGAGCGTGGTAGAATAATGATTTATGAAACTATCTGCGCCATACTTGATCCTCTAATAACACTGCACTCACAGCAATATGCGGTTCATATGACCCGCTTGTGAGAGTCCAATGATTCTTCCAATACGACCCATTAAAGAGAGTCTTTGGACACACATGTCAGTAAGAGCTGTTTGACCTGAATTGCCGAGTCGCCATTTTCGGATCAATTGACTCGATTGTACAAGACTTAAGACTCATTAACGGAATGTTCATTATACGCGTATATACATATTTACACACGCTTGCATACATATTTACACATTTTTACAGCTACTTGCACATTTATATAGCCATATTTACACAATTATATACGTGTATTTGCACAATTTACACATGTATACACAAATTAACCCACATGTACAAGTTTAAACGAGTTTACACATATTTATACACATACAAGTATAAACAAATCACACAAGTTTATATATGTCTATACACATTTACACGAGTTTACGCTTATGTACACATCTGTACAGTTATTTACAAAAGTATACACACATTTATAACGTGTAGACACAATTTACACATCTGAACAGCTTATTTACACAAGTTTACACTATTCACGCGAGTGTACATACGTCTATACACCTATTTACACAAGTTTACACTTTTGTGTATATTTACACAACTTTACACACATTTATACACACACGTACATAAATTTACACACGTGTATTCACGTATTTACACAAATCTCCACACATTTATACTGATATTTACACAAGTTTACATTTGTATTTGTATTTCATCATCTTTACAGTCAAAATTCGCCAGCAGAAGATAGAACTTCAAGCTTGTAGGCAGAAAAAAGGATTTTAATAATAAATCTGTTGCTAAATTCTAAAATAACGATCCCCGTGTTCATAGAATCGACAACTCTTGAATAATAGACAACAATAGGAAGATAAACAACATCTATTTAAAATTTTTAAACATCATTTTTTTATAAAGTCATTTATTAATTTAACAAGACATTCAACTTATAATGTACAATGCAATAAATTCACCATCACTTAACAGAATTGATTTGCACAAAAATCAAGGGAGTATTTTTGTTGTAAACATTACATCGTTCTCTTTATAAATTTGCAAGACTCCTTTTCCATTCCTTTGGGTAGGCTAAATGGAAACTATCACGTAATGCTGAAGAGGAACGCTCATATCGGTATCCTTGGCAATCTGAAAGACAGAAAAAAGGATGAGTTTTAGATCAATGATTTACATTCCCTACAATAATAGAAAGGGAAATAGCAACATTTTATTTTAGTTAATATCTTATTCGACCTCCGTGCTGAAATTAAGTCAGACACCCTTCTTACTTTTTATAAGGTTCCAATACACAGCTTCCGGTGTTTAGCTCTTATTCTTGCTGCGAGAAAGTAACCATGTTGTTAGCAGTCGATAATAATGAATGCTGTTCAGCATTTCAGAACAAAACGAATAAATAAAAAATAATCCTAACAATAATGAATAAGAAAATGTGTTAGCAAATAAATTTGGAACTATTAAATAAGTATAATTTACGTTAGAAAAAAGATTAGCTTACTTAGATTCCTGTTTTCGTTCAATTTTTCTTGAACTGGTAAAATTTGAAGGAGCAAGACGAACAACGTTGGAGAATGCTTATTCAACGTTGGGTTTTTGAAGGAGACTGTTCTCGCACTCAAGAGTTGAAGAGACTATCCCTATTGATAGATAGTCTTTAGATAACTTGTCCCATCCATAGTCATATTAAAGAGTAGTATTAAAGTAGTTCTAATAATTTTGTATTAATCTTCTCACTAACACGAACGGCGAAATCGTCCCGTATCGCTATCCGCCATGTTTTCGTAACTCGATTTCGTATCTCTACCGGAAATTATTTCCATTTCCTATGATTTGGCTCGTTAAGCTGTATTTGGCGCTGTTAGATGAGTCGGGGGTTCATAAACACTTGAAGATCGGTCGTACAATTTATATACGTAGTACCCTATTCTTATAATCGAGTTAGAGAGCTATAACATAATAAGATGGAAATAGCTGTGAGTGTGGAAACATCTCTTAATGCCACAAGCTACATCAACATTATTGCGGACCAATCACCCACTGCTCATTTTTGGCAACAGTGCTCTTGACGGAAATGAACACTTTCTACAGGACAAGGCCCTGGCCACCACTCGGAGGGTCTCAGATTGGGTTAAGAACGCTGCCTTCCACGTGCTTCAGTGGCTCACTCAGTCACCTAAACCCAACCCGATGATGCAATGGTTCCCGAACTTTTCCGACTCGCGAACCCCTTTCACAAAGATCTGAGTAGCGCGACCCACGAACTTATAAATATACAAACATATATGCATACAATACAATGATCCGCCATTACGGAAAATTTTTGGCCAACCCCTGAAAGATGTTGCAAACACCAGTTTGGGAAACACTGCGATAGAGCATTTGTGGGACGAGATGAAAGGATTCATTCGAAGTCTACAAACGCTGCCATCCAATTTGAACCAACTAGAAAACCTACTATGCTTAGAAGTATGCTTATTATGTTTGCTTAGAAGATTTACGGTTGTCATCAGCGATAAAAGTGACCCACTCGTTATTGCCATCAAGTTTATAACACAGGCCAATAAAAAATAACTTTTTAAAAACTTTTTTAACGTTAAGAGCTGATTCTTATGTTTTTTTGTTTTTTTTGTGCTGAATCCGTATCTGACCTGTTTTTTCTATCACCCACAGATTTCTTGTTTTTCAATGAAATGTTTTAAATTATTCAGAGCTTGGGGCCTGATAAATTTCCTTGTGGCCCAAAAATTTGAATACTATAACATTGCAGTCTCTATGTGCATAACTTGGAAACGTGACGTGACAGATTCGGATTCAGCAAATTAAAAACCACAAGATTAAGGCAAATCCATTCAAAAAGTTTTTTAATCGTTGGCCCGTGTTATCATTCCAATATACTGTATATGTTCTTTCTCTGTTTGTACGTGTTTATCGAGAAGTTCGTGTGTATACAGGGTTTCTCAGCTGAAATGAACCAAAAGCCAACTTGTAAAATACAAATATACTTTAGGTGAGACACCCTGTATATGGAGACTTATGATGAAAAATTGTCATTTTTCTATTAGGTGAAACTGTGTTAATTATAATGTAGAAATTAATAGGAATGATTTAAATCTTAATACAGTGCATGTCAAAAGTATACAAACACGTTGAACTTTTCCATAATTAAGTTTAAAGCTACAAATTAAATAGTAATATGGCAAAATTCTGGGTGTTCGTGTACCGGGTGGGCAAGAAATAACGTGAGGTGTTCAGAGCTCGCTAGCGGGAATTCTATTAGACCAAATGCAGTACATTTTGGTGTATATACTTAGTGGAACATGCAGTTTCGATTTCTGCAAAAAAAAAAAAAAAAAATAGTACCAAAAGTCGCCATAGGGGGCGCTTATTTCAGGAAAACAATGAATACATTTGCATAAGCGCGTTCCGTGTTGAGCAATCATGACAATAAAAGGCAAGGCTGAGGATTTCCCATCATTCACGAACGAATGGCCTGACGATGACGCTTACTCTGCCTGACCGGGCGTTATTAGTCAAGTTGTTTTATCAGAAGAGCGACAATGCAAGTGCTGCGCTTCGTGAATTCCGGCGATTGAAAACGTTACGAAGAGGTCCGATGAGCATAACTAACTTACGGAAAATGATTGAACGATTTGAATCTACCGGAACTCTAGGAGTGCAACCAGGCCGGGGACGCAAACGAATCAGGCAGCAACACGTTGAAGAAGTTGTGGAACAGGAGATGACTACTGTGCACACGCAATAGCACGCCAAACAGATATCCCATATTCGACGGTGAGGAAAATATTGCATAAGATATTGACATTTTATCCCTATAAACTCACACATGTTCAACAATTGCTTCCTGGAGATGAACGTACCCGAACTGACTTTTCGTTGAGATTTTTAGCACGTATGGAAGTGGATGATGCATGGCCATGCAAATTTTATGGAGTGATGAGGCACATTTTTATTTGAATGGTGATATCAATACCCACAACTGCCGTATTTGGGCTGCATCAAATCCACAAGTGTGTCTGCCAACTCCTGTGCATTCACCGAAACTAACAGTATGGTGCGGCTTTACTGCTTCTTTCATCATCGGCCCGTACTTTTTTGAAGAAATCCGTCCCCGTGGACCGGTGACTTGTTCCATCAATTCTGCCAGGTATGCCGATATGCTTGAGAATTTTGTGATACCACGATTGCAGGAAAAGGGTTGTCTGGATTCTACAATTTTAAGCAGGATGGTGCGCCACCGCACATCGGACGTCAGGTGCAGCAGATCTTGCGAGAACGTTTTTCAGACAACAGAATAATTAGTCGTGCATTTCCCATGGTATGGCCATCCAGGTCGCCTGATCTCAACCCTTGTGATTTTTGGTTATGGGGATATTTGAAAAGCCTTGTGTATCAAGCACATGTTCCTGACCTCTCAACCTTAAAGGATCAAATAACGTTACATATCAGACTAATTAATGCAGATATGCTGCGAGCTGCCGTAGAAAATGTCGTGTACCGCATGCAGCTATTGGAACAGCACACTGGTGGTCATATTGAAACACATTTGGAATTAAAAATAAAACATTGTTTATAGTTGTTACTAAAGTTGGTTTGTACGGTATTTGTTCATTTGACAATTAGGTATTCATTGTTTTATTGAAATAAGCGCCCCCTATGGCGACTTTTGGTATTATTTTTTTTTTGCAGAAATTGAAACTGCATGTTCCACTAAGTATATACACCAAAATGTACTGCATTTGGCTTAATAGAATTCCCGCTAGCGAGCTCTGAACACCTCACGTTATTTCTTGCCCACCCGGTACTTTTGACACGCACTGTACTTTGATTTGTACTCCACCATGCCTATAGCTTTAAAAGTTGTATGGTACGTAAGAATTATAATTGCTTTTATTGATTATAATTATTGTAACTAAAAGCAAAAAAAAAATAATAATAATAAATCGTACTTCTCAAATAGTATCATTTAGAAATGTCATTTAGAATAACCTTGGAACACGCTCAGCAAAATATAAATTTTAAAGTAAGCAACTGTTTCCTGAAAATGTTCATATGTTCATTTATTAAAACTCAACGAATAAGTTGATATTTCCAAGTCATTTCCATAAGGAAAGTTTTAATATCCCCTTATAGTTGTACACACTACAATGGGCATTTTTAATTTTCTCCTTTGTCTTTGAAATGCCGCACAAAGTAGAAAAATTGTCAATGGTTCAAGCCAATTAGTAGATGATAATAAGCGGATAGAGCAAAGCACGCCGTGAGGCCGCATTGATGGCCTTCACCTGCTCTTTAATAGGATGAAGTGCGAATGAATCCGGTTTCACGGTGATTTGTACGTAGTGGGTGGACAGAAGGACGGAGAGAAAAAGAATATACTAAATAACGATTTCTCTGAAATAATAAGTGAAGACAAAATGGGCATCCGTAATGCCCAGTACCGTTTCAGAATAGGGAATCTGATTCTGTGCGTTTCTGCTGTATGCTCTTCTTTCTTATCATTGACACTCTAATAACTTGCTATCTGAATAAACATTCTATCCAAGGTGGGGCAATTGCCCCCTAAAGTCAAAAGTAAATTTATATACAAAATACTTGATCATTGGTAGAAATAAGATACAAACGGAAAACTTTGGAGTATTGCTTCTGGCTTTATTCTGCAAAGATGGAGCTGTTATTCGGTGCACGTTTGTTATTTTCTTTTATACAGGGTGTTTATAAAATGTAGGATAATAAATACCTAGCGTGATCCTTTGCATGATGACAAACTTAAAGTTCCTTTTGCAAAATATTCAAAACTCAAATTTTAAGGATCATTTAATCTTACAATTGCCACCGTTTTCTCGTGGCATAGCACAGTCGTGACCACTGAGAGAGAAGGCCTCCGCAATGAAACTGAATACATTGTCACATCATCATAGATAGTGCAAATTCCGTGTTTATTATTGGTAGAAATACGAATAACAATGCACTATATACAGTGAGCAAAAAAATTATCCGTCCACCAGTTTGCAAGTGATTAAAATGACTGACACTAAGTGACATATTCACATTATTCATGTTTAATTGCACAGATTAGTGTCTATACAGTTATAAGCTTCTGAATAATACCCTAAACTTAGGGTTTATCATTGATATGAGATATTATAATACAAAATAGGTCATTTACGATATTTTTGTGACAAAAATATTATCCGTCCACTTAAATAATTGGACAGATGTACAATCTAAACTTAATTTTTAAAATTTAGTGGGACCTCTTCTGGCCTTGACAAAATCTAGGCGTTGATTGCACATAGATTCTACTAAAGTTTTTTTTCTTCCCATCTACATCATTCCAGTTTTTGTCAATAAAGTCTTTTAAATCTGCTTTTGACTTCGGTCTACGGTTTTTCCTCTTCATTTCCATTATGACGCAAAGGTGCTCGATTGGATTTAAGTCAGATGACTGGGGAAACCGGTCAAGCACTTAAACTTTCTTGGATTTGAGGAATTCTTTCACAGAATGAACTGTATGTTTAGCATCTGAGTCTTGCTGTAACCTAAAACTTCTTCTCAATTCCAATTTACTTGCAGAAGCATGGAGATTCTTATCAAGAACTTCTCTGCGCTGGTGTTGGTCCATGATGCCATCCATAAATTCTAGATGTCCCACCCCTGTAGCTGGCATGCAGCCCCATACGATGACACTTCCTTCTCTATGCTTCACTGTTGGCTTCAAACACTCCAGTCTGTAAACTTCACTAGGTGTTCTCCAACTTTGTTACAGCCACCTGAGCCAAATAAGTTAAATTTGTTTTCATGTGACCACACAATTTTGTTCCAAAAATGTTTGTCCTTGTTTAGATATTCTTTTGACCAATTCAGGCGTCTCATTCGATTTTCCTTATTGACGCAGGGCTTCTTCTTTGGCGTGCATCCTTTAAGCCCGGCTTCATGCAACCTGTTCGACTGGTTTGAGGAATAATTGATAATGTTTAGATCATTCTTCACTTCTACTACATGCAGTTCTACAACTGATTTTTTTCCTATCGTTTTTAATGCGTTTTACAGTTTCTCTGTCGTCCCGTTCTGATATTTTCCTCTTCCTGTCCCTTCCAATTTTATTTGTGATTTCTCCTGTTGTATGATACTTTTGGATGATATAATGGACTGATGAGTGTGGAATTTGGAGTTCCTTGACAATTAAACACTGACTTTTCCCATCCTTTAGTCCAACTATGACTCTACCTCTCAAATCATATGAATGTTCCTTTATTTTCTTATTTTTCTGCAACGTTTCACATCGTTTATTATCCATACTGAAAAGTATTCTGTTGTGAATGTGATTGGTTAATTTTTTCATAATAGATAATATTTTTTGGCTTAGAGTACTTACCTGGACGGATAATTTTTTGGTTCTACTATGACAAGGTATCTTATCATCTACTGTATTTTTACTTTTCCCATTTAGTACAGTGATCCCTACCCAATGTGAGATGTCACATAGTTTAAATACTGTAGATTATGATAAAATTTCCATTCACAATTAATTGGTTTTATTTATTTCGACGTTTTTATGTTTACGTAAGCTGGTGGACGGATAATATTTTTGCTCACTGTATATGATGCAACAATGTATTTAGTTTCATTGCGGAGGCCTTCTCTCTCGGTGGTCACGGCACAGTTCATTATGTGAAGCATAATAGTAAAAGAGAAAGTTTACTATTATGTGTGAAATGTTGGTGCAGAAAGTTCATAAATGACGTTTTTGATACTAAATTTTGAGTTTAGACATTTTCGATAAGGAACTTTTTGCTTAAATTGATGTATGGAATCACCCTATAATTATTATCCTACATTTATGAACACATTGTATATGGATTTGGTTTGCCTCCTCCCCACCACTCACTTGTGCGTGCCCTGCCTCCTCCCCTAACCATAAATCCTGGCTACGCCCATGATTTAGGGATTCATCCCAGATGTGTAAAAGTTGTGAAAAACTGTAGTATCTATTCTTAACCGCTTAATATCTGATACAGCTTCCACTGGACCATGTAGAGGAGTGGTGCAAGAAACGTGGAATGGTTCTAATTACTTTCAAAAACGATGGCGATAATTTTTAGTCTGGGTAATCACACCGACAGTGCCAATCCAATAAATATTTTAGGTATTGAATTCGATCAAAAAATAAGAGCAATTACTATAGAATGGAACAACCAAAAAGGGAAACCTTTAATCCACAAAGAATAAAATTGAAATATCGAATACGTATTTCGGGTGCCAAGGTATCCATCTACAGCGGAAAGACAAAAGTGAAAAGAAAAAAAGAAAGAAGATGGGTGCCTGGTATCCGGTATTTCAATTTTATTCTTTGTGGATTAGAGGTTTTCTTTTTTTGATTGTATTCGATGCTCATTTAATCTTTCAAACCATATCCTTAAATTTACGTCTAAGAAGACAAAAATAAGTTATTTAATCAGAGGTGTGCCATTAAATACCCGGACAGAGGTTGCTGCGTAAACTGTAAACAAAAATTCAACACGACAAGACACGGTTTGTATGAACCACCTATCGCGTTGCAGCTGCATAGATTTTTTTTTAGTAGCGTAACGGATTCGTCTTCAGACACGCATTATATCGACTCTTGTGAACAAGTATCGTCGACAAGGTAATGTTGATCGCTTTTTTGATAGTAAAGACCTCATTAATCATGAGTTTGTTGCCCCTGGCCAAATCGTGAATAAGGAACTGTTTGAAGCCTTTTTCGGTCGTCTAGTGCAGAGTGACGTCAGAGTTTCATGAAACTGGAAGTTGGGTTCTTCTTCACAATAATGCCCGGCCGCATACCGTCATAAGTGTGAAGTGATTTCTGCCCGAACACAGCATCACAGAGCTCAACCAAATACAAAAAACGTGACGTCGGAAATCAAGAGGATTCCCTTCCGAGGACTACAAACTTGTGCAATCGCGCTCAAAAGTGTATTGTGTTCGGTGGAGATTAATTCAGAATTTAAAATAAACAGAATTTTCATTTGGGCTTCTCGACCGAGTAAGACCACACCTTGTATGTCGACTGAGTAAGACCTTGAATACAAAATAACTAACCACATATAGTGTATGCTACAGTTGAATATGGTATCTGTTTATGGCCAACTGCCTATAGTTTTCGTTTAAGAATTTTGAAGACCGCAATAAATAAATGTATAAGAATTGCATTTAAACTTGACCGTTACCAATCAATAACTGACTTTTGTGGCAAACTTTTGTGGACTATTGTCATTTGATGCTTTTATCGTCTATTGCAACTTGAAAACTATTGCTAATTCCTTAAGATGGAACGATCATTCCTGCTATTTTATTAAAAAAAACTAGTTGTGCCCGCGGCTCTGCTCACGTAGAACTCAGTGGAGAAAGTCAGCGCAAAAAAAAAGTTTATGAACTGCAACCAAAGGATAAAAATTAAACAACAACAACCAATACGCAAAGGAAACTTCGAAGTCCGTAATTTGCCACCTTCAAAGAGTTTAAAAACCGGAGTTAGGGTTGCCACCTTCGTCAAACAAAATTTCTCCACCTGATCTAGTTCATAATTTTTCAGAGCTATTAATATTTTCATTGAAATTTAATTTTTCTTTTAAATTAAACATTTCTTTTTGTGCAAATGGAGTTTTTTTCAAAATCAGGATGTCTTTTTACACAGGCTGGCGTACTTTCTGAACCGTCTTGATTCGCCCTCCCCCCCTAATCCATGGTAGTCGGAGGGCCAAGAATTTTGAGTTATTTCTGAAATCGAACACTTCAAAATGACTTGCGAGTCCCGCAGTAACTGCTGCAATACCGGAGAATGGCTGTTTGAAACTGGAGTCCGGCGAAAAAAGACCAATACGGGAGTCTCCAGCCCAACACAGGAGAGTTGGCAACCCTTGTCGTAGAATTCTTTTATGTACCCTAATTTTTCGAATATAACGCGCTATCAATTATAACGCGCACCCTATAAACCTACATGAATTGTAAAAAAATTCGACTATAACACGCACTCAAGTATAACGCGCACCCTTTAAACCTACATGAATAGTAAAAAAAATTCGACTATAACGCGCACTCAGGTATAACATGTATGATGGCATACATACTAGAAAATAAAATAAATTTACGGTAATTATTATAATTGCCCTTTTGATTTGCCTAATGGTAAAAAAAAAATATGGTACGAAATGGTTTTTCTAAAATAAATTTTTATAAATATTACAAATTAAAAAATTAAATAAAATACCTAATAACAATTAAAAACCAATAAAGTATTCGTCTTCACTATCGGAATGAAATACAGTAGTTCCATCCATTCAGCTGATTGCGCTGCAACTTGCGGTGGTGGTTCTTGAAATGGAGGCTCTTGCTGTTCTTGTGCTGGCGACTCTACTTCTTCGATCGCTTCGTTTTCTGGAGGCAAAAGCTTTGCTTTCCGAAACCCATTCACAATCGTCTTTACACTAATCTTCTGCTATGCCTCCGTAAATAATGGGGATAAAGGGTTAATCTTGGAATCCTTCGAACACTTATGGCATGTATAATCATCATGGAAATTTTCATTCAAATCTGATCATTGGATCCGAAGATATTATCGATTTTTAAAAACGCTTTTTCTCATCGCCGATGCACCTTTAAAAATATGAATCCGAGTACAACGCGCAGGGCGTCTTGTAATTGTTTTTCCAGTGTTTGTGTTTTTCCGTGGGAATGGACGTTTTCCCGAGGAAAAAGTAGCCTAAATGTTGACCCACACTATAAGCTATAACTGCACTAAGTTAAAAGTTATAACCATCACTACTTCATTTGTATTTGGCTCATTCTCGTAGCATTTCTGGAGTCCTGAGAAAGATTTCTCCTCTTTCTGGAAGGCATATCTCTTATCTGGCGACATCTATTGGCAAGTTTAAAGTATAACTACTGCTGCGCGAATTTAAAAACTCGCAGGACATCTGTTGGCAAGTTTAACTACCATTCAATCGCGCCGTTTTGGAAATTTCCCGTTGGAATGAGACATTTTCACGCAGAAAAAGTACCCTAGTTGAAAACCCAGACTGTAAGCTATAACCATACTAAGTTTCATCAAAATCCGTCCAGTAGTTTTTGCGTGATGCGCGAACAACCACGGACACGTTATAGTTTTATTATATGTATAGAATAGATAGATTGTTTAATAGATCGATCAATACACCTTTACCCCGACGTTTTAATTTATACCTCCTGTAGTATCTACTATTAAATCCAAGTCGTTTGCATGTAACTCACTGAAACCCTGGAATGATTTACCATATGTCATACGATCAGAACTATTGTTCCAGAGAATCGTGCATTACTAACTGTAACCATTTTAATAACATATTGAAAGAACATATACTATAACAGTGCAGAGATTATGAATGTATGTAATATATGGCTTTCATTTCAACTATACTATACATTTTCATATGTCATGCATCTACCATTTTACAGTATATACTCATACCATTTTTTATACTCATCAATTCGTTTCTTATGTCAGTACATGATATACAACCTCTGACAATTAAGTTCGGTGAATGAATTCACACAACAAAATGCAAAACAGATAGAGACACATTTACTTTATTGTCCTTCGAAATAATCACCCTGGAAGGCAATACACTTTTGGGATCGGGTGTATAAGTCCTGGAAGCTCCTTTGGGATGGCTTTAAGTTCACGTGTCACATTTGCTTGAATGTCTGGAATGTCCGCAAATCTGTGTCACTTTAAGGCCCGTTTCAGGCGTGGGAACAAGAAAAAGTCTGCCGGTGGATGAGCTATGGATACGACCTCTTTGTTGGCCAGAAACTGTTGCACGATTACGGCAGTGTTCCTCTTTGATCCCTTATCCACAGTTACGTGCGCACGCTACACCTTCAACTGAAGAAACGAGCATCTGCTAAACCATTGCACGCACAAACGTGACCTGTCTGAACTTGCTTAAACAATGACTGGGCTTGTATTCACAT
>JAHWFO010024073.1:110967-121303 GCA_023313115.1 Rhysida immarginata
ATGAGAGTATGGATTTTTTAATGAGTCCCTTTATAAAGATTATTATTGAATTGAAAACCAAAAAAAAAAAAAAACCCTCTATATTTTGCCTATAGAGTTGACTATATTATCAGTTGTCTACTACGTCCTCTCGTTTCTTTAACGATGCCCAGTAGAGAAACAGTTGCGAGCCAGGTCCCAAGATACTTCCTATCTGAAAAGACGGGAGGGTAGATTAAATTGCTGTTGCAAGCACATTTTGTCGAATGAATGCAGCAAGCGAAATTTGGCACTTGTAGAAAATGTTGTCCCCATTTTCTATTGTACCTATGCGATGAAAAATAAGTAGCATATTATCAAATAAGGAGAAATGTCCTAGCTTTTGTTTCGTTTTTACAAAAGAAAGTCGTTTGTGTGGTATGTGGAATGGTAGTGTTACTGCAGTGCTTCAGTTCTCAGCGCTCATTTCTACTTAGCAACGACAGCATAAAAATAGATCCGTTATCATTAGAGTCATTAAGCTCGGGAAAAAATGAAAATGAATTTCATTATTTTTTAAATGGGTTAATTAAAACCAGAATTGAACGTGTTAAAATCTGGAGAAAAAGGCACGTTTGTCCTCATCCAGTTTCTTGATGATTCCTAATGAGAGTTGTTACTGGTTGTTATGCATTGGCGAAAAATTCATAAATCGTGTGCAAAGCTCTTCGGAAAAGCAAGGCGAGGTTAATTGGTGTCCACCTTTAGCGGAGCGGCGTCTCTGGCATTTGCAACCCACCTGCAGCCCATCGCCGCAACCACGGCGACGCTATCGCGATTGCCCAACATCCACTGGGAATCGTGTAATAGTCGTAAATAACGAAGAAATGTGTCACATGTCTCTGGTTATTATTCACAATATAGCAGCAGGTGATTTTGATGTACTGATCGGCTAATCACGTTACTGTGATATCTGTAGGCTTATTTTTAAAAATTATAGGAAAAAAGTAGGAAATAAAAAAAAAAAACGCAAACTGCTGCAATCAATAGAAAGAAAGAACGAAATTCCAGAAAAGAGCGAACTTGAGGCCAGATTTTTCGTTCGAGTCTCCCGTATTTTCTCCTTTAATGAAAACCTGTGTGATTGAAAAATCTATATATTGACCAAGAAATCTTATTTTAAAACCGTTTCTTCTTCTTCTTTCTTTTAATTTATTATGGAAGATTAAAGTAAACTGCCCCCTCTGTCGCGCGCCCTTTCGGGCAAAAGAGGTAATCTTGTTCATTCTTTTAAAAAGAAGAATTTATTGGCAAAAAAAAAAATTGAATTTGCTTAGACCCATGTTTCCTCTTAAACGTTCCCGCTTGCACTCTTTTTTACGTGTGCTTTAAAGCAAAGCTTTGCAAGTGGTTTGTCTGGAGTTTTATTCTTTATTCCCTTTGAAAGGAATTATTTTCAGTGATAACTTCATAGAAACGAAAGCTCTTATTGCCGCTCACTTGGAAAGATTTGACGTTTTTTTTTCTTCAGCAGATGCATCTGGTAGCAGGAATCGAATTATCAAAACCATAGACAAGGTATTATGGACCCACTCGTAACAGTATAATAATTGTGAAGTTAAATTCTTTTAGTTTCTGTAACTTATATGCTAAACCCTGAGCCTTTATTCCCCCCGTTCACCAAAACATTGAAATTTTTAAAGAAAATCCTTATACCCGTTCCTCCCGCAAAATCCTTATTGCCCGTAAAAACCTTACGTTACTCCTTCAGCAGCTTAATTTCAGCGCCCCCCGCCCTCCCAGTCGTAGCAACCAAGAAGAAATCACCAAGACTATTTATCAGGAAGCAGCTTGTCTGCCAGCAATTGTTAGATTGGATTATTGCCCAAAGGAAATTCTTGATTTAAACCGTCTATTTCCCTCTAATGCAAGTGATATTTACAGGATCAAAAAATTTCCTTTCTTGCAATACAGTATCCGCCAAAATATATAGTTCTGAAACTGGAACTGAAACGCGCGCATCTCGTACGCGGTTTCTATTTCATTGAGGATGTGGAAGGCGATGCTCTTACCGTGAACGCTAGAGGGTCATGGTGATCGGATCATTTCTTCAGGATTTGAGAAAGTTCGCATGAACAAGACGAAGCGATCTGCCATATGCTCCAAGACCATGCTGCTGGAAAATTTTCCAGGACGATTCATTATACGTGCTACTAACTTCCTAAACCCGTCCCATTCTCCGGATCTTCTTACACTACCTGATGCCTGCTTGTGAGAAATGTTAGAGGAGAATGTTTTCAATCGTACTCTGCAGCGGGATAATCAGCGTGAGCGTTATTAACTCAATTGGTTAGGGCGTCAGCGTGATTAGCTGAAGGTTCCTAGTTCGAGTTCAGGCTGTGAAATTTTCTTTTCTATTTTAATCTATAATTTAAATATCTGAGGCAGGACGTGTAATAAATCCGCATAGAACATTCTTGAGTTATTCTTTAAGGTAATGTTGTGTTTCTTTTCATCCCAATACTGTACATTTTGGCACATACTGTATTTGACGTGTTCTTCAAAATACAAAATTATATAGAAATTTATTGACCTGGTTTTCTGGATCTAATCTCTATATATCTACTTCTCTCAGAGTATATTTATTTAAGTGCTTTTTGTGCCGACGGAATAATTAAAGATTAAAGTATGGAACGATTAAAATGCTTGAGACTACAATCATGAAAATAATCATGAGAATAACATTTAAAAGAGTGATCAGGAGATAGATAGGTTTTACTGATGCTTTAAAGTGAGTAACTGCAGCTTAAAAAAAGGCAGGCATATAGTACATAATAATGTTTCTTACTGGGTGAGGCAGGCCGTTACATTTCTTTATCTAGATATATAAAGAAGGATGTTTGTTTGTTTGTGGGTTTGTTTGTAGGTAGTTTGTTTGTTTTTTATACAAATCTACAGTTTTATTCCGATCTTGATAAAATTTCGCATACATGACCTTCAAAGCGTGAGTAAGGTCACTGTCTACCTCAGATTTCGAAAAAATAATAATTATTGATAAAAAATAGATATTCATGGTTATGGCAGGGCATATTAATGAGAAATATCTCATGACCAACAATTCAAGACAAAGTTTTTGCAACAATAAGTATCAACAATGGTATAAACACGCAATTCACAAACGCTCTGCACGAACCAACAATATATATCTCTTGACCAACAATGCAAATAAAAGTTGTGCAACAATAGGTATCAACAATGGTGTCAACACGCAATGCACCAATACTATGCAAGGATCAACAATATATCTCTCATGACCAACAATGCAAGGCAAAGTTTGTGCAATATAGAATTCAATGCATAGAATTCCTGTTATTCAGGCTTTTCTCAGAAAAGAGAATTCTTAGTACTTAACAAGTTCTTGAAAATCTTTAAAAATGATCAGTAACTGGAGATAATGAGTTAGCAGACTATTGAGAAAGAATGAAAGACGATAGAGGAAGCACTCCTTTAGCTCCGTGCTGTATTGAGCAAATGGTAAGCAAGTAAATAGAAAAATCGGCGACCGCTAGACTACACAAAGTGATGAATGACCAATTTTTGCTTCAAGACATCGAAAGAAGAAAGGAAATTGCAACAACATCAAGTGTACATCTAAAGTAAGATTACGCGAGTAAAAAATTATTTAGACTAGAAGGCATCCTTGGAGAGGTCCATCCATTGTGAGCCTTTAAAAAAAATTTTTTCGGTAAATCAAGTCCCGGTATATCACCTAGAATGGATTTTTTCAGTGAAGAGATAAATTCCTGTCTTTCGGATTTTTCTTAGAATGGATAGTCCCTTCGCTCTATATTGTAGTGATTGAGTTATTATTTAACCAATTTGGAGGTTTAATTTAGCTTTTTGAGGTTGTTCTGTTTACCTACAAGCGTAATTATCCCGGGCAACGCCGGGTCCTCTGCTAGTATACAAGTAAGTTCTGATGGGTTGATTTTCTTAGCCCTTAGTCGTACCACTTCTTGGATATAGGGAGTAAGAAGGTAGGGGTTAAGTAATATACAGGGTGTTTATCAACTCTGTGAACAAACTTTTAGAGTGGTAGAGGGCCTCATTTTGAATATATTTTGCCAATGAACTGGAGGTCGCAAACGAATCTTTGATACATAAAACTTGTCAAATATCATGAATAGAACAGAATTGCTTGGCTGTCCAAAGAATCATGTGTTTCCATCACGACGGAGCACCAGCCCATTTTAGTACATTTAGACAATACGTTCCATGATCTTTAGATTGGTCGAGGAGGACCAGTTGCTTGGCTACCTCGATCTCCGGTTCTAAACCCTTTAGATTTTTTCTGAAGAATGAGGTGTATAATACTCCTGTGGATTCGGAAGAGGAGCTGGAGCTGCAAATTGTGGCTGCAAGTGACCTTGTAAGAGACACTGCAGGGATTTTTGGTCATGTTATAAATTCAATGACAAGACGCTCAACAGTTTGCATATATTGCTGCTCATCCTCAACAGTTAGAGCACCTTTTATAATTTTACAAGCATGTAATATTTGGTTATTAAAAACGACGTTGTGACCATCAGTATCAAGTTTTATAATTTATCAGTTTTCTGGAAATACATTAACGAGAGAGACAATATTATGAAAGACTCTCTCAAGAAATAGTACTGAAGTGCCGATCTCCGATTTCCACCAAATTTGGTATAAGTAATAGACAATGAGTTGTACCTATAAACCAAAATTTTATCTGCTGAGGGGAGTTATAGCGCCTGAAAAATCCTCAAAGCGCGCGAAATTCAAATTGGTTTAAAACGGAGTTCATGTGTGACAACTGTGAAATAAGAGTATACAATTGGGCGAAAGATTAAGACCGACGAGATTTAAGCACTGTCATTTGAACAAAAGCGATGGAAATAAAATGGTAATTTACACCAGGAACATAAAATGAATGATAAGTTAGAACATTTGTCAGACACACAATGAGGAGATAAATTTTTGAAACACAAATCATTAGGGACAGTGAATGTGTTACTCCTGTCAGTCTAACCAAAATATAACCGTGTATATTTCCATGTGTTTCTATATCGATATGAGGAAGATTGATTATGAATTTCGCGCGCTTTGAGCATTTTTGAGGGGCTATAACTTCACTCCGAGTTGCTGTCAGCAGATAAAATTTTGGTTGTAAGTTAGTACTAATACTTGGACTGTTCCTTGTCAGAGATCCATTGTATGTCTAATGGTTGACAATTTTTTATTTTATCAAGTATTCATTAGCGACCCCCAGTTTATTGGCAAAATATATTCAAAATAAGATCCTTTACCACTCCTAAAATTTGTACACAGAGTCCGTAAATACCCTGTATTTGATACTCCAAAACGTTTTGCCTAAGAATAATGACCATTAACAACAGAAGGTAAAAACCTTCCTGGCAGCAGACAGTGTAACTCATGTGTCTCTATTGAGTTTGAAAATATTTCTGATGACATCTGAGTGATTTGTCTGCGTGTGATGTTCGACCATATACATATGATGTATTCGAATATAGATTTTCATTTCTTCGAGTGTGTCAAAGTTTAGGTTAGGTAACCATTAGAAAAACCAATCGATGTAAGGTTAGGTTAGGTTAGATATGCTAGGCGAAATTTAATATCGCGTTTAAAAATACTTTTAATAATTGTCATGTCCTTTGTTTTGTTTTTGTGGTAAAGTGTAGAATTTCTGTTTTATGTGAATTAAATGCCATTCCCCGACAGGGTAACACTTCGCTAATATATGAATAAATTCTTATACCGTATTTTTGGATTATAATGCGCACCTGTGTATAATGCGCACAAAGCTTTTTTGTGGGTTTTGGGAAAACTTTCCCGTGTATAATGCGCATAGTAAAATAATTCCTTTCACAGTTTCAGTTTATATAGTGCTTGCGTTGCTATCAACAATCAACACTGACCAATCAACACAATTGGCCTGCAGTGCCCATTGGCTTAGAGCTTAGCATCCTATACAAAAGCTTTCATGGTCTGATGACTCACGATAGCATGTATTGAATTTTAAATTAAGAAGTGCGTATTTTCTTTTAGAATAAAGAAATTTTCACGTAGAGCTTGGAATTTTCACATCAAAATCGGAATAGTATGCGCACTTTTGTATAATGCGCAGTGACGATTTTTTTTAACTTTTTATTTTCTCTTTTTTATTTTATTTACTCTTTCTTCAGGGGAATAAGACTGAGCGAGGATGTTGTCATCAACGTTAAGTTTAATTTTTTAGAAGGTTGACTACGATATATGGTGATATATTTGAAGAGCTACGATATTTCTAAAATCGGTTTTCCACTACCAGTCATGCTAGTATGGTATCCTTGAGTCTTAACTCTGCAGCGCAGTTTCTATCGTAGGAACTCTTTTGAAGTGCTGTCGTATGTACAGCCTCCCCGCTCCTGTTTATAGGCTTTCCAGGCTTCCAAAGGTTCTCAAGGCTCTTTTCCCAAAACGCACAAAGAAACAGTAGCCTTTAAGGAATGCATCAAGGCATTTGGTTGGTATATTTTCAAAAAGGAATTGCTCTGAATCTTGTTTCTAACTGCAGCTTTTTTTTAAGTGTGCACGGGTTGAGCGAGATGTATGGTGGATGACATGACAGGAGACGGTGAATAAGGGACGCTTTCAGAGGTTGAGATCTTGTCGAATGTCTGGAAGACTTTTATCGCCACTAACCTTTGATTTCTGGAATTTTCTCTGGTGACAAGGTGCCGAATTTTTCCGTCGATCTCCGGAGTTCAGCATGGGGCCGGCCTCTTTCTGAATACTGTTCTAAGTCTGTGTCCTTGATACGTTTACGTACTTCTCAGAATAATAAAATTCCGCTTTCCACACGAATTTTGGGAATAACTAAATTTCGCAGCATACTTTCATCTGTTTTATGTCTGCTCTCGCTAAAACACTCTGATCGCTAGTTCTTGTCGCGGCCAAGACCCGATGGCGCTTTCGTCACCTGAATCTCTGATTTGCATAATTGAAAACGCCACCATGTAGCGTAGTCGACCATTTATATATTAAAGTGTGTAAATTGATTAGGTAACAGCAGCAGAAAAAAAAATGTTAAAAAGGCTGGGGCCCGATATATTTCTTCTGTTGAATGTTTTTTTTTTATGAGTGTTGATTGGAGTACTTGTGTCATTTAATTTGGGTTGAATTAAGCACAGAAGTCTGTTGAAAGTATAAGTTTTTAGTTAAGGCTTTGTAAATTAGATGTAAAATGCTTTTTCTTTCTTTGTGAATTTATTTCTTTGTTTCTTTTCAACAGTTGTGTTGATGGTCCCACCGCTGATGCAGACGAGCGTTGAATGGCCACCGCCATCTTGTGTTGCCACGATCCTTCTGGTTCTGTTGAAGGTCACGTGATTTGGCTATGTTGCTGAGGTGTGTGGTGACGCTCCTCACGCTGGCGGCCCTTTCCGGATCTTCACCCACTTCCATGACTCCGAATTGGAATGTTACTTGCCCGATGAAATGCGTGTGCGCAATAGTGAGGAGTCAGCGGCTGCAAAAGGATCTACCCACGGTCAACTGCTCCCACCAAATGTTGAAGGCCGTTCCGGCAGGGGTTCCTCACGGCACCCAAGTGCTTATCCTTCGAGGGAATCAAATCTCCGATCTTCAAGATATCGTCCACCTCCTCGAGCTACAAGAACTAGATGTATCCAATAACAAACTGCGCAATATCGGAAGGGGACTCATATTCTCCAATCTCTCCTCACTTCTCCACTTGAACTTGGCCAAAAATGATCTGAACGTCATTTACAAGGTAAAAACAACAATACATGTAATACCTAACAATTCTTTTCATTTTGTCGATAAATTCAAGGATTTAGTTTGACAAAGGAAAACAACTTGAAAGATCAGATTTAATACTTTTCGCAATCAATACATCTTTTGTTTTCTCTTAATTGACCGCTGGTAATAATTTGTGCCACCAAAAAGTATTTTGACGAAACTTGCTATTTGAACCATTTATTAAACCCCTTTAAACTTGATTAGCTACATTAAGTTTCATTAATAATCGAGGAAAATATTTTTAAATTGATTAAAGTCAGGGTTCTGGATGATAATTTTTGGAGCCTGAGAACAGCAGTGAAAGTCTTTTATATTGGCTCAGGTATGAAACTTTAGTCTCGGCTGAGATTTGCTATGCTTTGCGGTGAAGTGTTCACGGCTATTGTATATTTCCAAGAGATTCTAGGTAATTGTTTATCATATGTACGTCATATCATTTTGTCGTATCATAACTATTGTTAGTGTTCCCAAATTTACAACCCTAGCGTCAATGAACTTCGTACATCGTACCGTATATTGCACATTACCACTGAGTGGCGTCACCTTTCCGACGAATGACGCTCCGAAGTCGTTGAGGCATGCTGGACACTAACTTCTGCGTTGTTTCTACTGGAATTTTGCCCCACTCTTCGGAAATATACGCCCGCAACTACTGCAGTGTTCGAGGCTCCCGCTGTCTGACTTTTTGCTTTAAAATGCACCATACATTTTCAATGGGTGGCAGATCTGGGCTGCAGGCAGGCCAGTCAACCACCCTGAAACGCTGCTATTGTAGCCAAGCCTTGGTGTTCCGAGCAGCATGAGGCTTCGCGTTGTCCGGCTGAAAGATGCTTGGTCTTCTATTGAACAACTTTAGGCCGGATGGACGCAGATGCTGTTGAAGAATGTTTATATAGGCAGCAGAGTTAATAGTGCCCTCGCAAAAGTGAAGCGATCCTGTCCCGGCTGCACTCATGCAGCCCCACACCATCAGCGATGCAGGCTTCTGAACTTTCCTCTGGTAACAGTCGGGATGATTACTTTCGTGCTTGGTCCTTAGCACCTTGCGACCGTTGTTGCCATACATCACTGCAAAAGTGGACTCGTCGAACCACAGAACACTATTCCACTGGGCAAGGGTCCACTTTAGATGGGTTCTGGCCCATGCTACCCGGCGACGCTTAGCTACAGTGCTCATAAATGGCTTCCTCTTTGTAGCGTATAAGTAATAGTTGCAGTTTCTGATGTAACGGCGGACTGTGCTTTCGGATATGGGTATATGAAAATATTCTCGAGCCCAAACAGTCATTTCACTTATGGGAGCATGCCTGTTTTTCACAATGTAACGTCGAAATACTCGTAGGTCCCTAACATTCAATTATCGCTGCTTGCCTGGTGCAGTCCCTGGTTCTGTTTTCCCGATTTCTCTGAAATGCTTGATGATCCCATTAACAGTAGAGAGAGAGAGTGGGACTGATAATTCATGGCAATAGCTCGCTGGGATTTGTTATTCTGGAACTGCTGTATAATTTTTTGCCGTATACACGTTTCTACTGGCTTACCACGTCCCATGGTTGAAAACAACACGAATACTGTGCTCTGTCGCGTGGACGGTGCTTTTAAAGCCTGATGCAAAGCATTCTGGGCGTTTCTACAGCCTTCAGGAAAGTTCTATATGCTGGCGACCCCTTGTGTACGAAGTTCTTTGAAACCTGTTGACAACGTAATTTTACATAAATTTGAATAAATTATTTCACACCATTAAATGGATTCTAAATCGATGTTGATATTGTTGAATATACTCAGTAAATCTATTTTCATTAGCCTGCAATCCTCTATATGCACTTTTCACTGTGTTTTTAGCCAAATTACTTGGTGCCCGAAGTTTATTAACGCTAGGGTTGTACCTTACGTACATTTCAAATTCGGATGCAGTTGTCGCTATTGTTTTAAACAAATGTACCCTGATTCCTCTTTCTACGCAACAGTTTTTCACCTAGAAAGTGAACTAATTAAAAATTTAGCACATCCTGTATTAACGATTACATCGCTTTAAAGATTATTTTCTTCAATGATGAATATGTTATTGTTGGCCTAATGTGCGTGCAGTGTCGATAGGTGTCGAAAACGACGGGTGTTCCTTGTTAGGAAAATTCCACGACCTGGGATCGTTGCAGGGACTACGAATATTCGATCCGCGCTTTTAGCACTGAACTATCGCAAATACGGGTAGACTGCGTTGCGGTACCCGTGTTCGCGATGGATCGTGGTAAACCGGGAAGTCGAATACTTATGGTGCTTGGTACGATCCCACATGGCGGATTTTTTCTTTATTAAATGCTCAAATGTGGAGCATATGCATAAAGAAGAATGTTTGTGGGTTTGTTTGTGCGTTTGTTTTATCTTATACAAATCTACAGTTTTATTCCGATCTTGATGAAATTTTGAACATTTGATCTTCAAAGCAAGAGGAAGGGCACTCTCTACATCAGATTTCGAAATAATAATAATTATCGATAAAAATCGATATTCAAAATGATGGCAAGGCATACTA
>JAHWFO010024073.1:121403-137599 GCA_023313115.1 Rhysida immarginata
CCCCCCCCCCCCCTCAGGACAGTTCTCTTCTTTTTATTCTTTTCTCTCGTCTATGATTCTGGACATTACCTTATCTTCCAATAAAATCTTTATCGCCGGTGATTTCAATTTGGATTTCTCTCGCCCATCTGCAAATGTTAATTCAGTTCTTGATTTAATGACTTGGTCCGGCTTAGTCCCTCTGATTGACTCTTCCACTCATTATTCTAGCTTCTTTAACTCCTACTCCCTTCTCGATCAATGCTTCTCTCCAGTCATTTTCTCCGCCCCCTCAGATATCTTCGCTTACTTTTAAATCGCAGCTTATTACGATTAACAGATTCAACTCCTTTCTCGAAAATACCAATTAGATTACCCTACTCCCCCCTGATGAAAATATTAATGATCTCTTCACTAAATTCCTGTTTCACCTCAATTTAGGCCTAGAAAGGTATTTGCCTTTTGTACCTCCTCCTACCTCAAAAACTAAACCGTTTTTCTTAAAACCTTGGATGAATCCTAAGATCCTCTCTCTTATTGCTCATAAGAATGCTCTTTATCGTAAATTCAGACGCTTTCCGAACTCATATAACAAATTTAATTTTCGTTCTTTTTCCAACCATGTCCGCTCCGAAATAAAAAAAAACTAAATCCATATATTATGCTCACCTATTTAATAACATGGGCAATAAAAAATCTAAATGGAAAGCCATTAATAATTTAATTCGTGGTGCCTCCAATCGAGTTTCCCCATTCTCAGACCCTGCATTTCTCGATTCCACCCAGCTTACGTCCTTCTTAGCTACCTTACTACCTCGGGATTCCAGTGACCCCTCTGTACCAGTACATTACCCTTTCTCTATTCCCTCTAACCCTTCCTCTTTCTTCATTACCCCAACCTCCCCTGATGAAGTTCTTTCCCTTATTTCCCGACTCAAACCCTCCCGTAATCCTGATCCTCTTGGCATTTGTCCCGAAATTATCATCTCGGCCGCAAATGCCCTGGCGTTCCCACTCTCTTGGTTATTTAACATTTCTCTTTCCCAAGAGACTTTTCCCTCCAGCCTTCGTATTGCCAAAATTATCCCTCTTTATAAAAAAGGTGACTCTACCATTTTTTCCAATTACCGTCCTATCTCAATTCTTCCTTCTTTCTCTAAAATCTTTGAAAGCATCTTTTTTACCCGTCTTTCCTCCTACATACTTAATAATAATTTGCTTTCTTCTACACAGCATGGTTTCATTCCTAAAGGTAACACAAGTACAGCTGGTTTTGAACTGACCGAATTTATTATTTCCAATTTGGCTAACACCAAGTTTGTTTTGGAATCTACATTTTGAGTTTTAGACATTTTCGATAAGGAACTTCTTGCTTAGATTGATGCATGGAATCACACAATGTAATTATTATCCTACATTTTCCGAACACCCTGTATATACGAAGTGCAGCCAATAACTAAAGAGGCAGAGAATATGGCACCAAAACTATGGTATTCATCAACCTGGAGGCGGGCTTGAAATGTAGTGACGAAATTAATTTGCGCGTGTTTCTCTCGCTAATAGCGTTATGTGTCCGGCAGGGAATGAGCAAAGGATGATAACCGAGCAGCGGTCGTGTCCATTCATTTCGTTTTTGAAAGCGGCGCTTCAAAAATACCGCAATCAGTCAGCGGTATTGTGAAACGTTAACGAAGCTCAGGAAGGCAATCAAATCGAAACGTCCTCGTTGGCTTAACCTACCAATCTCGGATTATTGAACAAGGTGCAGCAAGAATATGGGACAGTGTGTGAAACATGAGAGCGAATTCAGAAAGAGGTATTACAGTGAGAACAGTCAGATTATTTTGTGTCAGTCATGCTATCTGTTGTTTTCTGCTACTGGAAACTCCATATGTAAAATTATTACAAACGAAGAAGAAAAAATGGAATTGTATTTTATTTTATTATTTATTTTAGTTTTTTATATTATTTTTTTATCTCCGCATCAAGAAAATCTAACCAAAAATCACCAACGCATATTTGGAGTTTAGCTGGGGCTTATCTTATCTTATGAGAGCGGGTAGGTAAATCAATGGTAAAAGAACCAGAGACCACCTAGGCACCTATTCCTACGAGGAAATTTTGCGCCAAAACCCAGTGAACCCAAAGAGCCTATAGGAATCCAGACTCGCTAAGAAAGCGAGTTAGACTACCCTCTGGATCATGGTGAATGTCCTCAAGAAAAGTAGAATTTAGCGTGAGGCGACGAATATGTGCCAGAGCGACACATTCAAAAAGAATATTATCGGCCGTTTCGTCCACCAAATTACATTTTGAACATAGTGGTTTCTCCCGAAGGATCCCCATTCTATATAAATGTTTTCGTAGTAAATCATGACCTGTGAGAAAGCCCATGATAACCCGTAGTTTATGCCTACTAAGTTGTAGAATACTAGTTGTTAGATCCTGAGTAGGTTTCTTAATCATGAATCTAGCATGTTTCTGATCGGTGGTCTGTTCCCACCTTTTAATCATCTCTTGATAAGAGATGTTATTAATATCACTAACTGCAGTTTGTTTAGAAATACCGCAGAAAGGTTCGGGACCAATAGGTGCCGATTTGGCACCTTGTTTTGCTAAGGTATCAGCGACCTCATTTCCAACTATACCTTTGTGGCCTGGCACCCATTGTAACGTAACGTTATTTTGGAGAGCAAGGACCTGCAGGAGTTGACGACATTCCAAGATAATTTTAGAAGTTATCTTGGAAGAGTTTAAGGCCCTAAGAGCCGCCTGACTGTCACTGAGTATGAAGATTTTCCTACTAATGTAGAGTTTATCTATACATATCTGTAGACAGTAGATTATATCTAACATCTCTGCCTGGAAGATCGTGACCCAACGACCGAGCCTACAAAAGCGTAGGTTTTTGGGATTGCCACAGTAAACACCCAGGCCAGAGAATCCATGATGCCAGGAGCCATCCGTATACCAAATGATGGTATGAGATTTCACCCCAGGGAAGTCTACCCATATCCCTTGATTACCCAGACGATATGAACTTTTCCTAGCGACTCCTTTGATATAAATATCCAGTGGAGTCAAAGAAAGAATTACTTCCATGGCCCTAGTTGGTGTAGTTGATACAGCGCCCGTGATACTCAGGCAGGCCAACCTTTGGAGAGAGACCCCAAAGGTAACATACATCCAGTATACCATTTTAGGGGTGAGACCCCAAGATTTACCTAGGACGCGGCGACATCGATAGAGTGCCACTTTAACCTGGTTTATTCTTTTATCAAGATGATGATTTCAGGTCAATTTACTATCAAGGATGACCCCTTCTTAATAATGATCTTTTCTCCAAACAAAGTTGGTGTTAGATCAAAAGGAATAATTTCTTTACGACAAGTAAAAGGTCCAAGAGTGGTCTTCAAAGGATTAACCCTTAAATTCCGCTCAATGCACCTTGTTTGAACCTCATACAAAGCAGATTGCATCAGGTCCAATAAAGTAAGTTTATCACTACCAGATACGTAGATGACAATGTCGTCCGCATAACCTTGGGCATATATGCCATGATTGTTTAACTTAGAAATAAGGTCGTCTACCACCAGGTTCCAAAGCAGGGGGGAAAGAATACCACCCTGTGGACAACCCCTGGAGGGTCGAACCTTAATTTCCTCTCCCAAAAATTGGGAGACAATGATTCTGTCTGCCAAAAGGCTTTGAATCCATTTACTGAATAGTGGAACAATAGCTTTAGAGCTTAAAGCATTGGCAATTGAAATATAAGAGGTGTTGTCGAAGGCTCCCTCGATATCGAGAAAGGCTGCAAGTGCAAACTCCCTGTACTCGAGGGTTTTTTCGATTTTAACCACCAAATGGTGTAAGGCTACCTCCGTAGATTTACCCGGTTGATAGGCAAATTGATTAACATGAATGGGATAGTTTATCCCAATAGTTTCTCTAATTCGTAATTCGCCTATTAATAATCTTTTCGAAACATTTGAGTACGAAAGAAGATAAACTAATCGGTCGAAAACTTTTGGCTAGGTCATAACGGCCCTTACCAGGTTTCGGAATAAAGACCACTTTGACCAACCTCCACAGATTAGGAATATAACCTAGGGCTAAGCTAGCCCTAAAGATAGTACAAAGGATCGGTGAAAGCACATCCGATACTTGCTGCAGCAAGATTGGCATAATTTCTTCCGGTCCGGGAGGTTTGTATGGTTCAAAAGATTTAATTGCCCATACAATTTTATTACGTGTAATTACTTCCTTGGCCATAGCCCAGCTATCCCTGGAAATATTGCTGGAAGAATCCAAACAATTAATATCCAAAGGTTCGCAGGGCGTGGCACCCGGGAAGTGAGTTGCCATAAGAGTCTCGAGGACATCTTTAGCATCTCTGGTGAATTCACCATCCGTTTTCTGGAAAGTACGAACAAAAATTGGATTTTCTCTCTTTAGGAATTTGTTAAGTATAGCTCCTTCATCAGTCTTTTGGACTGATTCACAGAACTTCCTCCACGAAATACGCTTAGCCGTTCTAACAGCTTTATTATACTCAGCGAGGGCAAGCTTATAGCTGTGCCAATCGTTGGTCTTTTTAGCTTTCCTAAAAAGCTTCCTGACAGTTCGTGTATGATGAGAAAGATCGTGATACGACTGAACCAGGGCTTGTTGCAAACCATTCACGCACAATTCCAGGTCAACCGTATCACGAAATTGAGTCCAGTTTGTCCGCTTAGGATCCCTAAAGGTCCTATTCCAGTCCTCATCAGCAAGAAGAGAAACGAATATGTTGGTGGTCAGCCAAAGATGGCTTCTCATCAACATACCATTTCCTAATCCATTTACACATATTGGAAGAACCAATCGAAATGTCAATTACCTCCCTTCTTACCGAAGTAATGAAAGTTGGTTTATTACCTAGATTAAAATTTTCCAAGTTGTTTTCTAAGATGAAGTCAAATAATAACTTACCTCTTAGATTAGTGTTTGAGCTCCCCCAGATTATGTGGTGAGCATTTGTATCACAGCCAAAAACGATTTCCACGTTATGGCTGATCGAAGTTCCCCATATTCTTCTAAAATCATCGTTTAATTCCACCTTTAGAAATCCAAGGTTCTTTATCCTCGGCCAGAAAAATTCCATAGAGGTTGGCTTCCACCAGTTTTTTATGCTGCAGGTTTGCTTGGATGCACCTTAGCATCTGGTGGTAGGTATGTTTTGAAACAGTCATGCCACTATCCTCGCCAGAGGCTGCACGCTGTAAAGCATGCTGCGCTTCAGGTTCAGAAGTAGTATGTTGATTACATGCAGTTGATTCAACAGAGGGCATTTCTGCCATGTCGATATCAACTGCAGGTTGCTGGTTCCCCACAGGGTCACCAGATAGATATGGTTTATTACAATCCATAAACTGGTGCCTGCATACCGGGATAAGGCTAGATACTCCTGAGTGTCGCCAGGTAGACAGGAGGCTCCGTTAAAGACACTATAACCGAAGTGCCATCCACCCTTCAGCACGGGTCGCATAACACCTTGGGTTCGGGAGTTGGTCTGCGTCCCCTTATTGGATATTCGGGGATGTCCTAAGTTGTAATCAGCCTAGGATATTCGGCTATCCGCCACCTGCCGACGCACCCAGTAGCCGCTCAAGCCAATGGGTTAGCTGGGGCTTAACCCTCTTTATTTGCGGAGAATTAATTAAGATAAATAAACCTCCCGTTTGAGAAGTCAAAACCGCCTTTGAAAAATTCCTGGGGACGAGCTTGATACCACGCTGCTCTATTCTAAATAAAGTGTTATTCTAAATAAACCAATTTAGATTATCATTGATTTTACGTTATATTCATTTTATGACACATCATTCCAAGTCGTTTGATATACAGGTGATTATAAAGTCACTATACTGTATATTTTGGTGAAATCATTAAAGAATTTCAATCATTTGCACATCCAAAGTGAATGTGTGTATAGGAGTTACACAGTCAAAGGTCTATGGGCCCTTCTTTTTTGCCGAGGGGACTATCAATGGTACAGTGTACCTCGACATGTTGGAGCAATTCCTGGAGCCACAGTTGCGAGATGAAGGATTTAGGATACCGTTGTGTTCCAACAGGATGGGGTACTATCCCATTTGGCCAACATCGTTCGGGTCTAACTGAATCACGCATTCCCAGGCAGATGGATTGGTCTGGGCTCGCCAAGACTGTGGGCTCCAGTCCTCAGATTTGACCCCCATGGATTTCTTTGCGTAGGGTTTTATCAAGTCCAAGGTGTACCAGGTCAGGATTACGCACCATTGCACAGCTGAAACAACGGATTACAGCCGCGGTGGAGGACATTACATCGCAATGTTGCGCCATGTTTTCCGGGCCACGGTGGAACGCTGGGAGCTGGGGGATGTGCAAGGGGGACACATTCAACTTTACTAAGAATGTATCCTGGTTGATGCATACTGCAATTGCTGCAATAAAACGGAGATTTCACCAAAATGTATAGTGACTTTATAATCGCCCTATATTACATGCCATATTTTAGCATTGAAAGTTCCAATGAACCATAATGGTTCCACTAAACCAGGTGCCTTTGAACCGATTTTGAATATCATTAATTTTACGTTATATTCATTCATGACACATTATTCCAAGTTGTTTGATATATAACTTGCCATATCTTATCACTGAAAATTTTTGAGGGTGTCATATGGGTATCATTAGAGCACGTGCCAATGTGTCAATTACAACCATTTTCAAAATGGTTCATTCGCGGAACCATATTTATCAATTGGCAAAAATAGTAAGTAATAACTGCTTCTATCTCGTCATTACCATTTGTTTGATGTACAACCTGTGACAATAAAGTTCGGTGAATGACGTCAAATTGCTAACGGTCGTAAGAGTGCACCATCGTCGTATCCTGCCCCAGAGAATCAGCGCTGCGAGTGTGTTTATTGTGTTTAAACAGGACATTGAAGAGAGAAGGCGTAGTACGCGCGGTCGAAACCCAAAATGGATCAGCGAACGAAAGAGACTCATGAAATGATGACAATAGTTTCCAAAGAAAGTGCTATTACTTTGAAGTGTGTTTATGAGTGGTTTAAACTGTTCACCGTAGAAGGCGCCCCCCGAAGTGGCCAGACATCCAACGTGATGTTACGACCCAACTGAAGGCTATCCCTAAAAACGACTACGCCAGGAGTTTCCAGGACTTGTACAGGCGTTCCCAGAAGTGCATCACCGTCGACGGGGATTACTTTGAAGGATAGTAACTGCTGTTTCATGTAAGCGAGCAATCCACTCTCAATATTCCATCATTCAGCGAACTTTATTGTCTCAGGTTGTATTACTTAATATATCTTCCCAAGAAAATTGCTAGGTGGGGTCGTGAAGATACCATTTGTGCACATGCTATTGAACCGATTTAGAGAATATTTGCGATTGGTTCATACCATGAACCATACCCATCGACTGACAAAAACAGGTTTTGAAAATCTTTCATAGCTATGGAAGAGTTACAGTTACGGACAGACAGACACGTTTCCCCACACTGATTGAAATTTTCATCAAAGAAATCCAAAAGCTGGAGCATCCAAGATAAAATGTTTCTTTTATCATTTTATCATTCTTCTCCTAGAGCATATGTAAAGATTACTTTTGAATTTTTTTTTCATTACCTTCAATCAGAACCTTTCAGCGAATGCTTAAAACCATTAGCTTAGAAGCCGGGATCTCAAAAACTGTTCTTAGTATGCTTAGTAAGAAAGTAAATTCAATGAATGAAAATGATAAATTGTGCATTTTAACTTTTGATGACATTTTTTTGAAAGAAATGTTGACATATGAAAAACATCAAGATTTGGTTTATGAATTTGAGGATTGTGCGATTCTCTGGATAGATCACCAAAAGTAGCGAATCAGGCATTGGTTTTTATGTTGCGTGGATGGAATCACCAGCAATTGGAAGCAGATCCTTGGTTTTACTCTGGCACATAAGGCTACAAATTTCATTGTATGCTCTTCTATGTGAATGGTTAAATTTAATACCCAACACTGGACTTCATGTAATTTGTTGTGTTTATGATCAAGGACCAACAAATCGTTCTCTGTTTGAAAAAAAAAATAAAAGTACCAGGCAACCTCAACAGTTCTTGCCGTTTTTAATTACGGAAAACAAAATGATGTACACAAAAAGTAGCTTATCGCTAGTCCCCAAAGTAATCCCCATTAGCATCTAGTACCTTGTGCCAACGTGTCTCCAGTTGATCAATCCCCTGGCTGTAAAATTTGCCGGTCTTGGACTCAAGGAAGTCCGTGAGTGCCTTTCGCAGGTCTGTATCATTGGTGTAGGATTTTCCACGAAGATGGTTGTCCAGAGAATGGAAAAGGTGATAGTCCGTTGGAGCAAAATCTGGTGAGTAAGCTGGATGACACAAAGTTTCCTAGCCAAGCCGTTCTATGGTTTCCCTGGCCACCCGCGCCACATGTGGCCAGGCATTGTCATGAAGGAAAAGTACCCCTTTGCGATTCACAAATGCTGTGCTCCTTCTGCTGCAATGCCTGTTGCACACGTTCCAACTGCTGGGAGTACAGGTCCCCAGTGATGGTTTTTCCAGTTGATAGCAGCTCGTAGTGAACCATTTGGCGTCTAGTCCACCAGACACATAGCATGATCTTGCATGGGTGTAGGGGTGGCTTTGCACGGTGTCCAGAGGTGACAACCAATGTTTGGAACGCTTAAGAGTGTCATGCAGAACCCACTTTTCGTCACTGGTAAGTATTCGATTAAATGTGGGTGCGTTACGATGTTGAGAAAGCAACGGCATGCAAGCTGTCACTCGTTGATTCTTGCTGGATTCCGACAATGTGTGGGGTACCCATTTGCTCGACTCGTACGTCTTTCCTAGGCTGTGCAGGTGACATCTGTTTCATCAGAAACCTGATACCGTCTGGCAAGTTCACCACATGTTAAACTGCTGTCCTCCTCTATGGCCGTTTTCAAGGCCTGGTTATCTAAGGCTTGTGGTCGACCACTGCGGGGTTCATCAGAAAGGGGAATTTCTCCCGACCTGAATTTCTGTAACCAATGCCTTGCGGTGCGTTCATTCACAGCATCATCCCCAAACGCAAGACACATTCGTCGACTTGATGCTGCTGCTGACAAGCCCACCTTGAAGTCGTAAAGCAAACAACACTTAACCATATCCTTCGATACCTCTATTTGTCTTCACTTCTCACGAGATGTGATTGATGTGAATGCCCAACAGCCCTTATTTATACAGGCTAACCTTCCTGCTCCCCCCTGACAGATATGCTGCACTGTACACTCATTTGCATATCTTCTATCACTTCCGTTTATGGCGACATAAAAACGGCAAGAACTTTTGTGGTTACCTGGTAATTTCCACAAATCCAAAATTTACAGTGAATGGAAAAGAATATTATGCAATGTTTGACATTCCTCTGTTGAAGAGCCTCAGAAATAGTCTTTGCAAGTATGACGACTTTGATCTTGATGAGTTTTAATATCCTGAAAGTACATAATTGACTTATTCAATTCGGAAACGTCAAAGCCAGCAGCTTTAAGGCTGGAACGAAAATTTTCAAGAAAACATGTGTTCTTGACAAATTTCTCAAAAATGAAAGCAAAACTTGGAGCAAAAAACAGCATAAATTTTATACTAATGATTGATCAATTGTTTGAAGTCTGCAATGCCAGTAATTTAAACGATAAAAAAACAAAAGACAAAAAAACAGCAATCCAATTTCCGCTTCCAATAATCATATAGATATTTTGCAGCAAGATATTGAAATGTTTTCGAGGGCTCAAAGTTGTTACTACTAAGAAAGTACCATGCATTAAAGGATGGGTACAGAGTATAAAGTCTTTGATTGGGAATTGGGAATTGCTCCGCAATAGGGTTGGTGTGATTTTCCTTCTTATGAGAAAAATTAATCAACATATCTTGGAAAATGCATTTTGTGTAATTTGTGATCAAGGTGGTTTTCGAGACAATCCTAATCCTTAGCAATTTTGCCAGTCAGTGAAAAAGATTTTGGTAAATTCCCTCTTAAAAGTTCTTCAAATTGTCAGAAAGATGTAGATGAATTAATCTATGATAGATACTCTTTGTGATTGCAGCGTGCAACACCACCTTATTTCATTCTTCTATCGATCTCCGTTTCCGAGGTAATTACTCTTAAATTCAGGGAGTCCTTTGTGGGACACCCTGTACGAGTTGGAGCAGATAGCGTTACCTGTTTCTAGATCATATAGATAACGAAATAAATATTTGTAGAAAGATCAAAGAGAATTTTTGCGGAAAATCCAACCATACGTTTCATACCCTACTTCGGCAAAAGCATCCGGACACCCTTCTGAAACATGGGATGTGCCTAATGACATCACAAATACTGTTCGAACACGGATAAAACCCAAGCGTATCGTGTCCAATATTCATTTGTGAGTGATACTAGCAAGATGGGAGGTTCGGAGGAGCTCAGTGAGTTCAAACATGGTATGATAATAGAATGCCTTAAGTGTAACAAATCCGTTAGACAGAATTTCTCTTCTGGAAGTGCCTTGCTCAACGGTAAATGATGTCATCAAGAAATGGAAACGTACTGGAGCGGAAGGAGTTCAACAACGACCAGGCAGATCGCGAAAACTGACGGAAACGGATCGGCGAGCTCTAAAGCGTGTTATGAAAAGTAATCGCTTTTCCTCAGCCCAAGAAATCACTACTGAGTTTCAAAATTTATCTGGAGTTTCAAAATGATTTGTCAACACTAAAACTGTTGTAGGGAACAAGATGGGATTCCACGGTCGTGCTGCAGCGCATAAGCCAAGCATCACCAAGGTGAATGTCCGACGTCGTTTGGCGTGGTGTAAAGCTCACCGCAGTTGGGCTCTGGATCAGTGGAAACGTGTTCTTTGGAGTAACTAATCATGGCACAACATTTATAAATCCGACAGAAGGGTGTGGGTTTGGCGATTGCCAGGTGAACGCTTTCTGTCCGACTGTGTTGTTCCAACTGTCAAATTCAGTGGTGGCGGTTGATGTTGTGGGGGGGTGCTTTTCGTCGTATGGACTAGGCCCTTATGACCAGTGAAAGGGACGCTCAACAGTGAGGAGTATAGAGATTTCTTAGACAATTCAGCACTCCCTATGTTGTGACAACAATTTGGCGATGACCCTTTCTTTTAAACGCACAAAGAAATGGACGTATCTTACAGGGATGGTTCCATGAAATGGACGTTGAAGATATGGACTGGCCTTCCATTAAAAGTACTTGGGATGAATTGGAACGACGGTCATGGAACAGACCAACTCTCCTAGCATCTGCCATAGACCTCACCAACATACTGGTTGCAGAATAGAACAAAAATCTACCAGCTACGTATCAAAACCTATGGAAAGCCTTCTCAGAAAGGCGGACCTACCGGATACTAATATATGAAATAAAACATTGTTTTCTCTTCTAATACAGGTGTCTGAATACTTTTTGTCCAAGAAGGATAGATTACCCTTAAATAAAAATTGACATACATCGTTTACGTGAATCTTCCTAGCAATCGACAGAGCACGCGCCAATAATAAATAAAATGTATGCGCGTATAGTTGCTTTAACCAACTGCGCGCGCGTTATCTCCAACGCTTGGAAGATTGCCTCCTTCAAACAATTCACGAGCGAACATATTTGATTGATAAATAAGGTCTCCATGGCTGTAACTTTTTTATTTGTTAACCGATTTTCAAAATTCTTTTTGTATCTTATACTCACATTTGTCCTCTATGTAATGCACTCTTCACTTTTCGACATACAGGAGTTGGACAAAAATATGGAAACACCACAGAAAATGCATGTCTGAAGTAAAATGCAAATTTTATGCAAATTTGAGTGATATGCTGCTATCACCCCTATTTAGTATTGGCAATAAGCCTTCAGCAAGTAGATAAAAAGCTTCATTTGTTTCTATGCTGTATTCTGTTGAGTTCTTAGTGCAATATGGCTGAACTAACAAAATTCGAACGTGGGCAAATTGTTGGAGCACGTATGGTGGGTGCTTCTGTAACCAAGGTGTCTGAAATGTTTGGTGTTTCAAGAGGCACAGTTTCCAAGATTATAACTGCATACATCAGGAGTGGGGAAACCAAGTCTGATAAGCATCAGCGTGGACGGAAAAATGTGTTGGATGATCGAGACAAACGAACACTGCGTAAGATTGTGGTACGTAATAAGAAGACTACAGCTGCAAAAGTTACTGCAGAACTGAATGCCACCCTCACAAACCCTGGCAGCACCAAAACAGTACGAAGGGAACTCCACAAACAGGGTATTTCTGGACGTGCTGCAATTCCAAAGCCACTGATCACAATGCTAAAATCCGAAGAGAGTGGTGCCATGTTCATAAAACCTGGTCTTTGGAGCAATGGAAAAAGGTCATATGGTCGGATGAGTCTTCGTTCACACCATTTCCAACTGCTGACCGAGTTTACATCTGGAGAACACCAAAGCAAGCTTATTATTTGCAGCCAACAGTAAAACATGGTGGAGGTTCCGTCATGGTTTGGGCAGCAATATCGTGGTATTCTGTCGGCCCTATCGTTACCCTGCAAGGCCACATCACTGCCAAGTACTATCTCAAGGCCACATCACTGATCAGGCTCATCCGATGGTGCAAACTTTGTTCCCCAAAGGTGATGCCTTTTACCAAGATGATAAGGCGCCGGTTCACACAGCTCGCATTGTCCAGGACTGGTTTTCTCAGCACAATCACCAGATATTAATATTATTGAGCCTTTGTGGTCTGTTTTGGAAAGAAACTTGCGAGCACGCTATCCACCTCCATCATCATTGAAGGAACTTGCCATTCTTTTGCAGGAAGAATGGTACAAGATTCCCTTACAAATCATACAGGATGTCTATTTGTCTATTCCAAGGAGGCTCCAAGCTGTTCTACAAGCCAAGGGTTATCCAAGTCCATATTAAAGGTGATAATGTGTTTTTTGTTAGGTGTTTCCATATTTTTGTCCAACCCCTGTTATCCCCATCCCTTTCCACGTATTGCGCCAACGCGTGACTAGTTGGGTGAACCCGTCGGAGAGGAATTCCGGAGTTGTTGTCGACACCAGGATTGAATGGCAGCTTTGGGCCCTCTTCTGGAGTACGATAACGTCCGCAAGAACACGAGTCACCACACACCAGAGGCGTTGCAGCGCCTACAGTTCAAAGATGAAAAATTGCAGTTCAAAAATGAAAGACTTTGCACACTGCGACTTTCACCACTTCCCAAAGAAGAAAGAGCCCCTTAAGGGACATGAGTTGGTTCTGACGGCGAGGTAAACGCTGCCATTCAATCCTGGTGTCGACAACAACTCCGGAATTCCTCTCCGACGGGTTCACCCAACTAGTCACGCGTTGGCGCAATGCTTGGAAAGGAATGGGGACTATGTCGAAAAGTGAATAGTGCATTACATAGAGGACAAATGTGAGTATAAGATACAAAAAGAATTTTGAAAATCGGTGAACAAATAAAAAAGTTACAGCCATGGAGACCTTATTTATCAATCGCCCCTCGAATTGTTGGAATTGGTCACGGAGGCACTCAATCCAAAAGCGTTTGACATTGGTTTTCAAAGAGCGTGTTCAATACAAAACTCTTTGTCATCGACTTTTGCAATGAGCGAACGCGGCCGGATCTAACTAACGGAGAAACGCTAAATCAGTCACCATCGTTCTTAGTAGAATTACTTATTCCGCGGAAATTCTAATAAAGACGTGCTGCCATCAATTAAGACACCCAACAACCCAACAGTAGAGGATGTCTTAATTGATGGAAGATGTCAACTGAATATTTTGAGATACGCAACTAATGCTCAGAAATGTTATTTCAGGGACCATGAGATTTTGAACGAGTAATAAGCTAATATATGATAAAAATGTTCCTCACACGATCGTTTCGACTGATATATCCCGGTGACTGAAATATGTATTTTTGACCATTGGTTCCCTATACTCAGTTTCTACCATTTGTAGAATTTTGACTGTAAAGATTTGAGACATTTGTATAATGTATAAGCACGTTTTTAACGATTTGTTTTCAGAAATTATAAGGTAGTCAACAAGGTTTGTTTGTTGTTTTTTTATTATCTTTTCCTTGCAGTTTCATTTAAATTCTCAAACTGGTACTTTTACGGGCAGCTAAACTTTGATGTGCGCGACTTTAAACTCGCCCTGTATTTTCCATACTTTTGAGTCTCGGTTACTCTTTAGACGTGTTCTTGCTTCCCCCCTCCCTCTTTCATTTTTGATTTTTTTCTGTTATATTTGACATTGATGTCAAGGTGCCAAGAAGTCTTCCCCTGCATTTCAAGTTGAAGGTTAACTGCTCAGTATAAAGGAGAACTTGTAATATATCCAGCAATAAAAATGGAAGGTAAGGAAAAAAAAAACAAAGCAAAACAGAAATCTACCCTGAAATTCTTTACGTATTTACGGACCATTAAAGTACTTCAATGTGGATTGTGTTTTCTTTTTTTTTTCTTACCTTTACTATGTGTGGACAGTTTTTAGGCTATTGTGGTTTTTTTTTTTATTTTAATAAAAATGAATTTGGGAATCGGGTATAATTTCAATACAGCTCTTTTAACCAGAGTAGTGGAACAGTTTTACCATTCCTATTCAATTTTTTAGATTCCACCATTTGATTTTTACTTTTTGATCTTATGTTAAATAGCATTTGCTCGTTAAGATTTGTTGTTAAATTTTTGAAAGCAACACTTTAAAGAGAATGTGACATCAAAATTTTATAGATTTCCTAATGTATTCTGAGAAAAGTAATTTTTACTCTCTCTCTCTCTCTCTCTTTCCCTCCCTCCTAAATTTATTCTTTAAAATTCGTTAAATATGCTGAATACTGGGAGTTCCGCTCAACATTTTTAGGTGTACTCTTCTTTGTTTCTGACAAACACCATGGCTCTTTTCCACGCAGGGCCGGATTTAAGCATGGTCTTTATGGGCTGCAGCCCAGGGCGCCCTTCAATCGAAGGGCCCAAGTAGTGTTAACCCAGAACCCCCAAAGAGTTTTAGCCCAAGGCTCCCAAAGTTAACGGTCCGGTCCTGTTACCACGCCATTAATTTCTTGTTCTACTCCATTCATCCAATCTTTAGCACCTACGATATATCTCCGTGTATTTCATTGTTATCCTCCTACCCAGAATTTTATTCTGGGGGGGGGGGGGTGGCCCTATTCTTCTAGCGGAGGGGATCCATGCCTCGTACACATCCGCCACACATCCAACAATCCTCACTCACTCTGCTTTCATATATGATTCTCTAGATTCGGATATTATCCTTTTTTTTAATACGCAAATTTTCTTTCATCTGGCAATACCCATTAAGTTGTATTTTTCGCTTCATCCTGGCAATTATCTGGAAATATCTCGCATCTCTCGTCAATATGCCACTCTTAATATACAGTACACGTCTCTTGTCACATAAATCCAAGATAGCAATGCCCTTTGATTTCTCTTATTGTTCTCCCAATTATAATAACAGAAGACTTTTATGAACCTCTCTCACCTACCTATCTCCCTCTCCCTCTCCCTCTCTCTCTCTCTCTCTCTCTCGGGATAATCTCCGGACGTCGATATCCGTTGCCATTCACTTGTAGGTCACCAACATTGCCAACTAATCTTTTCTCATTATCAATTTCCAACCATCCCGTGGCTATGAAAATCCTCAGGCTTTATTATATACTACTGTTTATAAAAATCGCAACACCCTGATGGAATGGTCTAATCCATATGCAATTTGCAATATTTGCATACAATGGGTCAGAGTATAAATGATTAGATTTTCAGAGTAATTGCTTGAAAGAACACCATGCCTCGTCGACGACGAAGAGTACCATATCAACAGCTGACAGACTTTGAAAGAGGACGCATAATTGGTCTGCGTGAAGCGGGATGGTCGTATCGTGACATTGCTGCTCGTGTAGGACGTAATGCAACGACAATTATGCGTGCATGGAGGCAGTGGAGCGAAGAGAACAGGGCACACCGAAGACCAGGCTCAGGAAGACCCAGCACGACGACACCGCGAGATGACAGACACCTCTATCGCATGTGTGTAGCAGATCGTACAGCCACTTCCACAGTGTTAGCACAACAGTGGGGTGCTACAGTAGGCAGGACAATGTCTGCTAGCACTGTACGACG
>JAHWFO010024073.1:156731-179398 GCA_023313115.1 Rhysida immarginata
AATTTTTTTTTTTTTTTTTTTTTTTTTTTTTTAAGTGGAACCAAAATCTAAATCTGATTATAAATATGAACTCCCTTTAAAATATCACACAAGAATGGTTTATTTAATAAATCTTTATTGAAATTATATGGTTTAGAGATTTTTTTATCAAAAAGATTTCTATCTTTGAAATTTAAAATATTTGTGAGCACCTTTCTTTTTAATCTCCTGAAATTATTTATTATGATATTTATTTCGATCGTAGCGGGACTGTTGTGTAAGTTTGTAGGTTTAAAAATAAAATTAAAATATTTCATATTCAAATTTGTACTTCTTATCTATTCCTGACTGTATCATTTCAAAATTCACGCAGACTGAGATGATGAATTGAATGCGCCTGGAACGCTCTCTGAAAAGACTAAGTTCAGCATGTGGAGGTTCAAGTGCTCTCTATCCGCGAGTCTGCGTTCTCTCCATCACCAAGACATCGTGCTCTGCCTTATCTCCCTTTACGTTATTTGATATTTTCTTTCTATATTAATTTATTGTTCTGCTTTCTCCTTTCTTTATATCTGCTGGTTTTTTATTTCTTGCTTCTGTTGCTTTTAATTTATTTTTTATTTTTTTCCATTTCTTTAGTTTATATTTATTTTAGATTTTTCCTACTTTATTATTATTATTATGTTCCTTACTTTATCTTCTCCTTTTGTTCTGCCACTGACCCTGATCTCCCCCTCTTAGTCTCGCTTTTGTTTATTCTCCTACGCCTACCAGCCGTAATACAAATGTTTCTCATATTTGTGTGCTTTTCCTTAATCAAGCAACTGTTATAAAAAAAAAACAACAACAACAACAATCAAACAAAAAATAAAAGTGTTTAGTGTCTATAATGGCAACTGTTATAGTTCACTTCATCGAGATCTAATAATACTGTTAGTATTAGATCTCGATGGTTCACTTAGAGCGCGATGGCGCTCTTCATTGAGCACTGTAGGATTTGTTCTCAGAGATTGCCCTCAGGCAAGTCAAACAAATTGGAACATATCGCACTGGAACCATGAGTTTCATGCTCGATGTTCTAATATCACTATTAATGCCTTTTGTGCTATTCAAAAAGAAGAATCGTTCTGGAAATGTCCAAAATTTCAAGGACTATGCTGATGCTCCTCTCTACAGAAGGTTGATCACGATCTTTGGTAATGATTTATTGCGTGAATGCGTGCACGTGCGCTCGACAGAAAGCACGTGAAATGATGCTAGTAGCATCCTCCATGTAGTGTTTCATTCGAAAGTAGTAAATGTCAAGAAAAAATGTCTCCAAAAATCGACCTTACTGGGAAGGGTACATTACTGCCATTTCCGACGCTAAGTACAGCAATTCTGCTATAATTAGCACCTGTGAAACACGAAATTTCTCCGTTTCGAAGATAGACATATCGGCAGTATTGAATGGAAAAGAAAAATCCTGGGTAGGATTAATTCCAACAGCAAAACCTTGAGTTCCCAGAAGCCGAACACCACAGGTCATTGGAAAGGTCAAACAGCTTGTCCAGTGTGAAAATCAGCAACCTAAAGAGGGATCGAAAAAGATTGTAGGAACTTCACAAGCTACCGTAAATAAAATAATAAACAAAGATTTGCAACAGGAAAAGCGTTACAAGAGTCGTGTTCACAAGCTGCTGCCATGACATGTCACAGAAAGAAAGACGAACTGTCGGAGGCTGTATGAGGGTTACCTCGTAGCAGAACGATGAAAGCACGTTGTCACTTTGGATGAAGCCTACCTCTACCTCAACGATTGCAACAAACCCCCCGCGATTTTCTGCCGCCCACGTGGTCCAAGGAATGTGAGGAAAGTTTTTCAAAAGGATTTATGGTGATTGTGAGATACTTGTACAGTCATCAAAGGGAAATAATCCACACTTGAATTTTACTCTAAGTTTTACCGTTTCAATATTAATTTATTTTTAATAATTTAATATTACATTTAGAGTTAACATTATTAATATTATTAAATTTAAATAATTATAATTAAAAAGCTATTAAAACAACACATTAGCACGAAATGTAATATTAAGTATTAAACTCATGTGGATTATTTCCTTTGGTTGACTGTACAACGAGAAGGTCACAATCAGAAGAGTGGATAGGGAGGCTAAGATTAACTCCCTTTACTATCAGCAGCATGTGCTCAGTCCAATTTTCTACGAGGAAATCCCCGCATTGTATGAGAGGATAAGAGCAAAGTTTAGCAACATCGAAGTCTCCAGACATACGTCTAAGTCGACCGTTCAATTTAGTGGAAACTGAAATCCACATTATACCCTTTCATGATATCCCTGTCAAGTCACAAGATGCATCAGATTTCTGTGGATTTGGATTATCCAAACAAACCGATGCTCGAAACGAACCCTCTGCAAACAACATCAGGCTCACCGTTCTGCAGACATCTTTTCTACAGTGAACGATACGGTGCAGGGCAATAGTCCTCAAATAGAACACAATCGTTGGTGGAGAAAGGGCTTTTCTTCGTAAACTTTCTCCTCCAAATCGTTACCATAGATCGTAATCAACCTTCTGTGTGACAAAAATGACCCGGCAATTAAGAAAAATTAAGGGGGTGGCCGTGGCCTGGTTGTCTCGTCGGTTGGCTTGCTAATCGATGGAGTTCAGCAACTTCAGGCGCGGCCAGCTGCTGGTTGGGTGACGGCCTGGGCTTGAGGGCCACCGCTGGCGGGACAGCTATTTGGGGCGCGGCTGTTGGGGGACTTTGGTCGGACCCATTTGCCGATTGACCATAGCTGGTGTTCCAGCGGTTGGTGACAGCCTCTGGTTCGTTTATCCCCAGCAGCTTTTCCATCATGAAACCCCCCGTGCTTCGGAGGGCACGTTAAGCCGTCGGTCCCGACTGCTACTGTCATCTCGTAGCAGTCGTTATTATGGGATGGCGCAAAACTCCCTCCTTGCGATAATCTACCCTCTGTACCAGATAAGAAAGATTAATATAGGATGCAATAGAGGTATATATGTGATAATTAAATTTAAAACATACATTTGCTTCTCAACTTTAGCATAAGCTTTTTAAAATAAGGAAATTAATTTATAATGAAGGTGGAATTTGGAGGAACAATTTGTTAGTAATAATTTTTCCTTTTTTTAATCCTGATGTTTTAAAAATTGTTATCTATCATTCATTATTTCCAAACGAAAAATTATTAATAAAATATATAAAATAAAAATTTTAAAGCACACACTTTCACCTTAAAAAGTGCAGTAAAAAGTAAAAAATCTAATTAAAAAAAAAGGTAAAAGTGTGATAATTATTAAGAGTCAAGTCACATTATTATGACCACCAGCTAATATTCCGAATAACAGCCTTTAGCGGCACGGACAGCAGCTAGACGGCGTGGGAGTGAGTCAATAAGATTCTGATAGGTTTTTACTGGTAGCTGTTGCCATGCAGACTGTAAAGCATCCGATAGCTGCTGAAGAGTACGCGGTGGTTGTTCCAGAGCACGCACATGACCATCGAGGTGATTCCAAAGATTCTCGATTGGGTTGAGGTCTGGAGAATTAGGGGGCAGGGTAGTACCTGGAACTCTTGGTGGTCGTGTTCATCAAACCACCCCCGAACAATTGCAGCCGTATGGCACGTCGTATTGTCTTGCTGGAACGTGCCATCTCCCTCTGGGAAGACAGTCGCCATATATGGGTACTTGATCTGCAATTATGGATAAATAACCGAATCGGCTGAGAGTGCCTTCCACAGGTATCAGTGGGCTCAGACAATGCCAGGAGAACACTCCCCACACGTTGACGCTGCCGCCACCAGCCTGGATTTGTCCAACAATGGTTACAGGATGCTTGTTCTCGGAGGTTTCTCGCCTCACCCGCCAACGGCCGTCACTTCTGTGGAGCAGAAATCGTGACTCATCGGAGAAGGCAACCTTTTTCCAGTCAGAAGTGGTCTAGTTTCTGTAGTGTCGGGCAAATTGAAGCCGTTTTTGGCTATGAACCTTCGTCAGCATGGGTGCGGTGACCATCCGTCGGCTGCGGAGGCCCAAACGTAGCAAAGTCCTCTGTACTGTGGTTTTAGAGACATGTCTGGCAGAACCCTCGTTTGTTTTAGCGGTAAGTTGGTTTTAGCGGTAAGTAGCTCTTCGGTTGGCCTTCACACACCTTCGCAGCCGACATTCACCTCTCATATCAATGGCACGTGGTGCTCCACAGTTCCCATACCATTTATTCTGAACGGTCCCATTTTCCCAGCCATGGTACACTTTAACTACAGCAGCACGAGAACAGTTCATAAAGTGAGCGGTTTCCGAAATAACTGCCACCCTTGGCCCGAAAGCCGATTATCATCCCCTTTTCCAGATCTGATAAATCATGTTTCTTACCCATTGCAGCAATGAGTGATATGTTTTTAACATAGTGGAAACCTACCTTATCTAGTCACTTAACCAATTCCCAACACGTGGCATAGTTCCTCGGCTGGGCAATCCCGAAGACAAACGTAGGGAGTGGTCATAATAATGTGACTAGACCCTGTATACTTTGTTGTTGTCAAAGAATCTTTCTTTAGTCTTAAGTTTTCCATAGTCACTATCCACATAATTTTTAGCAATTTCTTAATCATGGACCTATCGTTGTTAAATTCATGAATAAGAGACTTAAACACTTAATAACGATTAATAAGTATACTACCTCAAGTTCCCTAAACACCGATTAATGAACATTCATCCCTCTACGAAGCTAATCTCTTCAGAAAAGCCAAAAAAATTAAGATTCCAAAGGGTACAAATTCTTATGGACTATAGAAGGTAAAATTCTTATGAGGAAAGACAGTAATTCAAGGTCAATTGTAATTGTGTGTGAAGATCACTTTAATGCTTTGTAATTACATTAAGAAGGATGGAGGTGGTGTTCTAATCGCAGTTAAAAAAAACATTAAATTATTCATATTAATCAGTCTTGGTCGATCAATTTTTCCGCTTGGTGTGTTTTATATACTTCCCTATATCACTCCTTTTGATTTTAATGTTTTTCTGGGTAATGTGTCTTCTCCTGCTGTCTGGGATAATTTTTTATTTGTTGTTGATGTTAATATCCCAACACTATTCCTCTGCGACTACTTCTACCAACTCATACGCAACTTCTAAATTTAGAAATCTAACAAACTTTATGTACAGCTTAACTCTTAAATTGTAATCAGATCAATATAACTGCCAACAAATATGACAGTTGACAGTTAATTTTACACAATTTTTCTGTATGAAAGAAGACGGTTTAATAGCCGAAGATGATTATGATTAAATATTGTAGGCAAAATTGCTACTACACCTGAAATATTTGTCAACTTAAGCTCTCACCCTATACACAGAAAGGCTAATTTCCTAATCCTCTATAAATACTTTTCTCTACTTGACCGGTGTTTTATGAGCACTCATTGCTGTGTTAATAAAATGGTCTCCCATTTCTACACTATAGTATATTATCTCCCTCTGTTTACTATTCTCTACAAAAACGATTTAAGAAATTTCCTATATGGTATAGCCGTGAGACTATACGTTTAATCTAAACACAAAGCTAGGCTAAGAATGAAAAGAATTAACTTACCTACTGAGAAAGAAAAATTTTGCCCGTTAAGTTCGAATGCCAAAAAATCCATTAAACAAGACTTTGAAACTTACATTTATAATTCTCAACCTCAGACGCGACCCCAAAGAGTTCTGCAGCATATTCAATAAACTAAAAAACTCCAACACCAAATATTATAATCATTCCATGTCTTATAATGATGTGAATTTGGAAAATTTAAATGACATTGCCTCTGCTTTTGCCATGAACTTTGAATCAGTGTTTAATGCATCTTCTATTCACAACAAGCAATTTGATGATGTCTTTCCTGGACTGTTTATTAATCAAAGCACGACTAAAGAATTTTCACAATCTGAAATATCACAATAGAGCTAATAACATCAAATCTTGTGGACTAGACAATATCCCCTCTTATGTTTACAAAGCCTATGAACAGTTTTTTGTCCACCCTTTTTCTTAATTTTCAATCCCTCCCTGCATTCGGGAATTTTCCCTAATGTGTGGAAACAAGGCAAAGTGAGTCCTATATTTAAAAATAAAGGTTAGCTGATATTAAAAATTGCCACCTTATCTCCATTCTTAGTATTCCTGCTAAAATATTCGAATACTTAATTTACCTAAAATTATATACCAACATTTCTCCTTTCTTCTCCCCTTGTCAATTCAGAAATAATGAAATCTTTTATTTACCTTTATTAAAAAAAAAAAAAAAACTGTCTTAAGTAACTTGCCATTCTATAGAATGTTTAAGCAATGTAATACTATTTCCAGCCTAATTGACATCAATGCTATGAATTATAAAACCACTGTCATTAATAATATCTCACTTATTCTGCAGTTAATTAATTGTTTACCTTATCTTTATTATATTATGTGTACATGAACGGGGCCCACGCGCAGTTTGCGCGGTAATTAATTTACCAAATTCAATTCATTCAAATTGTTTCATTTGATGAATTCACATTTTCTCCTTTATTTATAACTTTGTGATTGATTGATGATAAAAATTGTTGCTCAGACAACAATGGTCAGGTTAGGTTCCACATTTCAGTTCCAGCATATGCTTTAAGTGAGCGCCAACAATGCTTAAACGTGCAACAACAATGCAAAACTGTTTCCGTGACGAACTCACATGTTTTCCTTTATTTATAGTTGGACCCTTTTGTATTGTTTTATTCTTACTTTCTGTAATTCTTTTGTACTTGTAAGCTACTAGCTGATATGACCGGCGTTACTCGGGCTGTTCGTTTGATGAAATTTTGCAATATCCGAATTTATTTATTTATTTATTTTTAAAGAATTAAGTAAATGATTCCCACGGAGGCCAGTATAGTCAAAATTGACCGACAAGAAGGCCTCCGTGGGGTCACTAAAGTAGAATAGTCACAACCAGAAATAAATTGTAAACTAATAAGTAAAGAACAAAATTACAAAACAAACTTATGCAATGAAATAAATCATACAAAAGTAATACAAAATAAATTAAATTAATCAAGAGCAAATCTAACCGAACAATATAAGCATACTAAATAACTTAAACAAAATAAAATAAGGTAAAACAAGTGGAATAGGGAAAATAGAAATAGTATCGCAATGAAGCAAAGAGCACACAGTGCATCATGAAAAAAGAGATAAGACAAAACGAGGAGACACCACATCGAAGAAATTGGGGGGGCGGGACAGACTATTAATTGTTAAATGTTAAATTAATCGAACATTGAAAATAATCCATACCCGGAAATCGCGACATAAACTAAAGGTATAACACTTTAGGTGCTTATAGAATACCTGAAAGTTGTCTACTCGACGCAACTCAGGAGGTAAAGTGCACCAGCATTTGATGCACATATAAAATAAACATCTTCTTCGATAATTGTTAAGGGGGGATTTAATTGACAAGCAGAACTAGTAGGATATCGAGGAGTTCTTAAATTGTTGGTCGGTGTTATAGGGGATGAGAGTAAAAGCATTCCATTGGAAGCTTTGAAAACAAACGTGCAAACACGAGTAAAAAATAACTGGTAAACTGTCAGAATACCCAATTCAATAAAATTTGACGTAACAGAAGAAGATTTAGGCAGTCTAAAGTATGTTCTTAAGAACGATTTCTTTGGTTTAAAAACTCGGGTAGGATTCCGTGAAGTTGAAGACCCACAGAATATTATGCTAAAGCACAGATAGAAATGTATCCATGCTTGATATAGCTGTAGAAAGATCTTACGAGATAGAAACCTTAAACGAGAAATGATGTCCTGTTTCCTATTAAGCTTAATTAAAAGTAAGTCAATATGTTGGTCCCAAGAAAGATCATGCGTAATTGTAATGCCTAAGTATATAAAAGAAGTGACTGTTGAATGCGTTCGTTCGTCATAAAATAACGGAAGCACATTCGGAACACTACGCCTGTTCCGCTGGATTTTTGAAGTGGTTTTATCACTATTCACAGATAGTTGGTTCTTGTTAGACCAAACTTTCAAATCAACTAAGGCTTCGTTAAGCTTGGATATTAGGCGAAATGTATCAGCAAGAAGCACAACGTCATCAGCGTATAATATGGTTTTAAAAGATGTAAAAGGCTGTAAAGACATAGGAAGATCGTTAATAAACAGGCAAAAAAGTAGAGGTGAGAGGATCGAACCCTGAGGTACTCGTAAATCACGAATTATTGTATGTGAAGATATTCCAGAGATTGTTAAAAAATAAGGTCTAGCTGTGAGAAAATTACGTAGCCAAAGAAGTGGTAGACCTTGTGTGCCATATAGTCTCGATAGCTTGCTTAGTAAGAGATCAAACGAAACTAGATCGAACGCCTTGGAAAAGTCGATGAATACGGCAGCTACGTAATTATTTAAAGCCATTTCTGATGACGTAAATTCGAGAAGCTCGTAGACCGCTGTTTCAACGTTCTTTCGTAGGACAAAACCATGTTGACTAGGAATAACCAGGTTATTTGTATGAATATAAGTTTGAACACATGAAAAATCCTTAGAATTAATGCAGCGTCACATGTGCAGTGGAAGGTTGTAAGCAAAGTATGTGCAGAAGTAGGGGAAATGACAAGCAACGAGAAATACTAATAGAAATAATTATTTATTAATGCGACAAATTTAATTTGTAATGCTACTTGCATATACAGGTTGTAAATGGACGACGTTTCACAAATTTAAGGATATGTAGAGGATGATGTGGTGAACATTTTTTATTAATAAACCGTAATCCCAAACGAAAAGCGACGGAATCACAGTGTCACGGAAATCGGTTCCTAAGGTGATTTCCGGCGACACTGGCTGCTTCTACCGCTCACGTGTATTCACCCGTTCGAAGGCGGGGGAGGAGCGGGGCAGACAGTGTCGTCACAACCATCATCACGCCCGAACCAATGATGCCGCAGGGAGGATTTGTGACGTCAAGCCGAAGCTTTCTTGGCGGGAGGTTTCGTCGGTAAAGAGGACAGCGACCCGAACTTCAGGAGGGAAACATCACAAGGATCTCGGCTCGACATCGGAGGAGAAAGTCCTTTTCGCAGTCGCCCGTAATGGTCGGAGACCACCGGACCCTCAGCCTGATAGAAGCGACGACGTGGCGAGCCGTCCGTTTCCCTTATCGAAGCAAGGCGTGCACGGCGGAGAAGCACCGCAGGCGGCGTTTTCGTTGACGAGCGACTCCAGCAACGAGAACGAACCGACGCGCTTGAGTTCAGCGGAAGCAACCGGGAGATGGTTGCTGTTTCGTACGCTCTCGGTGTCAACAACTGCGACTGTAAGTGCAATTTCTCTATCGTGCCTTAATCCATGTGCGTGGTCGTCTGTTTTTAGTGATCTTCACGGAAGGGAGTGCGACGGGCGCTCAGCAATTAGAGGCTTCTTCCCTGCTGGGCTGAATGCCTATCTATCAATCCAGTACGGTTTTGCGTACTTTGCCTAATTAGGCCGAGACGAGTTCGCAAATGTGCTTCCACTGTGTTGAGGTGGAATTCTTGTGTTATTTCAGCTTCCTTTTTTGTGGTTTAGAGTGGAGGGAAAGGGCTAATAAATGTAATGTTTGTATTTATATTTTTCTCCCTCATTTAGTGACCAGCCCTCTTGGCGAGCACTCGTGTGGCCGCATTTTGGTAAATGTATCCTACGCATGTAGTATCTAAGGTTTTCGATTGTTTGGGTTTCTTTTAAAAACTCGGTAGAATTCAGTGCGTTCGGCATGAACTTACCTGTGCGAACTTTTTTTTAGTGTATTCCATTCAAACTGTCAGAACTTGTGTGTGCGTGACTACCGAGATAGACTCTCTTAAGTTATCTGGACCTTGAACAAATTAAATTCCCGGACTTGGACTTTAACAAACATATGGGTTTTGATTCATCTGTTGTGTCACTTAAACTCATTCATACTTGTTGAATTTTGGCGCCTGTAATTAGGCGTAAATATATGAGAGGCAATATCATGTGCCGTCGTTGAATTGTATTACCCTATAGACATACTGCCTAATTTTTATGTGATATAATTAGTTGTAGAATTGTATTACCCTATAGCTAATTATTTCACTTGCCTACTCGGGTGGCCAAAGCGAGTAGGTGTCAGAAGTTAACTTCTGACCAGCGAAAGCTGTGGGCCAAGTTCATGTTGCCTCGTTAGAGGTGTTTTTTTATATTGGGTGTAGCATTATGCCACCTGAAGATCTTTTCAGATCTTATAAATCTGTGGAGGCAATACCATCTGCCCCGCCACTTCAAAAAATAGGTATTTTGCCATAAGTTTTATGTGGTTGTTTATTTGATAGGTTAAGTAAAGTAAGATTTCTTTGACCAGGTTAGGTTACAAGCTGTAGTAATATTTTTGTCTTTGTGAATTAGAATTGCATTTGACATTCTCATTTTTGTGTTGTGTTATAATGTAAGCCAATTTATTTATCGGAATTTTTCAGGTTGTTAAAGTATTATGTGTATCTTGAATCAACCGATTAGCTCGGTCTAGTTTTTGTAAGAGTTTTATTGTATGACTGCTCTTTAAATTTTTGAGATAGAATTCTCATTTGTTCTGTTAGGCCGTAAGTTATCAATTTTGTGTTTATTTAACTAAAGTATTGAATTGAGTAACAGTTTTTCTGTCAATTCCGATATCAATTAAACATTTTGGTTTATCAATTATTTTAATGTATTCGAGCTAGGAGAATTAGCTCTTTGTTATATTTTACCAAGTCTTTGATTTTTTTATTTATTTACAGTGTTTTATTGAATTGTTCCTTTATTAAACTTTATTTTTTTTAAACCTTACCCTGATAACGTGCTTTATTCATTTTCCACTGCGTAAACATTTTACTCTGTTTTTACACGTTACACACAGCATGTTTGATGCTGTGTTTTGCGTCAAGCCGTGGAATGGCTGTCTGAATTACTGTGTTGTCACTGCATTGGAAGTTCTGTACGTAATTGAGTAAAGTCCATTCCTGAACTCATACAGCACAAAACGTAGAGCGCAAAAAAAACCTCCCCCCTTACGGAATGTTCCAAACTAACAACGGGAATTTCGTACCAACCTGATATGCAAGATTATGTGATTGGAGAATGTGCTGTGCATCCGGACGGTACCATTTGAAAATAGCCTGCGAGCTGACAGTCTGCATAAGGCCTACAAGATGCAATGACAGGGGACATCGTAGTAAACGCGGCTAGTTCAACGCTTGACAAACCAGGACATCAAATAAGCTGTGGCTCCGTCGCTTTTCGTTTGGGACTATGGGTTTATTAATAAAAAATGTTCACCACATCATCCTCTACATATCCTTAAATTTGTGAAACGTCGTCCATTTACACCCTGAAAAACACACTTGCTCGTAGAGCAACACCATACCGATCCGACGAAACACTATCACTAGCCCTGCATACCATTATTTTTTACGGGTAAGTAATTAGTGCACACATGAAAGCGCTACTTAATAGAAGAACGGGCGTCAATTATACGTGGTACGTTTTAGCGCATGTTGATAGGCACAAAAGAAATTGAGCGCAAAAGCTCTCCTAATATTACTATTTAAAATGCAGAGTTAAATAGAATTTATTTTAGTTAAAATGCTTGCCTTGTCTCTTAAATAATGTCCCCGACGTAATTAGTTTGGAAGAAATTTTAATTCGTCCGATAATACAGGCAGACACAAATAATATTCCAGGACGTAATAAAATTTAAGACGCAAATTTTCCCGAGCGCAAAAGCTCACCTGGCTAATATTGAAATTTTCCGACGGACCGCACTAACGAGATAATCCCACGAAGGCTCTATGGCGCCGATCTCTTCGTTAAAATATCCCACTAGGCCGAGTGGAAAAACTCAAAAAAAAAAAAAAAAAAAAAAAAAAAAAAAAAGAGAAGTGGTATTGGTCGGAAGACATGAATCTCCTGTTGTAGCCAGTTGTACGCTGCACGACGACACGTTGAAAAATACCAATTTGTTCACATACATAGGCGACAACCCATGCAGAATTCCATTATGGCTTGTAGACGAAGCTCGTGCTTTTTCATCCGCCACTTCAATTTCTTTTCTTCCTGAACAAGCTGATCAGAGACCATCAATAAGAGACCGCCACTTATTGATGATCTCTGAAGCTGATATGCTTTCATCTATAAATTCGTCTCGCGCCAGGATTCTTTTTTCATCCCCGTCTGACACTACCGCTTGTCTCCGTTTCTCGGCTATGACTGGCTTGACTACTTCCTTTTTGCGCTCTTCCTGGTCGTCTCATTTTCCCTGCCTAGGAACGAGGAAGTCTTAGCGGCCGGGCTGCTTTGCTTTGGCTTCTCCGCAAAGCCCCGATACTCTTCTTCCCATTGCTCCGATATCACGGCCGTTTTCAATGAATAAACGTATTTCGTTTTAAAACGCTTGAAAAGGGACCGTGACATACAGTAAATGTTCACTTTAGAAAAACGTAAAGAATTCATTAAAATGCTCGCACTGGAAGTTTCTGTACAATTCGGTTTGGCCAGGAAAATTCGATGAATACGGCAGCATCCTTAACTTGTTAGAATATCAAAGAAAGGCTATGAATATTGAATTATTTCTGTCTATATTAAAATACTTCATAGATTGAGACAGTTAAGGAACTCTGTATTCTACTATTTGTTTAAGAATAATTTCTTATATATCTCCAAAGATTTAAATAAAAAAAGATATAATAGCGATATTTATTTATTTATTTATTTATTTATTTAATATTTTTTTATAATTATGGCCCTTAAAACGTGAATCATTAATAAGACAAGCATCGTAGCCGAGGAAAAAGATGGTCAGATGACTTTTCAGTCCCGGCGGCCTGTCTTTTTCGTCGGCTACGGCAAGCATTAATTTCATCAACCACTGTTGATGCAACATACAAACACGACCGGCTGATTGTTCGCACATGCAGGCAAACAAACATACACCAAGTGTGTTTCCTGTATACAGGGTGAGTCAAAAGTCTGTTACCCCCTTCCTATCTTGGATACCAATGTAGTTATGCAAATTCCAATGCAGACAATAAATAGGAACTTTAGGGTGCTCTATCTGATGGAGCACCTTTCATCATCTCAGATATGCAAATTAGGACACATGCAAATTTTATCTCGCAAACCATACGAGATACAAAAAAAATTCCAATTGCACATTTGTTCAACGGCAAATTCCAAACAAAACAAAAAAAGTTCACCAAAATCCGATGAGCGGATCACCCACAATCGTCATTGCAAGCTCTGCAACAGGACAATTGGCTTTTCTACTGTTTGTTGCTTACAAAGAGTCATCTGATACATACAAGTCTTTCTGTCTATCGGCCTTGGTGGCTCAGGGGTTGCGTGATCGCTTCTGATGCCCGAGGACGCGGGTTCGACCCCCGGCCGAGGACGACGAGGATTTTTTCAGGGGGAAAATCCTGAGATGACGCACTTCCTTCGGAAGGGAAGTAAAGCCGTTGGTCCCGTGTAGTCGTTTGCCGGCTGCACGTTAAAGAACCCTTGCGAGGCAAAATTTGCGGCCCCTATAACGCCGTCCTGAAATGACCATGGCAGTTGAAAAGGATGTTAATACCAAACAAAACAAACCAAACCAATCTTTCTATCTTGTTTTTTTCTTGTGGGGCTACATCAAGGAGAAAGTTTATTCCCCATAGCTCACCTCGCAAGAGGATCTGCAACAACGAATTCAGTAAGCCTTCAGGGGAATAACACTGGCCACGTTTGTTGATGTGACGGCATCGTTGAAATGTCGTGCGAAATTAATCTATGGTGCAAGTGGACATCACATTGAACACTATTTGGATTGACACTAATTTTTACAATTAGAAGAGCCAATTGTCCTGTTGCCAATTGGATGTGTCCTAATTTGTATATTTGGGATGATGAGAGGTGTTCTGTCAGATAGAGTTCCCTCAAATTCCTATTCATTCACTGTATTGGAATTTGCATACTACATTGGTATTCAAGATAGGAAGGGAGTAACAGACTTTTGATTCACCCTGTATAGATATATAGATTATTAATTTCTATGTCTTTGAGAGACTTATCTCCAGTTGTGATTTTTCCCATCATTGTGGTAGTAATACACAGCTGTGTGTTAAATTTCAACTTCCAAGTTGCATTTTAAAACCGGACAAACTGTGCGGCCCTGGGCCTTGGAAAAAGATGAATTTCGGTTAACTAGGAGAAAGTTAAATGTTGCCAATATAAGGTCCACTTGGTGTGCCCCTCCACTCCCTGTGACAAGAGCGTGATACTTCCTACACGGGTTCGCGCTCGAAGTATTTGTCTGCGAGACTTATAGTTTTTCATAAGGGGTAAATGAAGAGGAAACCTGTGGTTGAAAACAATAACAAATCGGAGTTATTATAAAAAGACAAGTGAATTGATTTCAAAAGATACTTCTATTCCTATTAAAATCCAAACACGAAATGGGAAGCTAAGATTGTTTCCTCTGTCACTAATTCGGTCGATTTTACGGGAAATGGCTCAGACAGTGAGAGAAAAAATGTGTTTTGTTACTCAAGTCGCTTCTCCGTCGTTCGCCTGCGAATGAAAGGTGTCGTCTTCTGATGTTGGTTGGCTCCGTCGATGTGGGCTTCACGTTTCCTATCGCTATCTCCTCTTCAATAATGTTATAATAATTAATAAATAATAATACCTTTATTTTGTTGCGATCATAAACTGAGTATAAACTAATACTTTTGGGTGAAAGGACTTCACCTCCTAGGTTCCTAAAACGACTATACAAATGACTATGTTCCTCGGAACGACTGTCTCTTCGTCTGTCCACTCCGACAGTTCGATTCTCACTGACTAGCTTGTTCCATCTCTCTGCACCGAGTGAAACAAGATACTCTTCTAGAAATTCTAACATACTTTAATATAATTGGACAAAAGAGGTTCACTTGTTCAGTCACTCCACTTCAGGAGATTACATAATAATAAAACTCCTGAACTCTTGTATAAATAACAATTAAATTAATAATAACTAATAAATGTCCGTCTGTCCCCTTCATATTTTCCACATTTTTGACGTAGAAGGCTGAAACTCGGAACATCGATTATCATAGGCATGTAGTTTGGTTTTAATCGGCCCACTGGGGCGGAGTTACGAGAGTGGGAGTTAGAGGGGACCAAGTGATCCATGTGGTATTTGCGTATGTAAAGGAGTGAAATTCGATATGCAGATTCCTGTAGGCAAAATCTACATTGCTATGAAGTTTGGGCCAAATTGTCCCAGTGGGGTCGGAGTTGTGGGGGTCTTTAGAACTATGGCAACATATGGCATGTGATATATCATGCGATCGAAAATGACGAGAAAGAAAAGAAGATAGGGTTCTTTTATATTTTCTAAACACTACGTTCGAGAAAATCAGTTTTTTGATCAAAAAAAAAAATTGGGAAATGATATTATTTGAAAACTGGAAGGAAAACTTCTGCGACCTGGATTCGAACCAGGAACCTCGAGTGTCATATGCTCGACGCCTCTACCAATTGGGCTATTGCAGACAACGTAGAGTCATGCTGTATAGGCTCCTGGTTCGAATAATATAGTACATGTATTTGATGTTTTCCTGATGTATGGAGTATCAGCTGTTTTCCAATTTATATTTTATTATTTACAAAAACTGGGGGGTTATAAGTGCAGATGAAGGGATAAAAATAGATGAACTGAGGACTTCTGCTACCTTCCAATAACTAATTCCACAGATTTCTAACTTCGTAGTATGTGCTTTCGAAATTTTTCAAAGAAAAGGTGCTTTTTCTATTCCTCCGTAGATGGCGCTATTTTGAAAATAATATTAATATATTTATTTGCCTGTATTTTGAGTGAAACACAAAGCCACTTGGGGACGTTCAAGAAATACGTCACGCTCTTATGGAGGGGAGGGGGTATGAAAAGTGTGACACAGCGTGACATGGGGGTAGGGGGGACTTTACATAAGTGTGATGTCACAATACACACCTTCAAAAATTCAATTTTTTCATACTGAATTATTTTTTTTTATTATTTCACATTATTTTATTTTATTATTTTCCTTTCAAATGGAAAATGAGATATCTTTCTGGCCCTATTGTGAACCTATCGTTAGAAAGCTCATTGTTGTCCTCCACAACAGAAGTCTGTTCTTTCAAGAAAGCTTCCTAAGATTTATAATGTCCCAGCCTTAAATTAATTAGGCAAAAACTGTGGAATGGAACAACTAAAAAGGGGGGAACCTTTAATCCACAAAGAGAATTGAAATACCGAATACGTTTGCGCATGTTCGTGTTTTAGATCTACAGGGTGCGAGACCACAAACTGCATATTACGGAGTGTGGCAGATGGACAACTCGCATGGGCAAGATATCCCCCTATGTATTTGTCCGGGTTTTAGATCGTAAAATGGAGGACTGTTTGAGAGAATCAATGTGGCCGAAAGGCGTATCAAAAAGACCATTCTATGGCCCAAACCCCTAATTTAATGAGGATTATTGGTGTGAGTCAAAGCCTGGAGGGAGGCCTGGTACGCCCCAGGAAAAGTAAGAAAGAGGAGCAAGTTGAATTAAAAATTATATACCTTAATGCCCGGTCATTGCTACCAAAACTAGATGACCTACAAGCCTTACTAATAACTCATTTGACTGGCATGTGTTTTGTAACAGAAACGTGGTTGTCCTCTGATTGCGATGACCCAATAGTTGCAATTCCTAGTTACAAGGTGTATAGAGCTGACCGCCAAAGAAGAGGCGGCGGTGTCTTAATATTAGTCAGTGAAGAGATATCATCTTTTTTAATTGAATCCGTTATCCAAAATGGATTCGAAGTTCTATTAATTAAATGTCTTATAGGAAGTATATGGACGTTTTTTACGCTTATTTATGGCCCCTCGTATATTCAAATTGAAGAATGTGTTGAGCTTATTGGCGACCTTGACGTAATGAATACAAATATAATACTGGGAGACTTCAACTGTAACTGGATGTTTGCTTCTCTAGAAACTCGATCAATGGCAGCTATCAATGGCAGCTAGTACAGGGTGATTCAGTCAGTTTCTGACCATTTCAGTACTATGATTTATTGACCCATTAATTTTACAAACTTAGCATTTCAGTATGATATTTTAGGCAGTTCGGAGTTTTTATTCCCGTGGAAAAGTCTTGATGATATGCTCAATGTGGCCACCACGAACGTTTTGAACTGCTCGCAGCCGAATGGTGAAGTTGTTCATAACAAGGGTGCAGCAGTCGACGATGCTTTGTCGCAGCTGGTCTAGGGTTCTTGGTGCTGTAGTGAACACACTGTCTTTAAGGAACCCCCAGAGATAAAAATCTCATAGGTCAGGACTCGTAGGGGGCCAAAGAAAGCCACCCCCGAATCGACCCTGGAAACCTGTTTGAAATGACACGATTTCCGAATTTCTGATTGAGAAAGTCTAGCACTTCATTAGTGGTGTGAGGCCTAGCCCCATCCTGTTGAAACCATTGATGTCGAAGCGGTATACGCCTCCTTCGCATGAAGAAGGTTTCCAACATGTTAAGGTAAGCCTGTGACGTTACGGTGCCCTCAAAAAAGAACGGACCAATGATGCCTCTTTTGGAAATCGCGCACCAAGCCATAAGCTTTCGTGGATGAAGAGGTGACTTATGGATCTCATGAGGGTGCTGGGACCCCCAAAAACGAACGTTGTGTTTATTAACGTCACCTGACAAATGGAAGAAGGCCTCATCTGACACCCACAGGTTGTCAACAATGTCCTGATTGGCTTCCATTTCTGCTCCAAACTCCAACGCAAATTGTTGTCGCTTCTGTCTTTCAGTGTCTGTTTACTCCTGATAAACATGGATCTTATACGGGAACTGGTGTAAATCCTTTCTCAAAATTCGCCACGTCGTGGTATACGACAGCCCAAGATATAAAGAATACAGGTAGCGCCGTCCGAGAGAAAAACTGACTGCCGCCCCATCTGGTGTTGGTAATTGGAATATTGCCAGCTTCATGACGTCACAAGGTCCAATCTTTAAAACTTATTATGAGGATTATTGCGTTTACACAGCAAAATGCCATCATGCGCGATTCCTACTTGCAATAATAAAAGATATAATACAAAAGATATGAATGTTTCCTTTTTTCATTTCCCCAAAGATCTTTTAATTTAATTTAATTAAAAAATGCTTAATATCATGCAAACTGGATAAAAATATTTGTACCACAATTGCATTGATTTGTTCTAACGGTTTTAAAGATGACGATTATGAAAACAAATACCTAGGCCTATGTCAACTCATGAATCGAAGATCACGTCTAATGAAATCTACGATTCTGAGGTAGGAGGATATACGAATTCAATCAGAATATACGAATTCATTGTTTTCATAATCGTCGACTTTAAAATCGTTAGATAACTACAAGCAAGAACGGATGATTGAGTCTAACTACAAATCGTTAAATCTTTTGTATTAAATTTTATATTATTGTAAGTGGGAATTGCGCATGATGGTATTTTGGTGCGTAAAAGCACTATTCCCCATAATAATTTTTACCCATTGGTCCTTGTGACGTCATGAAGCTGGCAATATTCCAATTATCGACAGCAGATGGGGCGACAGTCAGTTTTTCTCTTGGACGGTGCTACCTGTATTCTTTATATCTTGCGACAGCCCTTCTTCAATGGATAGGCGGCGAACAGATTTTTTGGTAGGGGAATCGACCAACTTTGTGCGAACATTTTCGACAACTTCGGCCGTTCGAACACGAGCAGTGGCACGAAATTGCTTGACAAAAACCATGATTGCTTGCCTGCCTGGTGCGTCTCGACACTTATACTCCTTCCGGAACTTTCTTTGCACGGTTACAGGTGATTTTGTCTCGAAATACCATTCGACAACCTTGCTCTGTTGATAAAGCGGGCGCCATTTTTCAACAATACGATTTTCATGCAGCGCCGTTGCAACAATACAAACTCCAACTATTTAGACATCTGATATGGCGCTCATATTCTTTCAGTTGTTTATCCCTAATGCACGTCATTCGAGTGAAATGGTTAGAAATTGACTGAATCACCCTGTACTTCGGCCTTGGGCCTCAAACAAATTATAAAGAGTCCCACAAGAATTACCAATTAACCTGAAGTTATAGACCATAGTGAAATAGAGTATATGCAGTTACCAAAATGTGATCACCAAGTTATTCTGGTTACACTTTTGCTTCCCGGTGCTCCATCAAAAATCAATAAATCCAGTGGAAAACCTATCCCCAACTACAGTAGGTTTAACAGAGAAGAATATCATAAACAATTAGATATACAGTAAAATTGGATGAACTAGGAAGGATAGATGATGTTAATTTGCTCCTTGAAAACATTAATATCCTATTGACCTGCTGGCTTAACTTTAATAAGTGTAGCAACTCGAAAACTAATAATAATAATAATAATAATAATAATAATAATAATAATAATAATAAATGTTGGAACGCAGATATTCAAAACAAATGGAAAGCAAATCTGATTGCCTACAAAAATTATATTATTACAAAAGATTCTCTATCTCGGATGTCGCATAAACAAGCCAACTCGATATTTAAGAAATCCATAAGGAAAGCTAAGAGAGAGACGGTCTCTCAATATGCCAAGGAAACCAGATTTGGAAATTGTTGAGCCACAATTGCCCTGACAATAAACCAAAATTGCCTATTGATGAACAGGAAAACTACTTGGAGTGGGTAAATAACCCTACAAATATTCCACAGCCAGCAAAAATAATTGAGCAAGAGCTTAAGGACATTGAGGGATCTCCGCGGAACCGGTCATCGCATATGGAAGAAAGCTCGTGAAGTTAATAAAGGAGGTTAAGATAAGAGGCCCAAGTTATCCTCTAACTATAACTAATAAAATGCTGCAGAATTTAAAGGACAATGGCATTGGATGATCTACTGTCTCTGTCAACGGATAGTAAAGAAAGTTCCCCTTGGCGCTGAAAATTGCTAACATTAAACTCATTTATAAAAAGGGTAACCCGTATATTATCTCTAACTACGTCCCATTTTGGTGATTTCCTCTCTTACAAAAATTGTAGATAAGGTGTTTTTAATAGCCTTGTCAAATATATATGGTCAAAAATACCCGACCAACAACGGGGGAGCAGACCGGGCTATAAAGTAACTTAGATCCCGATCGAGATATTTATAAATGCCTGTGTAGCGTACGATAAAAACTGTAAATTTATTATATTCCAGACCAACATCTCCAAGGCGTTTGATACGATATCAAGACAACGATCTGAGGGCTCTTGGAGTATCGGAGAACTACTTGGTGTTGATACAGGACTATTTCAATGCGAGAATTAACATCAGTCAAGATCCGTTGATTAGTAAAAACTCTAAGCGTGGTATTGTTCAGGGCTCTGGACTTGGCCCTATCTTATATGCGGCATCGACAGTTTCCCTATTTAATCTTGGGTTTAATATGGATATCGTGAGTTATGTAGACGACAACTTCCTATTTGGTACTTACCCTCCACATGAACAAGATAATATGATGGAATTGCTTAAGCAAATTTAGATCTTTTATCAAAACGGTACGAAAGCAGAGGTCTTTGCCTTAACCAGACTAAAACTAGTATAATGACAGTTTACAAAGGAGAGACCGATTCAGCTTCCATCAAGATACTTGGAGTACCTATGGACCTACACTTACGTTTCAACGAACTAATAGATCAGCTGGTTGTTTCCATGCATCGTTCGATTTATGTTATTAAAAGACTGAGGAACTTACTTACTTCTACCCAAAAATGCCAACTTATAACAGCAGTAATTATACAGAGAATTGAATATGGGGCAGTTTTTTGGTCCTCGACTACTATAGCTAATCAAAAAAAGTTGAAGACCGCTTATAACAAAATATTTCGGATGGCTTTTAAACTAAACAAACTAGACTCGGTGACCGATACTTGTTCGAAATACAAACTGCCGACCATTACAACTATTTGTAACATTGCTTTGATTTCCGAGGTGGCTGAAGCAATATGGAATGAAAAACAGCCAGCCGCATTTATAAAGAATTGGTTCAGGTCGGATGTAAACGTCTAGTTAACAAGGAGATATCTATTTGTTGTCCCAGAAAAGGCATCTGTCTTTATAACAAAACGTTTTCCCTATAATGCAATTAGAATTTGGAACGAGTTACCTTTTTCGGTACACTCAACAGTGTTTGATTGCCCCAATAGCTCATGTATGAGCACATGTGTTCACTTCAAACGGAGAGTGAATCAATATTTAATAGAGTTATAATAGTATTACTGACGGGCTTCTCTCACTAGTGAACAACAGAGCTGATAGCCAAACTGTTTTTAAGTATTTACTCCCAGTGGAGTGATAAATTAAATAATAATAATAATAATAAATGATTATTATTATTATTATTTTTTATTCAAAGAACTAAAAATGATTACATTATAACCAATTATCCCGAAGCCTCATATAGGGCTTGTATGGGACAAAATGATACTTTACAACAAATACATGTAACTTGTAAAACTAAACATTTCACTATACTATACTACAGACATCAATGATAACATTACTTGATCGGCAACAAATACTCTGCCAATATAATTAATAATATTCTTTCCATCTATAATATGCTGCTTTTATAAATTTAAAAGAGCTCAACGTCTGAATCCATTTCGGCACCGTATTAAAAAATGTTGGGATATAATAGTTTCTTAGCTTTTTACCATAATTATTCATAATTCGTGGAACATTAAAGGTTTGCATATTGCGCAAATTACGTGTGTTTACATTTTTATACAGCCAGCTACTTTTAAAAACATTTGGCACAAAGATGATATACTCATACAGATCTTGAAATTTTAAGATTTTTAGCTTTTTGAATTTCTTATTAGTGTCTAATCTGTCAAATATTGAATTTGTGCCAATTAAATTTATTATTCTTATTTGTCATTTTTCAACTTCCCTCGCAGCCGATGAGAATCCATAAATTGAAATACCATATCGCATCCTGGATTCAAAGTATGCTACGTATAGTAATTTTCTGATTTTTACAGGAGAGAACTATATTACATAATACATTATAAATATAACTTTCCGTAATGTAGCACATAAATTTTCAATATGATTTCTCCAATTTTGAGGCTTAAATATTTCAATTCTGAGGCTTCACGAATTATATCACAGTTACAATGCCTCCATACATTTAATTTGGCATAACAATTTGTCTCATGAACTTTAATTCTTGTATTAATAATAATAATAATAATAATAATAATAATAATAATAATTGTAGCAACAACGGGGGAAATAACCCACTGGATAGACCGGAGGGTAAAGCCCCTAGTTGCCCCCCAACAGGCAAAAGCCCAAAACGGGGTTAATGAAAAATACACATAAAATAAAGTAATCAACGAGATAAAAAGGTGCAAAAAGCAACCGAGTCTAATAAAAGAAAAAAAAATAAAAGGACAACCGAATAAGAAACAAAACAAAAACAAACAAAGAAGAAAAATAAATAAATAAATAAATAAATAAATAAATAAATAAATATAAAAATAAATAAGTCAACTTCGAGTCGAGTGCGGTACACTGAGGCGCGAAAAGCAGCAGCAAAG
>JAHWFO010024073.1:190129-202495 GCA_023313115.1 Rhysida immarginata
TTGTTGAAAATTTCTGATTTCATTATTCTGACTCGTTTGAGGGCAATCAAAATTGTTTTTGGGATTAACATTAAAGATATAAAAAATAAAAGCGTGCTGTCAGAATACCACGCAATCATAACTCCATAGTGGGAAGCAGGAAAAATGAATTTAATTAAAAATTTTGAATGAAAATTCCCCTAGCGCCCTCTGCACGGAAAAATTAAATATCCATGATTTCGGAGTATCACTTACATTTGCGTCTAGAGGATTCAGTGAACCCAATGCAATGACAATTGGCAAAATGTGAACGAGCGAAGGCGCGTTATCGACTTCTTTTGTCTGGTATTACAAAACGCTTTTATTTCCAGGTGATAGATTCTAGCGTTTTACAGCACTTTTTTAGCTTGTAATAAATACAGGGTGATTACAATATAACTTGACACTTTTAAAAATTTATTACATCAAAGCTATTCAGAATATAGACGGATTCTTAAAGAAAAACTCTTGAAGTTTATTGTGACACAGTTAAAGATGTTCAATATACCTCCCTGTCGTGACACGGCATACATCAATGCGGTAGTCGAATTCGTCCCAAACCCGCATTAACATGTCTCCATCAATCCCACGTATCGCTACCGTAATGCGTTCTTTCAGCTCGTCTAGGTCACGGGGAAGGGGTAGGGTGAAGACCTTGTCCTTTACACACCCCCATAAAAAGAAATCACAAGGTACGAGATCGGGGCTCCGCGGTGGCCACTTTGCAAGTTCCAGGTTATTGTTTGCTCGACCAATCCACCGCTGTGATTTCTTTTATTGGGGGTGTGTAAAGGACAAGGTCTTCACCCTACCCCTTCCCCGTGACCTAGACGAGCTGAAAGAACGCATTACGGTAGCGATACGTGGGATTGATGGAGACATGTTAATGCGGGTTTGGGACGAATTCGACTACAGGGGGCATATTGAACATCTTTAACTGTGTCACAATAAACTTCAAGAGTTTTTCTTTAAGAATCCGTATGTTGTTTGTCTATATTCTGAATAGCTTTGATGTAATAAATAAATTTTTAAAAGTATGAAGTTCTTTTGTAATCACCCTGTACAATAAACATATAATAAAAATCTTATATCAGAATCTCCTTTATTCATTATATTGGAAGTTTTAAAATTTAAAATACAATAAGTTATTAAAAATATCTCCATGTCCAAAAATCTGGTAACATGGCAGATATCTCAAAGCTGTCAGGTAGGTGAGATCTGATGAGTGTGGTATAAACATAGGTAATAGGGGGGTGGGGAATTTATTGCCGCGCTCAAATTTGTCTTTCACCACCAAATATAAGATCATCCATTTGCTAATCGAAAACTGTTAAAGATAAAGAAAAATTTCCAATTGCTACACTATAGAACAAAACCACATTAGTCTAAAAACAATTTTTAATCACACCCTTCCCCTTGAAAGAGTTTGAGAAAATGGGCAAGAAAGAGTCACTAAATAGAAAAAATATATATTTTTTGTTGACTTTTATTAAAATAGGAATTGATAAAATTTAAAAGCATTAAATTTTAAAATGAAAATACTACATAACAGAATAAACGTGTGCACTTTTATGAATTATTTTTTAATTTTTCAGTGCACTTTATAAAGTAAAAATGTGTGCTTAAAAGTTGTTTTTTTTTCAATCGAATTTGTGCTTGGATTTTTAATCAATTTTTAACCCATACGTTTGCTATAAATATGTGAAAATGAAGAAAACTGAAGAGGTAGATGGCCGTACCCTCTACCTGGGATGTAAAAAAATGAAAATCAGTTTTTTAACGCTTTTTAACAAACAGGATTTGTTAATTGGAGCGGAGCGAGCGAAACGAGCGTAGCTCCCTTATCAGTCACCATTGTAACGTCATCACGTCTAAACCACTAAACCAATAGTAGCCAAATCTCGCACACACTTAGTGTGGCGCCTGAAGGTGGTTTGTATTAAAAAAAAAAAAACGGACATAAGTGATGTCGTTGAAGAGTAATAAACGTTCTGGTTGAGCTCCGTGATGAGGTCCGTCATGTCCGTGCTATGTGGTGAAGCCGAACGCGAATTTCAATTGCAATGCAGTCACTAAAGCTAATTGTTGTTGACGAATTCTCAATGCTTCGACTGAATTTGCTGGGCAAAATAGACAACCGACTTCGTCAAGGAAACCCAGAAAAACAACATGAAATTCTTGGCTGATATGCATTGCTGCTTTTGGGCGACTTTAATCAGTTGCTTCCTGTTGGTGATACACCTATGCATAAGCAACCGAATCCATCGCCTACTTTTGCTTAACAACAACTGAAAAAAGTATTTCATTTAACAACAATTATGCGTCAAGTACAAAAAAAAAGTTGAAAAGTTTTGTAGGTGAAAACCAGGCACCTTTTCGTGAACTACTCAATGGTCTCGCAATTGGTGAAGTGTGTGAAGGTGAGTTTTTTCTGTTAAAATCTAGATTTGTAAGTTACAATCTTAACGAGAAAGCCCATTTTTCTAACGCCATTACATTGATGTCTCGCAATAAGGAAATTTTGGAACACAGCGAATCATGCCTTCGTAACTTAGGTGTACCTGTTACATCCATTGCTGCTGAACACAATAAAAACACTGCTAGGGAGGCATCATCTGACGAAGTACACGGTCTCCCTTCTTATCTGCAGTTGGCAAAAGGTTGCAAGGTAATGCTCCGTCTAAACTTATATACGTTAAAAGGATTGTGCAACGGAACTTTTGGGGAAGTGATGGACATCGTCTCTACACCGAATGTCGACAGCGCGATACCAAACTGTTTGTTTTTGTGCGTGTTGGTAAAGTTTGAAAAATACACCGGACCAACACTTTATGATGGGTCAATTCCCATTTCCCCCGTTCTCGTTAACTACAAAAATTCAAATGTGGCATGCACACGAAAACAAATTCCACTTCAATTCACAAATCACAAAGCATCTCGCTTCAAAAAGCGTGTATTGATATCGGCAAGTCAGACTTTGCTGCTGGAATGTCATATATGGGTTTTTCACGGGACAAGTCATAGGTAGGCATATTGATTGTCAAAGGATTTGATTGGAATCGCTTGAAGTCGATAAACACCAACAAACAACTAGAAACCAAACATCAATTGACTTGGAAAGCTTGATAAACGCCTATTCCGTTTGAAATAAACATCTTCAGCCCAATATAGGCGGCGTGGAAGTGGTCTAAGGTTTTGTTAGTTTGCCCTTACCTCATTCACCTGAATTTACACTGATAGTCACATTTTATGCTTCAATAAGCAAGTCAATTAAAATGAGCATACAACTTCATTTCAATTTAATGAACGATTCCAAACGATGTTGATTTTCCAAGTTTCAGGTTCATTGGCCTCGGTGGCTCAGTGGTTGCGTGATCGCCTCTGATGCCCGAGGACGCGGGTTCGACCCCGGTCGAGGACGACGAGGATTTTTTTCAGGAGGGAAATCCTGAGATCACGCACTTCCTTCGGAAGGGAAGTAAAGCCGTTGGTCCCGTGTAGTCGTTTGCCGGATGCACGTTAAAGAACCCTTGCGAGGCAAAATTTGCGGCCCCTATAACGCCGTCCTGAAATGACCATGGCAGATGAAAAGGACGTTAATACCAAACAAACCAAACCAAACCAAGTTTCAGGTTCAAATCCCACCAAAACTTTGGAGATTTATAATTTGCGGCATAAATCAATTTATTGTCCCTTATTTCAGCATTATCGTCAAGAAATATGAATAAGGTAACTCTTTTCTTCTGCTTGTCACCCCTTTTTGAATATAAAGCGGTCGTTTCAAATTAATGGAATACTGCGAGCGCCGTTTCATAATAATGGAATAGTCTGAATATTCCATTTCCATACCTCTTGAAAAGTTCTAAAACGTTGTTGCACGTATTCTGCTGTTCGTTTTCAGTACGTGTACACATTGCTTCATTCAATGGCGAAGAAACATGATCTCTCAGAGAAAGGGAAAGAGCGTATTTTTGGAATGCATTTGGCTGGGAATACCCAGGTCCAAATAGTATATTTTAGATTGGATTTATTCAAAGTGATGTTTCAAAAATTGTTAAAAATTTAAAAAACTGTAAACCAACGCAAAGCTAACGGAAGAAATGTGGCACAAGAGAAACAAGTCGACTCTTTGGCATAATCCAGTCATCGGTGTGGAAGTTCTTCATGACAATCTTCAACATCCATTCCACATACCGAGAGTTCAGAGCTTGCAACCTGAAGATTACCCACACCGAAGACTTTTTTGTGAGTGGCTGCTTGGGGAAAACAGGAACGACGACTCTTTTCTCTCTCAAATCATCTGGATCGAGGAATCGACTATCATAATGTCCATTTTTGATCACACGAAAATCCACATGTTTTCCAGCAGTCGCATCACTAGCAGTGATGGAGTTACAACGGTTGGGCTGGTATTGTTGGGGATGCAATCATTGGGCCATTTTTTTGCCAAATCGGCTTTCGGTCATGCCTACCTGCGCTTCCTAGAATATTAGCTTCCGTGTTTGCTGAAGTTTGTGATACTGAAAGATCGAAGGCGCCTCTCTGGTACCAACACGACGGCGCGCCAGCTCGCTTTAGCCGACCAATCATCATTTACAGCAGACTTATCCATATCGTTGGATTGGACGAGGAGGCGTGATGCCCTGGCCTGCAAGGTCTCCGGATCTGATGTGTCCCCAATGGATTTTTATCTGTTAAAGAAGCCAGCTGAAACCTAGTTAAGTCATCCAGAGGATAAAATGGGGTCCTTTCCTATCAGGACGATAAAGCTGATTGTTGATTGACGAGGGACGAGGGACACGGAGGAGCTAAGAGATCCAGTAGTCTGGAAAGATGACCTTTTGAATGTCGTCGAAGTTGACGTCCAGGATATGACGAGAGCTGCGATGCCTGAGGAAACTTCTGAAGGTGAGCGGGTGATCAAGAATATCTGCAACCAGAGGATTGGGGTGGTCCTTAATCTTCAGCGACTCCTGGACGAGGTTTCCAATTGGAGGTATATCGAAATCTTCAGCAATGGAAAGTATTGGTTGCAACTCTTCTGTCAAGGTAACGTTTTGGAAGATTTGGAAGTCAAGCATATCATAAAGAAGAATGGTTCGGATGACCATTTTATAAAGCGTTGACCATACGGATCTCAGTAGGGCATTATTATTGTATTTGAACTGACTAAATAAATAAATAAATAAATAAATAAATAAATAAATAATAAAAGAACTGCAATATCCAGCACATCGCTAACATGAGAGTGATCGCAGTAGTACGTGTCTTCAAGGGGATGAGTAAACGAAAGTATTAAGCTCGTTCAAAGTGTATGCATATAAGATACTGCCGTTTTGATTGGGGCATTTTGAGTTCCATGCAGGATGCTTGGCGTTCCAGTCACCCGCCATAATAACTGGAATGGGTCCGGACTTGCTCATCAAGCTCGCACGGATCAAGCCTGTGCTTAGGCGAGTTATACATAGAAATGAACTTGATTTCGCCTGTGTCAGCGTCGTTTATCATCACGGAGACTGCTTCAATTCCTACATAGTCGGGAGTGACAGGCTCACAATGATCAATGCCGTCTTTAACAGTGACCACCAAATGCGTGGCTAGCAAAATTTGAGTTGATTTCAGGTGCGTCTCGCACACGAAGGCGATATTGACATACCAATTTACAAGTAAACTAGTTGTTACCCGCGGCTTCGCCCGCCCGCGCCATCTGTTGAGGGGGATTACAAAGCAAAAGCAGATAATTTTAAATGAAAACCCCAGAAAGTGGGGAACGGGGGGGGGGGTCGTAGGGGGCTGAGTTTTGGCGATAGAGCAGCTCCTTTATTGATAAGCCTGCCCTGAAAATTTCAAGTCGCTAGCTCAAACCGTCTAGGAGGAGATAGAATTACAGGTAAATAAATAAATACACGCAAGAGTTTTAGTACATAGATTATAAAACTCAATGCGTTTGCAAGCGATTCCCCTTGCATTCCATATATTTCAACGAAGTTCCTCTTGATTAATGATCCTGTATGGGTGTCTGCCCATGATCATTTGTTAGATTCGTTAGACCCAACCTGCCATGGTGACGAATGGTGATTGGAGGAATATAAATAGCTCCCTTTCCACGGGTGACATTAATTTGGGAAGTACAGTGTTTGGCTTTGTTAGCACGAAGGGCTACAGAGGTACTGAAAATTATCGATCCTTACACCTCTTTCTTGTTCTTCTTTTCGTCCCTCCTCTTTATACCAGTTTTCAGTGAGGACTTCCGTTGTTGACAGCTTCCAGACCAGCAGGACCCCTTACTAATGCTTCTCAGACACTACCATAGGAACGAACAAACACCACTAACAAGTCTAACCCAACTCTCCCTTCACGTACTGAAAATCCTAAAAAAATCATTAAGATTATTCCTTCTTCTAGAATTCTTAAAAAGTTAAATAAAAGAAAGAATATAAACCTATCATCACAATTTCTAAACTTGTACAATATAATTAGCATATACTTATATTTCGATATAAAAATTCAACCCCCTAAAATCCCAAATATGATTCTAATAAAATAAAAATCCCTAAATTACTAATACTGTAGTTTAAGTAAAACATAACTTAAGATTTATTTATTAATCAAGAAAAAATTATAACTTTAACTTCCAATGTTAATATTTTATTTAAATTACTTCTTGAAATTTTTACCACATTAATTATTCTTGCAGCTTTTGCTGTTACATTAGAAAATCCGGTATCTATAATCCTAATAATTATTATTCAGCAAATTACTTAAAGGAATATTTCTGATTTGGTTATATTTAGGAGGAACATTAATCTTATTTTCGTACATCTCATCTTAGCCTCTAATGAAACAGTTAGCTTACTAAAAATTTTACCAACACTAATTCCAATTTCACTAAGTCTTCTATTTATTGATTATACACAATTCTTCAAAAAAAAAAATAATAATAATAATAACAACAACGATAAACCCCGTAATAAATACTATAAACTCTTTTATATCAACAAAGTTTTAAATTAAATATATTGCTATTAATATATTTACTAATCGCCTTATTCATTATTACTTACATCACAAATTACAAGATAGAACCACTACAATAAAAATTTTATGAACAAATCAATTCGAAAAACTGGCCCTTTAATTAAAATCACCACCATCTAATATCTCATATACGTATATGAGGATTTGGTGTCCCATTAGGCCTATGTTAAGCATTACAAATCTTAACACAATTATTTTTAGCCATGCACTTTACAGCGGACACATCTCTAGTATTTGACAGAGTAATTCACGTCTCATGAGATGTTAATTATGGCTGACTACTACGAAATCTACACGCAAATAGAGCCTCTCTATTTCTTATCCCCCTATGTACAGGGTGTTTCAAAATTATGTACAATAAATTTAGTGACATATTGTTCAGGTCAAAAGAAGACGAAAATGTTCTATAGCCGTTTGTCTGGAAACGATTTATTTACGCGATACAGCCAACTAAACCCGTGGCTCCAAATTACAGGAATTGTTCAAAGTGCCCGCCACCAGCTCGCACGCACGCTTCGGCTCGTTGCATGAGCGACCGTCTGATGTCATGGAAGAGTTCGTTGTCAATTCGTTGTCGCAGATCCATAATGTTAGGAACTTCTGTGCTGTAGACGATCGTTTTCACATGACCCCACAGAAAAAAGTCCAAGGGATTAAGGTCGGGTGATCTTGCAGGCCAGGCTACCGGTCCACCTCGACCTATCCACCGATTCGTGTATGCAGCATTAAGGTGTGCTGGAGCGCCTTCATGCATGAACCACATGTTAGATCTTATCAAAAGAGGAACATCTTCCAGAATTCTGGCAATGCATTCTGCAGAAACAAAAGATACGTTCGCCCAGTCAATCGTGGCGGCAACACATAAGGGCCAATTAAGTTATTTCCGACAATTCCACACCAAATGTTCACGGAGAAACGCTCTTGATGCGCTCGAGCTCTGGTAACATGCGGGTTAGCATCTGCCCAATGGTGCTGGTTGGGAGAATTTACGATTCCTGTCCGGGTGAAGTTTGCTTCGTCCGTGAAAAGTATCTGGCTGAGACAACTAGGGTCTGCAGCATGACGACGTTGTATCCAATGTCGGTGTGGATAGTCCGTTGGGTTCAGTGCCTGAACCAGTTGCAGGTGGTATGGATGCAAAAGCTGACGGTGAAGAATGCGCCAAACAGATGAGTGCGGAATGTGTACCATGGAAGAAATACGACGGGTGCTTGTCTGTGGTTCATCATGTATGATGTCAATTATCACATCCTCCTCATCCGGAGAATGTGCTACAGGCCGCCCTTGTCCTGTTTGACGGCCAAAGGAACCACGCTCCCTCAAATGTCTGTCGACAGATACAAATGTTCGGTTATTTGGCAAACGTCTATTCGGAAAGCGTTCTTGGTAGAGTCTTCTTGCTTCCACAGCATTTCCGTCCGCAAGACCATACATTAGGTGCATGTCAGTGTATTCTGCACTGGAATACATGTACATGACTTTTTTTTACGTAAATCGTAATGCGTATGTCAAAGCACGCAAACGTTCTGAAATTGATATTCCTAGTGGATGTAGAGTAATGGAAACAACCGTACACAACTAATGGAACAACCCTAAAGTAGGTTTAAATGGAACAAACCACTCAAACTAGTGTTGGCTCGAAACGCTGGAACTGCTAAAATATCGTCCGCTAACGACCGTGCTTCCCTGCTGTATGATATTGGATTACTCGCAAACAAATCGTTTCCAGACAAAGTGCTATAGAACATTTTCGTCTTCTTTTGACCTCCAGAATATGTCACTAAATTTATTGTACATAATTTTGAAACACCCTGTATACGAGAGGAGGATATAAAGCCATTACAATCAACATGAAAGAACGATCGCTTTTGAAAATGTGTGATGCCACTGGGAAGCGACATCCCTTGAGTGCTGGAGGATACAAAGCAGCGTTTGGTGCAGTAATGCTAGACGCCCCAGAGCATCGAAATCAACATGGCGCAGCCCGTCGGAAAATTGGAGGTGCGAGCCGTGATAAGGTTCCTACATTTGAAGGGTAACAACGCATTTCGTCCATAGTGATAAGCTACTCGAAAAAATCGTCCGGAAAATTCGGAAACTGCAGCAACCTTTTCACGGCTCGCACCTCCAATTTTCCGACGGGCTGCGCCGTTTAGCGTTACTGCATCAAACGCCGCTTTGTATTCTCCAGCACTCGAGACATGTCGCTTCCCAGTGGCACCACACTTTTTCAAAAGCGATCGTTCTTTCATGTGGATTGTAATGACTTTATGACCGCCCCTCGTACATGTAAGTCGACGAATTTATTTTAACTCCTTCATCCTAATAGGTAAAAACTTGAAATATCGGCGTAGTAATCTTATTAGTTACCATATTAACAGCCTTTGTAGGTTATGTTTTACCATGAGGACAAATATCATTACTAATCTTCTATTATAAATTAATTTCTGAAACAAGAGCCAATAATTAATAATTTCGGAGAATAAAAAATCCTTTTCCTTTAATTTTTTGAATGGCGCATTGTTTCTTAAATTCGAACTTTGAGTAAAATTCTAGGCTATATTTAACGAGGTTCTATTTTATTTGGCCTGTACTGGCAAAATTATTTTGATAGGTTTCCATTTTGATGGGATTTCTATGACGATCTTGTGACGATGGGGTACCCCAGAATAATAATAAAAGTGCGTTCTTAACGGAACTCCATAGTGGATTCATTTTATTCACAGGCTTTCAAATCCCCAGACTTCGAACAGTATTGAAAAATGATTTGTATTCATTGCCATGGCCAGATGGACCCATCTTCTCCACACTCTCCTCCTTGTGAAAGGGAATTTGGCAACATTTCAAAAGGAAAAACACATATTGTACGAGTCCCTCAAAACAGTCCAGTGATTCAGATTTTTAGTGTTTTTATACCTGCATAAAAAGAACCATTCAAATTACAAGATGAAATACAGAATTATGATAATAGTCTTAACTAACTAAGTAGCATTTTCCCCCATACTTTTCTGTTCCTCAAAGAAATGCAAATTTGATGACAGAGGAAGAAGAGTGCTTATTTTTTTACTGTCTCACATTTCTCGCATTCAGATAAAACCGAATTCAGTTTATGAGCATTTATCTTGACTTAATTTTAAGTAGTTCTCGATTATTAAAAAGTCAGAATTTTTATCTTCATGAATGATCATTGGCATGTATTTTTTTATTTTCTTTAATAGGAGCAGTTTGGGAGTCTTTCCAATTTGGAGAGTCTTGTGATGTCGGAGAACAAAGTGTCATTCATCGAGGATCGAGCATTCATATCAATGGTCCAACTTCGCAGTCTCGATCTCTCATCCAATCAGCTGAGCGCTCTTTATGTAGAATGGTTCAAAGGCCTGTCCCTCGTGGAGGAGTTCGATGTCTCCCACAACCGAGTCCATCAGGTGAATAGCGCCGTGTTTAGCCCCCTTCGTCGCCTCAAACGTGTACGTCTCCACAATAACCTCATCTCGGACGTCAGCAACGATGCCTTCGTCGGCCTCGACCGCTTGGAGGTAAGCTATTACAGCCGTGCTGGAAATAAGGTTTGTATCAAACCCGATTCTTCTTATGGACATCTTACTAGCCGAATCTCCATATAGTTTATGAAGAGCGTCTTGCGATATGTCTTTGAAAAAGGTTCATTGGATCCAGTCACAAGTCACTGATTATACATACAAGGGTTGGAGAACACAAACACCAGGGAAATAGACTATACACCGAAGAGCCATTTACTTTATAATATTATCCCCCGTGTAGAGAAATGAGCGCGCCTGTACAAAGAACAGTGACACATTTCAAAATGCAGTAGTGTGTCCGGCTTTTTGTTAGAAATGTCTCGCAGAACAGCCGCTATCTTGCGGGCGAGAGGAGGTCCTACATTATTATTACATAGGTTGGCTTAACATATGTAATGTTTCTTTGGTGTATACCTTTATCTAGTAATGTGTTGACAGCATTTGCCTATAATTCAACTTCTATCCTTTGTAGAATAGTTTCATACAATTTTTCAATAGTTTCTGGTAGAATGTTGTACCTTGGTAAGAGCTTCCCCTGCTTGTATGGAACTGGTGCCATGGTATTCCTGAAGTTCGGGTACGTTCCACGTACTAGCTGAATACTATTGCCGACCAAGTCCATCCTATAATGGTGCGTTTCTATTCTTGAATCATAATATCAGCCAATTACTTCAGAGATGTTAGAAGAGGAAATTTCACTCTGATCTCCAAAATTGCTCATATCGGATCGATACTTACTTACTTTTCAAACCTGCTTATCCGTCAGGATCTCGGAGACAGCAGTCTTATCTCCAGCGCTCGCGAACTTCCGCATGTCTTCAATGTCCTAATATCTAAGCGACTCGAGTCCAGATTCTCCATGTAGTCGAGCCACCTGGTTCTAGGTCCGATCCCTTGGTCTCTTACCCACCGGCTTGGAAAATAGCAACTACCTAGGAAGACCAGTTTGCAGCATCAGTATCACGTGGCAATACCTAAAGACTCCCTTATTGTGCTGCTGTGCACTCTATCTAGTACGGTAACACCTGCCACATCTCTCAGGAATCTGATTTCGGCCGCTTGCACCCTCAATCGCACTCCTTCGGTCGTTACCCAAGGCTCACGATAGGTGAGAATGGGGACAAAGATAGTTTTGAAAACAGAAAGCTTGGCTTTGTTCCTTGTTACCACGGATCGCCCCAGTTCACGTCTCGCACAGCTCGCTGCACCGGCCCGACCATCAAATTCTCTGTCCTGCCCGCCCATCTCTCGTGAATGCAGTCCCGAGACACTTGAAGTTCTCCAGCTAACATGGAGAGCATTCTGAGCGGGTTGTCTTGAAAGGACCAGAACCTCCGTCTTGGGCACACTGAATATGGACTCAGTGGATTGATAATATTAAAATCGGACGATATTTCCCTGTGCTAGTCAGGGAAGATATCGAATTCAGACTAAACTGGTCCGGCTGTGTTGCAACGGGGAAAGAACATGCGGACCTTAAGATGAACCTGATCACATAGATCATCCAAGTTTGCAGTAATAAAGAACTTTGAGATACTCTTAAGATGGAGGTAGCCGAATACCAAAATATGACATAATACACCCGCCCCGACCTCGTGTTTGACATAATGCAATTGATGGCTCGTCGGTTCGTATGCATATTAGTTTGATCTAGTAATCAACTTTCTAGGCTTTCTGAACATGAATAAATTATCGTTGTGTAATAAATTTTATTAATTAGTTAAAAAGTTCACCAACAAACATTTGAAAAATTTGAAAATCATACGTGGGG
>JAHWFO010024073.1:212347-222830 GCA_023313115.1 Rhysida immarginata
GCCATGATAGTCGAGGTTCCTGGTTCGAATCCGGGTTGCAGAATTTTTCCTTCCATTTTTCAATTGAAAAATTCAACGGTTGTTGAAATAATGTACGATGAAGAATTTATAGGCATATAATTTGCGTCCTTTAACAATTTTTAACCACACTTACAAGTTCTAATTTTGAGATTTCAAATTGTGAGTCATCTTGATAGGCAGAATTGCTTGCTTCGCATTTAATATCCATTACGGAAACCTTTTTACATGTCCTGTCGCAAGAAAAAACAGCGAGCGAGCTAGCATATTTGTGACAAGTTACAATCTCCTATTTCCTAGGAGCGGAAATTTGCTAACAACGAAAATTTACTATTGCTTCTCTACCTCTCTTTACCTGCATGTGAATATTTATTAAGGTTTCTGGATTCTTCAAATAAATAAATATTACTTTGTCACAGATTTAAGATACATTTATAGTTTTAAAGATTTTATTGCAGATTTCTTTGGCTAAAATAATTATCCGGCTTCATGTGCTTTTAATTTTTTATATTGTTTATACTTTATTAAATAAAATTTATAGTTGTTCACTCATAGCGTATTAATTAAAATATACAGTCATTTCTTTTGCATTCCTTCTATAATAATTACGAAAAAATAACGACAATGAATTGGATATCTGCGATTATGTTTAAAAAATGATACATTTAACTCCTATATATATTCAGGAAAATTTCAGAAAAAAAAAAAAACATCGCGGCCTCCACGGGAATCGAACCCAAGTCTGTTTTAACCATAAGCCAACGCGTTACCGCTGAAACACTTCAAGCTGTTAACTATAGTTGCAACAATGTAAGTATTTCTACTTAATTCGATTTGGTAAAAAACTTAATATTTTTTTTTCTCTGCAAATTTTGAGAAGTGTGTCGAATGGCTTTGCATGAGAGCTTAATTTGAAGTAATCTACTCGTACAATTTTTTTCATCAAAATCGGTGAGTCAGAGTACTTGGAGTCTCCTTGTAAGTCTCGTATCGAGCATCTATCTTCGAAACTAATGGACGTACATGTGCATAAATTGGAATGATTAACGGTCTATATACTCCCCGTAAGCCCATATGGTGAGAACAAAATTTGACATCATCACCTTTCAAAGTCATTTTTCTTGAAATGTACGCCGTCTTTTAAAAAACTTCCAAGAATATTTTAATCTTATTTTGTCCTTGAAACGATCCTCCAAGTAGCTCCCAATATTTAATTTACACCCTGTATATGGTCTTTCGTCTGATGTCCAATGCCTGCCCAGATTTGAAAGGACAGGAACCCCCGAAATATTTATGATGTGATGGGCAACACATCCAGTAACACGAAATGACCGAAGTATCCGTAAATCAAGCAGAATTCTTTCTTAACAATCAATACTTTTTCGTTTGTTGGAAACAATGAAGGATGGATTGTTACCCGCACCCCGATGATCATGTGACTTTTGAGTGCTCTGGCCTGTCTCTCGTTGGCCTCGGATTTATATACTGTGACGTCAATATTGCTTTGCTTCGGTCTTACTTCTTGACATCAATCATTACTGACCCCTTGTGTTTCGATGGTCTCGGATAGATGGCGCCTTTTACAACATATTACACTTTTTGCATGGGAAAAGTCTTAAATTTCCCAACAATGTAACTTCGACAGTAGCTTTGCTTCATCAAAATTTATTATTGAATATAACGGACATCTCTGAAAAATTTAAAACATCATTTGACCCGTGAAAAGGATGAAAAATCGAAACGATCCTCGGGCCTTTATATCATATTTAAAAATTTATCATTGTCATATCGATGAACTTGAATGTTGAAATATTTAGTATTTGTTCTTGCCCCGGGATCATCGTTCTTCCTGTCGTCTAATCCTTTACATTGAGCCTGCTTGACATTAATCTAATGAACTTTTGCACTTTTTCCAAAATGTTTAACCAAAGAAGTACCTTTATAAAGTTTCTTATCTCTTCAGGCCCATGAACCTATGTTTTGGGAATCTTCCCTTGGGGTTTGTGAGCATTTATTAATGACCACTTGGATTATATTTCTGTTACGGTGTCACGTCCAAAATTAATGGAATTAAATTAATTGACAAAAGCACCGAGACGGGTTATTGAATTTAATGAATCAAAATTTTTTCATTTCATTAAATACTTACAAAAATAACAAGAGATAATTTAGAATTATCTAAACTGGAAATATTAACAAAAATAAGAAAAATTATTTTATATGTAAAGAATCAATTGTACTCCCGAAACAAGAAAAGGTTCGGACAGTGGGCTTTGTTTACATAGGAGTTTAATTTTCCAAGCTTGAAAAGTCCGAGAATTATTTTTGTGTATAATTTAATACTTACCTGAACTTTATTTATATTTTAAACAATTTTTTGTAAACACTAAATAAATAATCGGTTATCCCTTTACGTCTCCTTCAATTCCATTATCGGCCTCGGTGGCTCAGTGGTTGCGTGATCGCCTCTGATGCATGCTCGAGGACGCGGGTTCGACCCCGGCCGAGGACGACGAAGATTTTTTCAGGGGGAAAATCCTGAGATCACGCACTTCCATCGGAAGGGAAGTAAAGCCGTTGGTCCCGTGTAGTCGTTAGAGAACCCTTGCGAGGCAAAATTTGCGGCCCCTATAACGCCTTCCTGAAATGACCATGGCAGTTGAAAAGAACGTTAATACCAAACCAACCAACCAATTCCATTATTGCAGACCACTTGACGAATTAATTCAAGCAATGCCGGGATTACGGAGCACGTACAAATTTTAATACAGACAAATGCTACAATTATTCTATAAATGATAATTAGCAAATACTTTTCAAAGAATTCTCGTGTATTAATTACAATGTCTACACTACATGATCAAAAGTTTAGGCACCCCAGCATTTCTGCGTCGCAGGCTTGAGATAACAGGAATTAGTAAGCGGCGGCATCCCCTTTTGCTCTAATGACAGCCTCCGCCCTCCGAGGGAGACTTTCCACCAGTTTTTGGTAGTAAGAAGCTGGAATTTCCTTCCATTCCTGCCTCAGAGAACTGGTTAATTCAGTCACGGATGAAGGACGGCATGGCTCGTCGTCGACGTTCCAATTCATCCCACGGGTGTTCAATGGAATTGAGATCCAATCCATTTGTCTTGAAACCAGTCGTGTACAGACCTTGCTTTATGGCAAGAGCATTGTCATGTTGATATAGAAAAGGCCCATTCCCGAGCTGTTTCCACAATGTTGGCAGTGCACAGTTGTCCAAGATGTCTCGATAAGCAACAGTATTCATTGTTCCTTTAATAGAAATAAGCTGGTCCGGTCCGAAACATGAAAAAGAGCCCATACCATGATGCCAACCTCCTCCAAACTTCACAGTGGCACCACACACTCTGGTAGGAAACGTTCTCCAGACATCCCCAAACCGAACTTCGTCCATCTGATTGCAAAAATGTGTACCGTGACTTATCAGTTCATAGGAAACGTCGCCTGAAATTGTCAGTCATGAAGGGCTAGTGAGCAGCAGCACGACCGTAGAAATTCAAGGAATGGAATTCCCGACGAATGCTGTGCTAGCAATACAGAAACATAATTTCTGAACTCTGTAGCAATCACTTCAGCAGAAGACCTTCGATTGCTCCGGTCACACGTGCAAGCACTCGACGATCTGTGTCAATTTCTTGGGTCTACCAGTTCGTGGTTGCACTGTTGTTGCTCCCTGGGTTTTGCATTTCGCAATCATATTGCCTATATTTGCATGAGATTTCTGTAGAATGGTGAAAATCTCACGGACTGCATTGTTACACAAGTGGCATCCATGATGGTTCCACGTTGGAAATCGCCGAGCTCTTTTGAACGACCCATATCTTAATAATACGAAGCAGATATACATGTATGTCTGAAAATGTGTGATGCTATTTAAATAATTTACATGTCATTGTCAAGCGACATTTGGCACATTCCATGAATTATGAGACCTGTCCCTAAATTTTGACCACATAGTGTATCTAACTATCCTGGACTGTTTGATGAATATTTTCGACGTGTATCTTCATAACCTAATACTGAAAATTCTAGCAAATCATGAGATATAAGGAGGTTTTAACCTGGTCTAAGTCGAAGGCATTGTATAGCCTCCTTTAGTAGTTATGATAACCTGTAACATGAATGCTAACTTTATATCCCAGAGTCGAATTAAATATTCCACATCAAATTTAATAATTCGATCAAGTTATATGTTCAATGTAATGATTTGATTTACTTAAGTTTTTCTTTAGTTTCATGAAGTTAATTTTTTTCCTGTATTAAGTATAGGGTGTCCATAAATTATCTTTACAACTTTCGATTTTAATAACTACAACATTATACACGATAACAAGAAACTGTTTTCAGCATGTTTCAAGTAAACTCAAAGTTTTTTTTTCCTCTTTGATAAACCGCAGTGTGTGTGCACCGGTCGTGGAGTGCAAAAGCATTGAGAATACGTGTCTTCAAGTTTACTAGGTCTTTAATCTTGGTTCGGTACATCTGGTCCGTTGATCTTGGATTTCTGACTTACAAGTTAGTCTGTATAAACTAGGCAACCCATTGTGGTTTTTCCTGTGGGGTCCACATTTCTCGTCAAAACTGTTTCACCTAAAACAAACAAAAAAAAACTTTGAGTTTTCTTGTCACAGGCTGAAAACCGTTTTTTCTTATCTTGTATAGTGTTGTAGTTATTAAAGTCTAAAGTTGCAATAACAATTTATGGACATCCTGTATTTCAGGTATCTTGAATGTCTAACTTGAAGCTTAAAGCTGGAACACTATTGTGAGAATAATTATCTGTCGGAAATGCATACTTCGCCGGCGACACACTGCTACGAATTATGCATGGTGGTTTGGGAGATGCCTGTTTGGCCAAATACCATGTTGTGTACATCACGTCCACATGTCCAGAAGTTATATATATCGGGTAAAAATGACGGTGAAAGAGTGACGCTGTGAACCTTCAGAATCGTATATTCATGGACATTTTTTGTTTCTTGTTCTGTCCAAACGTTTATACAGACAATTAGGACACTCTATACAAATAGCAAGGTTATTCTTCAGTAAATTCAAATTTACGAATGTCTAATTAAATTTCAAAATGAGAATTACAAAGTACCGGGTGGGCAAGAAATAACGTGAGGTGTTCAGAGCTCCCTAGCGGGAATTCTATTAGGCCAAATGCAGTACATTTTGGTGTATATACTTAGTGGAACATGCAGTTTCGATTTCTGCAAAAAAATAGTACTAAAAGTCGCCATAGGGGGCGCTTATTTCAAGAAAACAATGAATACCTAATTGTCAAATGAACAAATACCGTAGAAACCAACTTTAGTAACAACAATAAACAATGTTTTATTTTTAATTACAAATGTGTTTCAATATGACCACCAGTGTGCTGTTCCAATAGCTGCATGCGGTACACGACATTTTTTACGGCAGCTCGCAGCATATCTGCATTAATTAGACTGATATGTTACGTTATTTGATCCTTTAAGGTTGAGAGGTCAGGAACATGTGCTTGATACACAAGGCTTTTCAAATATCCCCATAACCAAAAATCACAAGGGTTGAGATCAGGCGACCTGGGTGGCCATACCATGGGAAATGCACGACTAATTATTCTGTTGTCTGAAAAACGTTCTCGCAAGATCTGCTGCACCTGACGTCCTGCATAAAAATGATAGAATCCAGACAACCCTTTTCCTGCAATCGTGGTATCACAAAATTCTCAAGCATATCGGCATACCTGGCAGAATTGACGGAACAAGTCACCGGTCCACGGGGACGGATTTCTTCAAAAAAGTACGGGCCGATGATGAAAGAAGCAGTAAAGCCGCACCATACTGTTAGTTTCGGTGAATGCATAGGAGTTGGCAGACACACTTGTGGATTTGATGCAGTTGTGGGTATTGATATCACCATTCAAATAAAAATGTACCTCATCACTAAATAAAATTTGCCATGGCCATGCATCATCCACTTCCATACGTGCTAAAAATCTCAACGAAAACTCAGTTCTGGTACGTTCATCTCCAGGAAGCAATTGTTGAACAGGTGTGAGTTTATAGGGAATAAAATGTCAATATCTTATGCAATATTTTCCTCACCGTCGAATATGGGATATCTGTTTGGCGTGCTATTGCGTGTGCACTGCTGGTACCCTGCACAGTAGTCATCTCATGTTCCACAACAGCAGTTACAACTTCTTCAACGTGTTGCTGCCTGATTCGTTTGCGTCCCCGGCCTGGTTGCACTCCTAGAGTTCCGGTAGATTCAAATCGTTCAATCATTTTCCGTAAGTTAGTTATGCTCATCGGTCCTCTTCGTAACGTTTTCAATCGCCGGAATTCACGAAGGGCAGCACTTGCACTGATAAAACAACTTGACTAATAACGCCCGGTCAGGCAGAGTAAGCGTCATCGTCAGGCCATTCGTTCGTGAATGATGGGAAATCCTCAGCCTTGCTTTTTATTGTCATGATTGCTCAACACGGAACGCGCTTATGCAAATGTATTCATTGTTTTGTTGAAATAAGCGCCCCCTATGGCGACTTTTGGTACTATTTTTTTTTTTTTTTTGCAGAAATCGAAACTGCATGTTCCACTAAGTATATACACCAAAATGTACTGCATTTGGCCTAATAGAATTCCCGCTAGCGAGCTCTGAACACATTTCACGTTATTTCTTGCCCACCCGGTAGAAAAGGGAAGGAAAAATTCCGCGACCTGCATTCGAACCGCACCTTTCGCTGGCGCCGCCTAACCAATCTGGCGGTCCCTTTTTCAGGTCGCGAAAGTTTTCCTTCCCGTTTTTCCTACGTTGTAATTATGATATGTTCGAAGAATATCTTCAGTCTCATTATTATCTTCTCTTTGAATCAAAATTAAAAGACAGAATACAGTCGGTATAGCTAGTGCATGTGATCTCAATTTCTCGTTCGTTTTGGGACATTACTCCATAGCGATCTGGTCGTTAGATCCGCCGGCTTGATTTCTAGATGTAAGTACAAAGCAAAACTCATGAAACAAAATACTAGAATAGACCAAGATTTCGCGAAGAAGCATTATGGGCGGGTCTAGCGCTGAACATGAAAGTAAAATTAGAAGGAGAAACTGATAAACTTATTACAGAAAAAGGTGTCATATTCACGCAGAATGCTGCCTCTTGCACAAGTTTCGCATGCGCCTGATGTCGTGGCAAAGGGATTGCTATCACAACTATGTCCATTAGAAATTTATTATCATCCGCTAACTTCCGGCGGCGAAATTGAAAGAACAGCCCCGATTTGAAGAAACAACCAACTGTGGATAAGTAAAATTAAAATAAAAACAAGTCAGGCAACCGAAATGCCCAGGACCGATAGCATTCGAGGAAAGCATTTGATTTCTAAAGAAGCCTTTCGTTCTTAAGAAATAGATGAGGTTGCTAAGGAAGCCTCCGGTTGCTAAGCAAGGCGTACATCTAAGGGAAATTTATAGTTCAAACTGAATAAAACTACCTCAAAAGTTAATGGAGAAAGTAGCAATTCTCTATAGATTAGAACATATACGAATCCTTTAATTTGTAATGAAATCTGTGTAAGGGTCAATTCTTTCTTCATAAACTATTGCCAACACTTTTCTACGTAAGCTTGTACCATTGAAGAAATGATTAGCTATTAGCTATTGTTAAAATTTGCCAACACTAACTGTTGATAATATAAGGCGTAAGAAATTACAACCCATATCTTAGCATTGAAAGTTTCCAGTGGTTTCATAATGGTATCATTAAAACACGAACCATGGAACCAATTTCGATTATCATTAATTTTACGTTATATTCATTCATGACACGTCATTCCAAGTTGTTTGATATATAACATGCCATATTTTAGCATTGAAAGTTCCAATGACCCATGGGTCCAATAAACCAGCTGCCTTGGAACCAATTGCGATTGTCATTAATTTTACGTTATATTCATTCATGGCACATCCTTCCAAGTCGCTTGATATATTACATGCTGTATCTTAGCATTGAAAGTTCCAATGAACCATAATGGTTCCAGAACACCAGGTGCGTTTGAGCCAATTTCGAATAAAATTAATTTTATGTTATATTCATTCCTGACACGTCATTCCAAGTTGTTTGATATATTAATGCCAAATCGGAGCTTTTAAAGTGTCCACTGAACCATAATGGTACCATTGAACCTATTTCGACTATCATTAATTTTACTGCAATATTCAACCATGACATGTTATTTCAAGCTATTTGATATAATACATGTCATATGTTAGCATTGAAAGTTTCCAGTGGTACCACTAATGGTACCACTAAACCACATACCCTTGAACCAGTTTTGACTGATATTGACCATCAAGGAAGACCATCACGTGTCTTCACTTAATTCACAGAGAACAGCATTTGAATGCCAAAGAGAGAACAGCATTTGGCAGTGCACAGGCCATTTATACATGGAATTGTATAATGAAAAACGTGGTCCCCTATATTATTTGTGACCTTTTGAACCGGAAGTAGTTCACCGATTTTTTCCACCAACGAACTCAGTCTTTCGTTTTCCCTAAGTTGTCGAATGGCGAAAACGGAAGTCGAAAATTCGGAAGCGTTCAAACGCTAGAGCACCAACAGACAGACAGACAGACGGACGCACATTGTGAAAACCTATCGGCCCTAATAAACCTTTTGTCCACAAAATTATTTATTACTTCGTTACTTCGAATGCGCATTTCGACCACACTGTGGCCATCGTTCAGCGAACACACGTTAACAGGATATAGGTGAAAGAACACTTTATATCTCCCCCCCCCCCCCCCGCCTCATGGGAAATTACAATAGCAAAACACAAAGATTTATACAAATCATAGCCAACATGATAGGGATAGCCTGTTCATTTAGCCTTCAACTCATTATATGCACTGCCGCCGCTGTGTTTCATCATCTTGTCAATAGAGGCGCTGCTACTACGCCAAACAACAGAGTTGGCTGAGGAGAGCAGAGTTGCCATACGGAGGGAAAAAAAACCCCAAAAGTACGTTTTTTTTTAGTCTTCAGGGGGTTTTTTTTGGGGGGGGGGAGGTTAAAGTTTTAATATCTATTTTGACTTTTAAATAGTAGCTCCAATAAAGAGAACTTTGTACCACTAATGTTCTCTTCATCTTGGCCGTTCAGGATTTAGCATGTGTAAAATTATAATACATACGTGATTTTTTCGGTAAATTTTACCGTAAATAGGAATTACATGGTTAGTTTTTAAGGTTCGACCAAGGTTGCGAAGTTTAGTTCATTTATCTAGTCAGTAATTTATACTTTTGGTAGGCGACTACTTCACGCTCTTGATACTACGGAAAATATTGTCCATGAACTGGTTTTGCATGAGTCAATATAGAATTTTAGATATTTATAATTGATGTTTCCACAAAAGAATACATAAGAATATAAAATAAAACTGTCGTTCTGCTTTATTTTTGCTTTTCATTTTTTGAGTTCAATGGATAGTGACTAATTTAAATTCTCATTCCATATATAAGTTGCTCAAAATCTTTTAAACTTTGAAACACAACAGTGTACCATTTTTCTAATTATGTTACTGTGTGTTTTTTTCTCTCATATCAATTTTTTTTACAATATTTTAAATCATTTTCTACGAGACGATATCACACTTGTTTACTTTGGCGTATACTGTTCTGTGGCTAAAGCTCTAGATTAGGAAAGGACGGCAAACTTCGTCGTCTGCTACGAAATCCGCCATTGTTGGCCCAGTTGGCCCTATCAAGTGAGTTACGCTTCCTCTAAAATTCCGCTTAAATGCATCCTTTTCGCAAATTTTCTTATTATTATCGTCTGGAAATATAACTGACAATCAGTAAATTCTGTTATTTCTTTAAATTTTGTTTTCAATTAAAATTTTTTACATATAAATAATGATAACGTTGAGGCAATTTACTGATAAGTTTTTAGTTTTTTTTTTTCACTTTTTTTATTTATCCTTAATAAACGATTTACATGTAATTAGTAAATTTTAAAAAACATTGTGTGTAGTTTTTGTAATTTTATTTATCAAAATATAATTTTATAAATTTTTATTAAAATATAACTTAATAAACATTTATCAAATTAACTTTTATATTTATATCAAAAATATAAAAATATAATTCCTTTTTTATTATTATTATTATTATTTTTAGTGTGTTCGTTGTTAAAGATTCCTTTTCGACTGTTTTCGTTCACACTGAAAATAAATAAAAATTTGAAAATGGACACAAATGATCATTCCAGTTATACCGTAAAAGCTTGAATAAAGGCCGGATATTCAAATACACGCCGGGTGGGGTGTTAAAAATAGATTAAACGCCGAGTCTCGATTAGCCGGGGGGGGGGGGAGAAGGGCCGCTATCCATGATTTTTTGTAAGAAAAGAAAAATAAAAATAAAACCATAAAAAAAAATAAAACAAACA
>JAHWFO010024073.1:224119-250794 GCA_023313115.1 Rhysida immarginata
CAATAAAACGCATTGTATTGACCTGAAAATCTAATGGTTTCTTTTCTCACCCATCATATGCAAATGCTCCAAATTTAATGCAGATTGGGCTATTCCATCAGGGTGTTGCGATTTTTATAAACAGTAGTGTAATAGAATGAGCTGGTTTTTGGTGTAGATAAGTTTTGTTTAAAAATAATAGCATGATAATCATATTTTGAAGTAAATGTTGATGAAAATTAAGAAATTTAACACTTCAACAAGATAATGTAAACAAAAACAAATTAATAAAATGGCAAGTTTATTAAATTAATTTACATTTGAACTCATAAAGGCCAAAATTTAAAAAAAAAAGTAAGTTTGTATATTATGAAAAAAAAAGGTAAAAAAAAAAATTGATTCTTTAAAAATTCTAATTTTTGGTCTTTATGAATTCAAAATTAATGCGGAATTGTTTCCCAATGAGTTTAAAATTAAATGTAAAATACCAGTAATAATAAACCTGTCAGGTTTATATGAATTTTGTTTGTGTTTACATTATGTTGTTGAAGTGTTAAATTTCTTAATTTTTACCAATTTTGTTTAAAATGTTGGCACAGTATGGACAAGCATGATGAAAAATGTTGGCAAAGTGTTGGGCAACATTAGTACACATGACGGCAAAAGGTTGGCCCAATGGTTGCAGCCAACGTTGACACCACCAACGTTGGCTCCAATTGCAGGCCCAACGACTTGTCAAAAGTTCCCATTGGGACAACAGTTAGCCCACACATATGTGCTCATAGGGATATTATGTTTATTTTAGTTCAGAGAAAACTCGTCTAAGTTTCATTGTTAGATAATAGATATTTTTAATTACTAATTTCAATATTTTGACTATTGAATGTAGATTTTATTCTTGAGTTTAAATGTATGTATTTTAACATTTAATACCTACACATGACCTCATCTGATCTGTTTGGACTAACCACAAAAAACACATGATTATTCAAAAATTTTGAGCATTTTATTCTTTTCAAAAATGTACTTCATGCCAACATAACACCACACTCTTTGCGCTATAGTACTTGGTTTTCAGGATAGCTTATAACTTTTTTATTACTAAAAAACATTACCATCTTTTCCTTTATTACTGTCATTTTACTTATAGCTATAACTGTATTTTGTCTTTAAATAACGCTTTATCTGTGTTGTCGATTATAAAATACTCTACCTAAATTATTTTCAATCACGTCCATATGATGAGGTACCGGCGTGAAAAGAAAGGTCGAGCAAGCTAACCTATTTCCCCTGGTTTCTCGGTTGTTCATTTCTATTGATTTGCGCTTCAAAATGCTTTTCTTGTTGTGTATCTTCAGCATTTCCTCTTCATTGTCAAGGCTATTTTCTCTTCCTCTCTTGTTTGTTGCGTTTCCAAGAAATACCTCCTCTTCCACTTGTGCTACACGCAACCCGTAATTAACGGTGACGACAATTATTATTGACTAATTTTTTGTTTGTTTTTCCCTAAGGAATGTCCACCTACGATCTTAGCGACGGTCAATGGAACGGTGGAGAGGCGGTTGGGGGATCCCCACGTGTTCGACTGCCGAGCTCTAGGTCTTCCTCCTGCAATCCTGGCATGGAAGTTACCCGGAGGAACCATCATCAACCAGACGTCCAATTCGGTGCACATGCAGCTGCGTCCGTCGGGGGCGCTCAAGTTCTTTCATCTGAAGGAAGCGGACAGCGGCGTCTACACTTGCATTGCGACTAACAAAGAAGGAAGGAGCGAAGCACAGGTCAAGCTCGTCGTTCGGCCCATGTATCTGGAACTCTTTCCTACAAGCATCACCTCTACGTTCGTCGCTCTCGTGTGGAAGGGTGCCGAACGCAATGCCTACCCACACTACATCCTTATGTACAAACAAGACAAGGTGAGACAAAATATTATTATTATTATTATTATTATTATTATTATTATTTAAATACTCGATAAAACAATTTTTCTTTATTATATAATTTCGCAGTTTATATAACCATGTTGAACTATAAACTTGCCTTTAGTTAGAAGCTTTTTTGAAGGTAGTGGGGGAAACCTTGTTTTCATATTGTTTACGTCAGTGAAACTAGTGCATGTTCTATCACCATTGGATATTCCTAATTATTTGCATGTTCACAGAATCAACACCAGTTTAAAACTAAGACGATGATGGGTGATTACAAACTTTCAAAGCTCACACTTTTGCTTACCTATAGTAAATTTATTGTGGGATTCCTCCTGTCCTACTTGGGGAGGGGGGTTCATTGCCGCACTTAAATTTGACTTTGACCCCAAATTTAAGGTCATCCATTTGCTAACTCGAAAACTATTAAAGATAGAGAAAAATTTCCAATTGCTACCCTGCAGAGCAACACCACATTAGTCTAAAAACAATTTTTAATCACACTCTTCCCCTTGGAAGATTTTGAGAAAATGGGCGAGAAAGTCACTCAAGGTCAGCTTGGGCTGGCCAGGTTGGCTGAGATTTCTAACACATTTGAATTGCAGTGAAGCACACCGTTGGGAATTTTCTTTCCTTGAGTGACTCTTTTTCGCCCACGTTCTCAAAATCTTTCAAGGGGAAGGGTATGGTTAAAAATTGTTTTTAGACTAATGTGTGGTGTTGCTCTACAAGGTAGCAATTGGAAATTTTTCTCTATCTTTAATAGTTTTCGAGTTAGCAAATGGATGATCTTAAATTTGGAGGTCAAAGTAAAATTTGAGTGCGCAATGAATTCCCAACCCTTCTATTACCTATAAACCACACACATCAGATCTCGCCTACATGGCAGCTTTGAGATATCTGCCATGTTACCAGAGTTTTTGGACATCCCGTATATAGGGTATCCCAGAATCTATGCCCAAATTTCTCAGGGAGATAGAGAGGTTACAGATGAACAGTTTTCGTCAGTAAACCGAAATGACTCCGCAGTCAGCTACGGCACTTTGATTGTAAGGGGACATTCATTGAGAAATTTCAATTACACTGTATACAAATTATGGAATCAACGTACTGTGCGCCTGCCGGCTGAAGAAGACGAGGTAATACAACAGGTTGCAGGCAATCCAACAAGAAACATACGTGCTGTCGCTTATTCCCTTGATGTGGTGCATTTTGTTTGGAGAGTTGTTCATGAAAACTTTATACATCCCTTGCGTCAGCAAAAGGTACATACAGAGTGCGTTCACAAAGTTTCAAGACTGGTCTCAGAACAAAACATTTATTAAACATTTTTGTACAGCGAACTAAAAGTCTTCGAAATATGACCCTTGGGCGTCAACACAACGCTGCCAGTGTTTTTTCCATTGTTCATAGGCTCCTGGAACTCTTCGCACGAAAGGCTGTAAAGGGACCTCGTCGAAACTGCCTGGACCGCTGGAATCCCTTTCAGGTCGAATCGCTTCCCTTAATTCGAGGGTACAGAATAAAGTCGCTGGGAGCTAGGTCGGGGCTGTGGAATGGCTGGGGCAGTGTTGCCACGCACCCTGTACAAAAAAAGATTGCTGACTACCTTCTACGGGAAGCATTTGCAAAACGGCATTTGCTTCAAAATCAAATCGCTCCCACATTCCCATCACGTGTTCTGCTCATTCACGAAGTCCTGTTTACGAGAAGGCTTCTTTAATTTACACAATTCACATGTGTGGGCGCCCACAACCCGCATGCACAATTTGTTTGTGCACATCAAAAGCACTACAGTGTTAACGCCTGGTTTGGAATTGTGCACAAACAACTTATTTAAAGCCTTGTCATCTACCAGGCTTGATTATCGCGCTTCACTTCAGAACCAGAGCTTTTGGTTCGCCGAGACATGATCTTCCAACATGATGGGACACCCTCCCCATTTCACCCACGAGATACTTGTTTACCTAGCTGCCAGATTTCTAAATAAATGCTCGTCCAGGTCCAGGTCCCATTAACTGGCCGCCACGGCCACATGACCTCACGTGCATGAGTTTTTTTCCTGGGGGGCCATATGAAAATTGTGGTGTATGAAACCCCAGTCGAGTCACAGGACGGTCCCATGGGACGCGTGGCAGCTGCAGCTGCGGAACTTCGAGAGCTACCCGGAATTTTTAAATCGTTCATTGTTCGAGAGCAACGTGAGGCAATTCTTGAGACTGGTGGTCGTCATTTCGAGCACATTCTCTATTGGAAGCCACATATAATTCTCTGATGTTAAAGTACCGCTATGTATTCGCGAAGTCGGTTGTTCTGTTGCCAATTTTTTCGATTTTTTTTTTTTTATTTTTCAAAAAGTAAGTAAAAGTTGTAATAGGCACAAAGTCCTATCTCTTCGGGAACATGTGTGCCTATTTCAGCTTTTACTTACTTTTTGATGCACTATCCGTATCTGAATTCAAAATCAAAAAAAAATTCGCAACGAAGTGAAAATCTTTACAGACCGGTAGCCTGCTTGAAAAGCGATGAAATCTGAAGTGCCTTTTAATGCAACCCTGGGAAATCAATCCGAAATGCAGCTAGACAGATCCATGTGTTAAATACGACACTGCACAACGTTAAGTACATTAATGAAATTAAGAAGCGAATTAGGGACGCAACAGCAACGGTCTGTGCTGCTATGCTTTTTTTTCCCTGGATGATGTATAGTTAAACCGTAAGATCTAGATCCCTGATTGAAAGATCGATTAACGAAAAAAAAAAAAGAGAGTATGGCTGATAATATCTGGACCGGTGAAGTACAATATTAAATAATGTCTGAGAATTAACTTCCCTTTTTTGAGTTTGTTAATTTAGTTTGTTACTTCCCGTTTTTTGTTAATCTATCATTCCACTCAGGGCTCTAGATCTTACGGTTTGACTATACTTATTCCTCTAATCGACATCAAAAGGAACATTAATTTATTCAAAAATTAAAATATACATTAAACTAATTGAAGGTGACAAAATTATAGAATAATCCCAATAAATTTGAATTAAACATTTTGATATCTAAATATCACAGTCATTAAAAATTGGGGTGATTTTGGAAACCCTATGTTTCAATACTTGCTCCATTCAATCAGTTTCAATCAAATTTAAGAAGACTCTTATCGTTCTAATTCACAAAAATGGTGCAACTGGTGATATATGTAATTACAGACCCATTAGTATATTACCCACTCTAACAAAAATTGTCGAAAAATTTCTTGAAGTTATTATGGTCTGTTATACTCGTCAACTAATTTAGAGATAGACCAAAAGCTATAATTTACGCGTTACTATCCATCACTAGTTACATCAGTAATGCTCTTGATAAAAGCCTGGTGTATTATTTAATTAACAGTGATATATCCAATGCTTTTAAGACTATAGACAGATCCGATCTAAGACATCAACTCACGAATCAATCTACGCTAAATTTGGTTCAAAATTTCCTCTCCAACAGAAGCAACTATATTGAATCTTCTAATCAACATTATTAACATCCCTCTACTCTAGGCCTGATTCAGGGGTCCCCGACTGAAACTGTTTTCTAAGCCGCAGCCACTGATGAAATATTTAATTTACCGCTTCATTGTCACAGTATTAAGTACCGAAAGGTGCTTTATGCTATCAGTGTGGGGAAACGTGTGTCTGTCTGTAACTCAAACTCCTCCGAGGTTATGAAAGATTTTCAAAATCTGTTTTCGTCAGTCGATGAATATGGTTCATGGCACGAACAAGTTACAAATATTATCTAAATCGGTTCATTGCCACGTGCACAAATTGTACCTCTATTTTCCCGCCTAGCAATTTTCAATGGGAAGATATATTGAGTAATATATCAAACAAATCGTAATGACGAGATAGAAGCGGATATAAATTACTATTTTCGCCAGTTAATAAATATGGCTCCGGGAATGAAGCATTTTAAAAATGGTTGAAATCGAAACAATGGCACGTGCTCTAATAGTACCCTTATGACACCCTCAAAAATTTTCAGTTCTAAAATATGGCATGTAATATATCAAACGACTTGGAATGGTATGTCATGAATGAATATAATGTAAAATTAATGATAGTCGAAATTGGTCCTAAGAAACCTGGTTTAGTTGAACCATTATGGTTCATTGGAACTTTCAACACTAAAGTATGCATGTAATATATCAAACGACTTCGAATGATATGTCATGAAGGAATATAACGTAAAGTTAATGATAATCTGAATTGGTTCAAAGGTACCTGGCTCTTGGATCATTATGGTCCATTAGAAACTTACAATATTAACATAGGGCGGTTTTAAATATGGTTCTGCGAATGGTTTATTTTAACCTTTCGGTACTTGGTTATGTCATTCCTTAATGGTTTATTTCTTACGTTGACGATAATTTTTTGTTTAAGGTCTTTGCGACCTTTGACCAATCCATAGATCTCCAACACATACAAACTTTGAAAAACTGGTATCATAAACATGGCTTGATGTTCAATGAGGCCAAAACTAACGTACTATTCATCAATAAACAAAAGATTACCCCCTTCAGCCTGCAAAGAAGCCACTGAAGACTCCTAATCGTTTAAAATTCTTATTTAGAAGGTTGAAAAATACTCTTACAAAAAAAGGAACTGGTAAACATCATTAAAATCATTCTTGTCTCATAAATTGAATACGGTATTGTTGTTTGGTCTTCCCCTCCAAAATACTAATCACGCGAATTCAAACTGCCTACAACAAGTTGTTACGTCTTGCTTTGGCTCTCCCTAAATATACCTCAATTACAAAAACTTGTTCTATCTACAGTATGACATTCTGACATTGCACAGTATAATATTTTATGCAAGACTAAAAGAGCTGCATCGTGCTCTGAACGATTTAGACCATCCTAACTTTTTTGTGAGGTCATAGCTTACCAACTCAACTAAGGCAAGAGAAATACAAAAATACAAAATCGTGCCCAAAGTAGTCATTAGCAAATGTTTAGGTTGCCTTTTTTCCCCTATGTCTTTCATGTCTGGAATACAATTTACTTTGATATCAGACGCGAGATTATAGACTACTCTAAAAAACATTGTTTCAATCACAAAGAATTTGTTTGGATGCAATATTTCGCCAGTTCGTTATTAACCTGCAGATTATCACTCCATAATTTTCTTTCGACTTATATCCTCGTTAGGATGCAATATTATTATTAGGTACCGAAAGGTGCTTTATGTTATCAGTGTAGGGAAACGTGTCTGTCTGTCTGTCCATCTGTCCGTCTGTCTGTAACTCTAACTCCTCGGAGCCTATGAAAGAATTTCAATATCTGTTTTCGTCAGTCGATGAATATGGTTCATGGCACGAACAAGTTACAAATATTATCTAAATCGGTTCATTGGCACGTGCACAAATGGTACCTTTACGACCCCACCTAGCAATTTTCAATGGAGAGATATATTAAGTAATATATCAAACAAATCGTAATGACGACATAGAAGCGGATATAAATTACCTTTTTCGTCAATTAATAAATAAGGTTCCGGGAATGAACCATTTTGAAAATGATTGAAATCGAAACAAGACACGTGCTCTAATAGTACCCTTATGACACCCTCAAAAATTTTCAGTGCTAAAATTTGGCATGTAATATATCAAACGACTTGGATTGATGTGTCAAGAAGGAATATAAAGTAAAATTAACGATAGTCGAAATTGGTTTCAAGGAACCTGGTTTAGTGGAACCATTATGGTTCATTGGAACTTTCAATGCTAAAATATGTCATATAATATATCAAACAACTTGGAATGATGTGTCATGAATGAATATAATGTAATATTAACGATAGTTGAAATTATTTCAAAGGTACGTGTTTTAATGGTATCATTATAGTCCATTAGAAACTTCCAATGATAACATAGGGCGGTTTAAAAATATAGTTCCGCGAATGGTTTAGTTTAACCTTTCGGTACTTGGTTATGTCATTTCTTAATGGTTTATTAAGTACCGAAAGGTGCTTTATGCTATCAGTGTGAGGAAACGTGTCTGTCTGTCTGTCTGTCTGCCTGGAACTCTAACTCCTCCGAGGCTATGAAAGATTTTCAAAATCTGTTTTCGTCAGTCGATGAATATGGTTCATGGCACGAACCAATCACAACTATTATCTAAATCGGTTCGTTGGCACGTGCACAAATGTTACCTCAATTTTCCCGCCAAGCAATTTTCAATGGAAAGAATATTAAGTAATATATCAAACAAATCGTAATGACGAGAGAGAAGGGATTATTCGTTACTATTTTCGTCAGTCGATAAATATGTTACATGGCACGAACCAGTCACAAAAATTATCTAAATCCGTTCAATAGCACGTGCACAAATGGTACCTTCACGACCCCACCAAGCAATTTTCAATGGAGAGATATATTAAATAATATATCAAACAAATCGTAATGACGAGATTGAAGCGGATATAAATTACTATTTTTGCCAATTAATAAATATGGTTCCGAGAATGAACCATTTTGAAAATGGTTGAAATCGAAACAATGGCACGTGCTCTAATGGTACCCTTTTGACACCCTCAAATATTTTCAATGCTAGAATATGGCATGTAATATATCAAACGGTTTGGAATGATGTGTCATGAATGAATATAACATAAAATTAATGATAGAAGTAATTGGTTCTAAGAAACCTTGGTTAGCGGAACCATTATGGTTCATTGGAAATTTCAATGCTAAAATATATGTCATGTAATATATCAAACGATTTGGAATGATGTGTCATGAATGAATAAAACGTAAAATCAATGATAATCGAAATTGGTTTCAAGGAACCTGGTTTAGTGGAACCATTATGATTCATTGGAACTTTCAAAGCGAAAATATGTCATGTAATATATCAAACGATTTGGAATGATGTGTCATGAATGAATATAATGATAAATTAATGATAGAAGTATTTGGTTCCAAGGAACCTGGTTTAGCAGAACCATTATGTTTCAGTGGAACTTTCAATGCTAAAATATGGCATGTAATATATCAAACAGTCTGAATGATGTATCATGATTGAATATAACGTAAAATTAATGATAATCTAAATTGGTTCAAAGGTGCGTGGTTAATGGATCATTATGGTCCATTAGAAACTTACAATATCAACATAGGGCGGTTTAAAATATGGTTTAGTTTAACCTTTCGGTACTTGGTTATGTCATTCCTTAATGGTTTATTATCATTACTATTAATTTCGACAAAAATTAGAATAATGACAAAGAAAAATCGAAAGCCAGTTTAATCGAAAACGACTCATTAAATTACGCTCGTAATACTTAAAGCCTAGTACACACTAGTTGCAATTGCCCGTTGCGTTACACCGGATGGAAACTAGTGTGGACGATTTGCTTATAAGCCTCGAAGCAAGTAACGGGCACGATCGCTCGGAAGGCGGTTTTTCTTCGACACATCAAAGGATTGAAACGCCACTGGTGTGGACGGGGAGCGTTTCTTTTCCTCCTTTCCCCTGTTTAAATAAAATCAGTGGTTTTATTTTCATTTCTTTAAAGGAATAAATATAGTCTTCTCAATTTTTAATCGATTTATTTTTTAATTTATATGTTTATATAAATGACTATTTATTTATTTTAAAATATATCTCATTTATATATTTATTATTTAAAAATATATATCTCATTTATTTATTTATTTATTATAAGATATTTATTGATACATTGAATACACAAATATAAATTCACGATTGTAATCAGTTAAAGAAATATTTCTCATTGTTTTTTAAGATGTTATGGGAATATAAAATATTACAGAAGTGAACCGTAGTTTTAAAAATATATTATACAGTTGCGCTCAAAAAATAGTACACTTTATGTTTTATCATTATAACTTCTAAAGTATTGAATTTTAATTAAAGAATTTGTAATAATATATAGACTGCATAAATATTTGAATATTTAAAGAAATTCAAACTCTTTAGAGTTAATTAGTATTTGAAGACTCATCCATTATTGATAGAGGTGAGTTCATAAAATAGTACACACTGAGTTTTATGTAGATTTTTCTCATATTCTCTATATTGATGTTGACATTTTGCTGTTGCTGACAATATTTAACATGTCGCTTCGAGTTCATCTGCCATCTTCAATAAAAAAGCACATTATAGATGCAATCAACAATGGCAACTCGTACACCTCAGTTTCGGAGCAATTTCAAGTTCCAAAGTCCACGGTGGCAAGAATTTTTCAGCGTTTTTGCACGCAAGGATATGTAACTCGTAAGCCAGGGTCGGCCGACCAAAATCAACAACTCCACGAGAAGATAAAGTCTTGATACGGCTGTCTAAGGCTGACCCGAAGAAAACTGCAGTTGACCTTAATAACGAAATGGCAACCTTCCATAATGTTAACGTTGTGTGAGTACCACGAAAAGATGTCTGAGGGATGCAGATTTCTTTGGCAGATGTCCCGTGAAAAAACCTTTGATCTCCAAGAAGAACCGGATAGCCCACCTCAAATTTGCCAAAGATCATTTGAAGTGGACATCCAAAAAATGGAATAAAGTGCTTTTTAGTGATGAGTCGAAGTTTTTACTATTCGGGTCTGATGGTATCCAGTACGTACGCCGTCCTGCAAACCATAGATTTGATCCAAAATACCATTTACCAACCGTTAAACATGGTGGAAGATCCACTATGGTATGGGGTTGTTTCAGTCATAAAGGGGTAGGCCTGCTGATAAAGATCGATGGACTAATGGACAAAATAGTATATAAGAATATCTTAGAGCAACATATGCTTCCTTTTGCCAAAGCAAATATGCCTCGTGGATGGATTTATCAGCAAGACAATGATTCCACACATACCGCTTGTGTGATAAAAGACTGGTTCAAGTCAAAGAAGGTACGAAATCCTATTGAGCATATGTGGGAAGAATTAGACCGCAGCTGCAAGTCACAGAAAGCACGAAATTCACTGGAAAAATTTGAAATTTTATGAAAAGAATGGGAAAAAATTCCAATGGCCAAAATCACTAAACTAATTGATTCAATGCCAGCCCGCTACAAAGCTGTTATTGATGCAAAAGGTTTTGCAACAAAATATTGATCTGCTAACTCTTTTTTTTTCATTGTATTTACTTCATTTTTGGGAATTTTTTTTGCGTGTGTACTATTTTATGATTTTTGTATTTTGGCAGTTTAATGGTGTCCTCGCAAATACAAATAACAGTGACCTTATTTCTAGTTTTTCTTTTGTATATTTATATAGATAATATGTATACAAAGTTTAGTTATATGTTCTTAATTTTTGAAAGTATTATAGCAATAAACATGAAAGTGTACTATTTTTTGAGCGCTACTGTATATGTCAAAATCTTTGGGCAGTTTACATATTATTTTTTTATATTATTTTCTTTAATATCAAAATATTAAATATATGCTCTTTATAATGATACCAACGAAAGAGAGGAGGCTATTATAAAATCTTGACCTTGACCATTTCTGATCGCAATTAGGAGTGTCAACAATGCTTTATCTGGGGGGGGCCCCCCCCCCCCAAAACAAATCTTCGATTCAACACCCAAAATATTACAGAAGTGAACCGTAGTTTTAAAATATGTATTATATATAAATAATAATAATTAATAACTGGAGATGCGTCTCCAAGCATAGGTAATGATTTTTCAATTGAAAAATGGAAGGAAAAATTCTGCGACCCGGATTCGAACCAGGAACCTCGACTATCAAGGCCGATGCCTCTGCCAATTTTTCCTTCCATTTTTCAATTGAAAAATCATGTATTATATATGTCAAAATCTTTGGGCAGTTTCTATATTATTTTTATATTTTCTTCACTACCAAAATATTAAACCTTTCATTGATGGAAATCGCCTTCCGAAATTTCGTGTTATTTTTAGCAATTTTAGGGCCGATTAAAGACAACAGAAATTCGAGCCAAATTTTGTACATTCCACTCACACTCTGAAATCACCCAACAGATTCGTGCCGCAATACGCCTTCCTAGTAGTATATAGTTTACTAATTCACCAACGTCGAGGTTTCCTTTTTATTTTATTTTATTTTTTTTTTTCGTAAGCTCATGATGTACATAAATATTGTATATTAATTCTTCCTGATAGTTGCGTTTCCACGAGTTTCCTCATTTCCTCAAGTAACGAAACAAGTGTGTACGCACACGCGTTTGCAGCGTGGCGTTACAGGAAATAGCGTAACGCAATGGGCATTTGCAACTAGTGTGTACTAAGCTTAATAGTATCACCTTTGGCAAGACTTAGCCTATTTCGCAAGCTGTTGACCAATTAGCACATTCTTTACGACTGATATTATTATAGACCAAATATGTTCGATCGTCGAAATCAACTCTTGTTTAGTTTGTGGGGGCCTTTGCTGAAGTCTAACCTTCAGCAACTTCTCGTATTTCTGTCGTAGATTTAGTAGTATGATTGGACGCACCATTCTGCTGGAACAGAAAGGAATCACAGCAGAGAGCTTCAGATGATGGGATCATAAATTTGTTAAGTATTTCTTTATAGACTGCAGCATTTACTGCACCATTTAGGTTTCTGCCCCACTCGTGATATTAATGTCTGAAATGTAGCAGGGACTTTATAAACACACTGTAGTTTTCCTTCCTACTTCATCTGACGACATGCATACCCATGCCTTTACTCAAGTATCCAATTTCACTGATCTCTTGAGGCAGTTCCTATTATAAGCTTTTTATGTCTCTCTCCACACACGTGACCCTTGATCACCAAAAGACAAGGAGAGCACGGATTTATCACTAAATAGGATGTTAATCCAGTCATCCATTTCTTGTCCCGAAGTAACTTTCCTTGCACCATATTACACCTAGTCGTCTTCCTTCGAAGTCATCAGGAGTTTTATTTTGGGAACTGGACTGACACGCAAATTGATGTAGTCGTCTGTTTGTTCTGCTTGACGTAATTGCTCCGCACTTTTTGCACTCATAAGAAATACATTATATTTAAGACTTTGAAACTGTGTTTCTTCACACTGTTCTTCAGTTGCATACCCTGACGCTCATCATTCTTGCGTTATCGTCCACATCTCTACCGATTTCTTGTCAAATTTGGATCCTTCTTTTGCTGCTTGATGATTTTCCCTATTTATGCCTTAGTTTTTCCAGTTCCATAAAGATAACACATTGCTCGTTTTGCGACATGATGTACGTCCGATTTCCTACCCATGTTGCTCAGCCTGAGCTACGAAAAGATATAATTCCTTTTGTTATATTGAACTTTAAAAAGAAATCACTTGCAACATTTCTGCTAACTTAATTTTTGAATTATTATAATATTTTATCACCTTCAATTTGTTTAATGTAAATTTTAATTTTTGAATAAATTAATGTTCCTTTTGAGGTCGACTAGAGGAATAAGTATATCATCTAGGGGAAAAAGTCTAAACGTGTAGTTACAAAAGTTCGTGCGTTACTCTCCACTCAAATTTAACTTCAGAACGTAAAATACTGCCATTCTAATTTTTTGGCAAGGAATTGTACTTTGAGCATACTAAAATGATTGAAGAAATTTCTTTGAGTTTCTGATTGGAATAAAGATACCGTTTGTTGCCATTTGGCATAGTTTTTGTGATATTAATGTTTTAAATGTGGCAGGGACTTTATAAACACACTATAGTTTTCTTTTGGAATGTAATATAATAAATAAATATGTTTGAAAGTATAAAGAGCCCGAAACATTGTACTTGTTACACGCTTCACACCTTGTTTTTTTTCCTCTTTCTCTTGCACTTCCATGTTCCCATTTTTATACGTTCTTATGAGCACGTACCCGCCACTGCTTTAAATGTAAGGCTCGTACCAGGAATTGGTTTTAAAGGGCACCTAAATGAAAACTACAACTTTAAGGTTCATTTATAAGTTGAGTTCGGAATCCAGAATCGTAAAGTGGTCTCCGTAAATGGCGTTTGTTCTTGCGGTTTTAAGGGGAGCGCCCGTCTTAACTTCTGTCACTGCAAGTTAAATGTAAAATGTTTGTAGGCTGTCTGAATTCACTGTTCGCACGAAAATGAAGGTAAAACTTAACTGACTTTCTATTTAAAAAATAAAAAGGAATATCGTGAACAGAGAAACACTCATTTTGTTTTGCAGAACCATTTCGTTCAAGTGACAGGAGAGGTGTCCTAAAAACAAACAAAACGAAGTTAGTTTCACGTACGCTACTGGTTTTAAACCTTTACAATAAAAATTATGTTTAAATTAAATATTTTCTGTAAATTATATAAAATATGAAGATGATATACAGGTTGGTCCATAAGTCTGTCTCCCCCTTTTATTTTTTGAACCGAAGCAGATATGTCAATTTTGATGAATCCAATGAATAGGAAGTTGTGGGTGGCCTATCCCATGGTGCAATTTTCATCATCCCAAAAATGCAAATTAGGACACATTCAAAATTTATCTCAAAAACCGTAAGGGATAGAGAAAAAAACTCAATTGCAAACTTGTTCAGCATAAAAAAACAAACAAAACAAAACAAAAATCATCCAAATCGGACCAACCAATCACCCACAATCACGTGGTGAACTGTTTGTAGCTTACAAACAGTCACACTGCACAAGGAAAATTGAATGTTGATATTTCCACCATGTAAAGCATGCAAATCAAAAAATTAACATAAATTACCATACTCACATTTACTTTCATGCGGAAAAGCAAATAAAAGGCATGTTTCAGCACACAGAAGACAGAACAATTCCAGGATGGCAAGCTACACTGTTCCGGAAATGGTCAAAAGCTACACGTGATTGTGGGTGATTGGTTGGTCCGATTTGGATGATTTTTTTTGTTTTGTTTGTTTTTTTATGCTGAACAAGTTTGCAATTGGGTTTTTTTCTCTATCCCTTACGGTTTTTGAGATAAATTTTGAATGTGTCCTAATTTGCATATTTGGGATGATGAAAAGTGCACCATGGGATAGGCCACCCACAACTTCCTATTCATTGGATTCATCAAAATTGACATATCTGCTTCGGTTCAAAAAATAAAAGGGGGGGACAGACTTATGGACCACCCTGTATATATAATACGAGTGTTACAGAAAAAATCGTAAGTAGATGGTCATTTTACAGATCATTAAATTATTTATAAATTTAACACACCAAATGAATAGGGTCGTTTGTTACTGTAGCACATGCAACAATAGCAGTCGTTTATAAATTTATAGTTGTATTGAGATTATAATAATTGAGTGTACCTCTGAAAAAAAAGTTAGCTTAAGTTAACCAAGTTAAAGCAGTACGAATGCATTTTATTTTTGCTAGCGCCTCCAATTACATCTCATCAAGAGAGGTAGCTGATACAATGTCACGTTTAAAAATTTTGAACCCCACTGGAATTATGGACAGAAGAAAAATAAATGAACAAAATATTACTTTTAATTCATCAAGTAACACAAACCACTAAGTCATTCGGTTTAGTAGAAATAATATAGCACTGGTAAAGTTATAATTTGAGAAGCAGTAACCAATTCGACGATTAAGTAAGGACCAAGCAAACATTAAACTAATTCCACGTAGTAGCAGAGCGGCTGCAGAATTTCTTTTCAATCTCGATTACGCCGATGCTACTTGTACGCAATTAAATGATGACACAAATTAATGACGGCACTTTAAGGAAAAGCTGGTGAACAGAGCAAGGGACTTGCTTCTTTACATACTCACGTGGACTTTATTTCTCTATGAGCGATCACGTTTCTTTAATCGAGGCTTAAGGATCATTTCTACTTAACCTTATTCTGAAACAATCGCAGTGCATCGTATCTTCCAAATTGTAAATGAAGTTGAATTGGGCTAAACTATGAAGTTTACTTTCTACTGCAGTAGTCTTTAATAAATCGATAAAACTACTCAGCTCGTCACTGGATAACGTAGACTTGCTCCTTTATACGGGAAACGCTGCAAACGGAATTTTGGCAATATTTCTGAGTTTTGAAAATATACGACGAAATACTTGCAGCAGATTTGAAGAGGTTATCGCTGTTAGGAAATATCTCTTAAAGTTTGAATATGAAGCGGTTTTTCGAATGCTCCATTTGCTTGCACATGGATTCACGGAGTCCCGAGTTTCCATTCTCAACCATTTACTATTAATGCTCCTTGTTATCAGCGACACATTAACCTTCAACCGGGTCTGAGACAAAATTTGCTGGGACCCTATTTTGTTGTGTGCTTAGAGATAAATATAGAGAAAAGTTTAGATAAATTCATCGCCGGGCTCTCTTGGAAGACAATTGGGCTTCCTTTACACCTACGGCGCAAGACAATTGTCTTGTTAGTCTATACTGTAATTCGTCACTGGTTGTTATTAATGGTTGTTTGGGGGATCCTCCTGCCCTTCTAGTCCAGGGAACCATAAGGCAGAAATGGTTGTCCGCAAGTCTCATTATCGTGACGGTGGGATGTTTATCTGAATAGAAAAACTTTGTTGAGAAAGTTTTAAAAATTTACATACGACATACAGATAATCGAACAGTAAAACCTATGAGTGGAGATGAAGCAAAGGTTTTATAATCTCTTTCTTCATAAACAAATGCCAAAAGAAATAAGAAACATGATATACTCAAAAAGTTCTATACAGGATGTTTAAAAATTCGTTGGACAAACTCCAATGTAATATTTTTTTTTACTTTATTAGAAAGTAAAAACATGGAGATTATGTGGGATACAGAACATCTGACAAATGGCCTTGGTAACACAAATTCACTCTTGTGAGGAAATTTTCCATAACATGTTGACATCAAATGTTGCTGGAAAATTTTGGCAATGTTGTGTCGAATTTCATCTTTGACATCCTCAATAGCTTGTGGTTTATTGACGTACACTTTATCCTTAAGATAACCCCAGAGAAAGAAGTATAACGGTGTCAAGTCACATGATCTTGGTGGCCATTTCACATCACCTCGCTGCGAACAGTTTTCGTAAAATTTTAATCACTTTAGAAATGAATTTTTTACATCTTCTACGCGTTGTTCGATTGTGTAGTTTTGCATAATTTAACCTCAACGTTTAATAATGCATAAAAAAATCTCTACTCAGGTTGTACCACGAAAAAAATGGCGGCAAATTCAAAATGTCAGTTCATTTTGGGACACCCTTTATAAGATAGGAATGTAAAATTAAAATGTAAAAGATTTATGTCGCTTTAAAGTAGGAACTTTGTTAGTGTAATTACGCAATGACATCGTCCTTTTGAAGGTTTATAATTGGCTGGACTATGATCGGCGGCGGCTGGTGAAGTCACATCAAGTGACCTTGTCACGTGCTGTCGAGTTATTTGTAACAATGGCGGATTTAACAAATGCTGAGACGGCTGACTTGCACATTGTGTATGGAGCTGCTAATGGAATCGCGGTTTCCTAACAGACATGTCCCTAACCACCAACCATTTACAAGTTTAGATTGACGTTTGAGAGATGTTGAGAAATGACTTTTATTGTCAGAAGACATTTATTAGTATTGATAGCGTTTCCACTTTAATCTCGGGGCGTGTATTAGGACAAAATTGCTCCAATGTAAAAACCTGTATTTATACAACACGGCTTCGAATTTGGGCACATGTTTATTAGACATTTCTGTCCTATATTTATGTATAGAATCTATACAGGGTGGTCCATAAGTCTGTCCCCCCCTTTTATTTTTTGAACCGAAGCAGATATGTCCATTTTGATGAATCCAATGAATAGGAAGTTGTGGGTGGCCTATCCCATGGTGCACTTTTCATCATCCAAAATATGCAAATTAGGACACATTCAAAATTTATCTCAAAAACCGTAAGGGATAGAGAAAAAAAAAACAATTGCAAACTTCTTCAGCATAAAAAAACAAACAAAACAAAAAAAATCATCCAAACCGGACCAACCAATCACCCACAATCATGTGGTGAACTGTTTGTTGCTGAAGATCATGTTGACCATTTCCGGAACAGTGTAGCGTGCCATCCTGGAATTGTTCTGTCTTCTGTGTGCTGAAAAATGCTTTTATTTGCTTTTCCGCATGAAAGTGAATGTGAGTATGGTAATTTATGTTAATTTTTTGATTTGCATGCTTTACATGGTGGAAATATCAACACTCAGTTTCCCTTGTGCAGTGTGACTGTTCACCACGTGATTGTCAGTGATTGGTTGGTCCGATTTGGATGATTTTTTTTTGTTTTGTTTGTTTTTTTATGCTGAAGAAGTTTGCAATTGGGTTTTTATCTCTATCCCTTACGGTTTTTGAGATAAATTTTGAATGTGTTCTAATTTGCATATTTGGGATGATTAAAAAGTGCACCATGGGATAGGCCACCCACAACTTCATATTCATTGGATTCATCAAAATTGAGATATCTGCTTCGGTTCAAAAAATAAAAGGGGGAGACAGACTTATGGACCACCCTGTATACAAAGTTTATCCAAAGAATTTTTAAACATCCTGTACATAGGCGAAAATTTCTTCTCTTACAAATAGCTTGCAATAGGTGTCATATAGCTAAATTAACCAAGCTTCCGTTATTCAGTTGTCATAATACGCATAATTAAATTGTTAATGTTAGACGAGTTATTTTTCAGCAGATTTTAGGTGCAATTCAGCAGATTTTAAAGTGAGCGTGATATCATTAAGGGCGGTACTGATTTCATTTCTTTTTTTAATAGCTAAATAATCAATGAAATGAGAAGAAATATAGTATGAAATTGAACGAACTCTATAGAAACTGAAAACATCTAATCCACAAAAAAACATTTAAATCAACTTACTCGTGACAACGCCGTTCATAAATTAAAAAAATAGTTATCAAACAAAATTGAATCTTTCAAAGGATAACAAAAAAACGAGCAGTTATGACGAGATTATTGCAAAGCGAATTATGTTTCATCAAATTTTTAGTGAAAATTGTGATGTTGATGCTATTGAAGTTGACGGATGTCTTATAATACATAATAGAGAAACATCATTCTAACTATTTTCGCCGGAATACAAAGACAAACTATTTAAAATCTCCTGTTTCTCTGTTATGTGTTGTAAGATATCCTTCAACTTCATTAATTTGAAAAATATATAGAAGTCTCTATTCAACCATTAGTGATACGTTTTCTACACTTGATCAAGCGGCAACTTGATGCGAAGAAGAAAAAGAGAACATGGACTTACCATTCAGAATTCAGGGGCAAAAAACTATTAATTGATTACGACCGATTAACTACCAAAAAGAGGAGCACAGGCAAATGATTGTTTAACAATTGGCGTCTCCGCAAGATGTCAAATAAAACGAAATCAATAAAGGTTTAATATCAGTCGAAAATAAAATCACTGAAATCGTGAAATTTTGGAGAGAGCCGAATAAAAGCGAACGAAACCCGAGCGACATGAAAAATCAATATAAACACCATGTAGTCAACTGACTGAAGAGAAGCAATTGTACCGGAGAGAGTAGTTTATGAGAGAGTAATGGTAATATTTATGAAAAATGCCAGTTGTAAAATAGTTAATTCTGGCCAATTTTCAAATGGAATAATTCTGCATGACAATTAAAATGGACTAAATTAGGCTCATATGTAGTTGCACTTTGTCAAAACAGTTGTTCACTTTATTGGACATGCAGTTTTAAAAAGAAGAAAATATTGTTTCACAAAAGGTAACTAACGTTTCTTCGACAGTTCATTTCGCTAGCCAATGAGTATGAAAAATTTTACAATATAATTCATTCTTGCATTTCGAAAATATACAGGGTGTTTCAAAATTATGTACAATAAATTTAGTGACATATTCTTCAGGTCAAAAGAAGACGAAAATGTTCTATAGCACTTTGTCTGGAAACGATTTATTTACGCGATACAGCCAACTAAACCCGTGGCTCCAAATTACAGGAATTGTTCAAAGTGCCCGCCACCAGCTCGCACGCACGCACGCTTCGGCTCGTTGCATGAGCGACCGTCTGATGTCATGGAAGAGTTCGTCGCCAGCATTACGAACGGTTTGGCATGCATTTTCAATTCGTTGTCGCAGATCCATAATGTTAGCAACTTCTGTGCTGTAGACGATCTATCCACCGATTCGTGTATGCAGCATTAAGGTGTGCTCGCACAACATGGCTGAAATGTGCTGGAGCGCCATCATGCATGAACCACATGTTAGATCTTATCAAAAGAGGAACATCTTCCAGTAATTCTGCAGAAACAAAAGATACGTTCGCCCAGTCAATCGTGGCGGCAACACATAAGGGCCAATTAAGTTATTTCCGACAATTCCACACCAAATGTTCACGGACAAACGCTCTTGATGCGCTCGAGCTCTGGTAACATGCGGGTTAGCATCTGCCCAATGGTGCTGGTTGTGAGAATTTACGATTCCTGTCCGGGTGAAGGTTGCTTCGTCCGTGAAAAGTATCTGGCTGAGACAACTAGGGTCTGCAGCATGACGACGTTGTATCCATTGGCAAAATCGTTGTCGGTGTGGATAGTCCGTTGGGTTCAGTGCCTGAACCAGTTGCAGGTGTATGGATGCAAAAGCTGACGGTGAAGAATGCGCCAAACAGATGAGTGCGGAATGTGTACCATGGGTGCTTGTCTGTGGTTCATCATGTATGATGTCAATTATCACATCCTCCTCATCCGGAGAATGTGCTACAGGCCGTCCTTGTCCTGTTTGACGGCCAAAGGAACCACGCTCCCTCAAAGGTCTGTCGACAGATACAAATGTTCGGTTATTTGGCAAACGTCTATTCGGAAAGCGTTCTTGGTAGAGTCTTCTTGCTTCCACAGCATTTCCGTCCGCAAGACCATACATTAGGTGCATGTCAGTGTATTCTGCACTGGAATACGTGTACATGACTTTTTTTTACGTAAATCGTAATGCGTATGTGAAAGCACGCAAACGTTCTGAAATTGCTATTCCTAGTGGATGTAGAGTAATGGAAACAAGCGTACACAACTAATGGAACAACCCTAAAGTAGGTTTAAATGGAACAAACCAGTCAACCTAGTGTTGGGTCGAAACGCTGGAACTGCTAAAATATCGTCCGCTAACTACCGTGCTTCCCTACTCTATCATATTGGATTACTCGCAAACAAATCGTTTCCAGACAAAGTGCTATACAACATTTTCGTCTTCTTTTGACCTGAAGAATATGTCACTAAATTTATTGTACATAATTTTGAAACACCCTGTATAGACATCTACAGGGTGGTCCATAAGTCTGTCCCCCCCTTTTATTTTTTGAACCGAAGCAGATATGTCAATTTTGATGAATCCAATGAAGATCATGTTGACTATTTCCGGAACATTGTAGCTTGCCATCCTGGAATCGTTCTGTCTTCTGTGTGCTGAAACATGCCTTTTATTTGCTTTTCCGCATGAAAGTGAATGCGAGTATGGTAATTTATGTTAATTTTTTGATTTGCATGCTTTACATGGCGGAAATATCAACATTCAATTTTCCTTGTGCAGTGTGACTGCGTGACTTTTCTAATGAGTTTTCTGTTTTTGTCTACATTAGCTAGCCATACCTTTCACTTTACCCACTCGATAAAGGGCAGGGGATGAGATTTTTTCACCGGGTTTTTTGCTAAACCCACATTTTACATGGTGCTCTACAACTTTCTAAATAACACATGGGGTCTAACCCCTACCCCTACAAAATTAAAATTTTCAAAATTTACCCCTTCACCCCTAGGGACACGAAATGTTTTTATTCTGAATTAGGGGACATTAAAACCAAATAATCAATATTCATTTTCCCCCAATCCGTTCCCCTTGAGTCGTTATTTGGACCTAAAGACGGGACCGTCACCAATTATGAAACACCCTGTATATGTTTTTTGGGGAAAAAATAATTATATAGTTAAATACCGAGTGTTTCAAAAATGACCGGTATATTTGAAAAATCTAAACGGGCAGCGATAGAAATGCACCGTGAACTAATTTCGAAAGTTTGTCTGCCTGAAAATTTACTGTTGTCCCAAGCATATTGCAACAAATAGTGGCTTCACATAGATAGTAAACCAACGAGATTGGAAAATATACTTTGAAAAAGACAGGAACAAAAATCAAAACAATTAATATTTGGTATTATAAAGCCTCTGTCCATATCGTTCCGAAATAACTAGGAATAAAAAACATATTGCATAATTATACCGTAGTTATATCGTAATATTAATAATTAATTACAGTACTAATTAATTAATTATATTAATTCATTATAATTGTAATAAACATTATTTCTTGTAAACTTAGATTTATCCTCTCTTTACGTAAATCTTCAAATAAGCAATGAAACAAAAGGAGTTTAATCAAATCGGAGCGAACATAGCATTCGTCGCATCGGCTCGGTATGGCTGTAGTTTTAACTGCAGGCGATAAACACATCACCATTGCTGGTCTACTGCGCATGCCCATCCACGTCGGACGTTTTGGACGTCCAGAAAATATTTGCGCAAATAAAACGTCCAGAATGTCGCGTCCGTAGCGTCCGCAGCTCGGTGTGGCCACTTACATAAGGTGTGAGTCAAAATGATAGCACCACAGAGGAATACGCCAAGTACTCAAAACATAAAACATATATAATAATCTTTTATTTATTTTTCCTTTTGTATGACACTACTGGTAAACACAAGTTTTATAATATGGAAATTGCAAATCACATTATCAATTTAATCAACAAAAACATAAATTTGCCACTTGTAAACTGAGTCAAAATGATAGCACCAGTATTGAAATTGAAGGAAAAAAATATTACTAGTACCCGATATGACTTCCCTGTCTTGAGATCAGCTTAAACACTCTCGTAGGCATTGTTGCAACAAGTTTGTGAAGCTGTTGACTGTTAATTTGATCCCAAGACAACAAAATTGTTTGCTTCAGTTCTGCAATGGATTGAAACTGCCTTCCATCCTTGTAGACCGCTCTTGCCAGGATTCCCCATAGGTTTTCCATCGGGTTAATGTCTGGGGAAAGTGGTGGCCAATCCATGACACACACTCCATTCTGCAGGAACCATTCCCAGGTTCTTTTTGCTGTATGAATAGATGCGTTGTCCTGTTGATATATGAAGAACGAGGTCCACCCAGGTTTTCCGCAACAGGCAGAAGATGAACTCCTACCAACTCCTGATAGTCCACAGCCTTCATTCTACCAGAGGGGAAAGCAAGGGTTGTTTTGCCACGAGAGCTAAATCCTGCCCATACCATCAAAGATCCACCCCCTTGTCGACGCTTTGAAAACAGCGACTCTTCTCTTCTGACATCATGCCAGTAGTAGGACCAGCCATCCGGACCATCTAAGTTGAACTTCTTCTCATCACTCCAGATGACTGTGTCCCACTGTGTTCTCCAGGTCATGTGTTCACGAGCCCAGACCACTCGTTTGGTCTTATGTTGTGGTTTCAGTGCAAGCATCACTTTCAGTTTTTTGCATGCAAGCCATGTTTTCGCATGATTTCGCAGTTCGTACAATTGTGGACTGTGATACCTGAATTGCAGGATGTGATGCAACAGATCGTGTGCTAGATTGAGAGTGCGCTAGCTCTTTCATGACAAATCTTTTTTGCCGTGTTGAAAGAGCAGGATGGCGCCCAGTTGATTTTTTCGTCTCATAAGTATCTTTCTGGCGAATGAAATTGCTGACAACTTTATGGGAACGCTCGATTCGTCTGCCAATTTCTCTGAGAGAATGTCCAGCTTTGTATAATTCTCTTTCAAACTGTGTCAGTTGTTTAACACGCCCCATTGTAAGATGTAGTGGAAATGAATTGTTTTACACGGAAATGAAAAATGATTTGGTTTTCATGTTTCTCATTATCATTTCTTACCTTGTATGCAAAATAGGTGCCACAGGTTGGTCTCATTAGGTAGAGGGGGATTGGTGGTGCTATCATTTTGACTCAGTTTACAAGTGGCAAATTTATGTTTTTGTTGATTAAATTGATAATGTGATTTGCAATTTCCATATTATAAAACTTCTCTTTACCAGTAGTGTCATACAAAAGAAAAAATAAATAAAAGATTATTATACATGTTTTATGTTTGAGTACTTGGCGTATTCCTATGTGGTGCTATCATTTTGACTCACACCTTAGAGAATAAAGGCGCATATTTTTTGGACGCGTAGCGTCCGTCCCATCCGTCGCGTCCATCGCGCTCTGTGTGGCCGTAGCTTAAGTCCTCTCTTCTTTGCATCTAAGAGGATGTTTTTCGTGTCATGTCTTAGATGACCTGAAGATGTCCTGAAGCCAGGACGAAAGATCTCGTCGTGCTTCTCCTTTGAGCTCCTTTTTATTTATGTTTATTGATTTTTTATTATTATACTATGTACAGCAGATGAATAAACCCACAATTATTATAAAACCCCCTTTTGTATTACAGATTCGGATTCTACGGAAAAAATACATAAAAAAATAATTCACTCGCAATTTAAAAATAAAACTAGGCATGCTAGATTTTTTAAGGGAACTACATTTAGCGTGAGTGAATTTTTTAAGGTGAGTGAAATTTTTGATAGAAATCGCAATTTCTTGCAGATTTAGATTATGCAAAAAAATTTCGAGAAAGATATTAATTCAGCACCGTAAAATAATCATCATCCTATTTGGTTGTATGGCTAACCCGCAGTTGCGAATTTCTAAAATTATGTAAATAGCCTGCTTTCCAGACTTCAGCAACATGTCGCTATGAGACATTCTTTTGCCGCGTGTTTTTCTAGCTCTAGAGCCACATTTTAATTTAGACTTTTAAGCGTAAAAATGGCTAATGCATCTGTACAAGAAAAAATCGAAATGATTTTGATTTATGGTGAATGTAGAAGAAATATGGACGATGCTGTTGCTTTGTATGCTGAGCGCTTTCCATAGAATGCTCGGTCGCGTGCTCTTTTTACAATGTTGTTAAAGTTTTCACTACCGATGGAAATTTACAATCTTAAAAAAGAATACGCAGAAGAACTGTCACTGGAGAAGCTAAATAATGAAGTAGCTGTGCTAGCTGCTGTTGCCCGCGATCCTCATGCAAGTACTCGAGACATAGCTACCAATCGTGTAATTTCACGAACTCGTATCCTCAGAATACTGCATCGTCATAAGTTTCATCCATATCATATTTCAATGCATCAGGAACTTCATGGCAATGATTTTCATAATCGAGTAATGTTCTGGGTATGGGCACATGAACAGATCCAAAAAGACCCAAATTTCTTCCGTAAAGTATTATTTTCAGATGAGTCCACCTTCACCAACCACGGCAGCGTTAATCGACACAACATGCGATAATCCACAATTGTTACTTACGACAAGTTGAACATCAACGTCCTTGGTCGGTTAACGTTTGGTGTGGAATAATAGGTGACAAGCTTATTGGTCCCTATTTTATCGAAGGTACTTTGAACGGACAAATGTATCAAACATTCCTACAAGATGAACTGCCAACACTACTTGAAGATGTGAACGTGGATGTTCGATCAAGAATGTGGTTTCAGCATGACGGTTGCCCAGCTCACTATTCTGTATTAGCAAGAGAGACATTAAATCACGAGTTCAATGATCGATGGATCGGGAAAGGTGGTCCGGTTGAGTGGCCTGCCCGGTCGCCAGATTTGACATCACCAGATTTTTTGTGGGGTTTCTTAAAAAATAAAGTTTATCAACAAGTACCCACAACTCGTGAAGACCTGAAAGAACGAATAAGGAATGCGTGCGCTCAAATTCCAGCTGATACACGGCTAAGTTGCGTAAAGGCGTTTGATGAGCGAATCAATAAGTGCATTGAAGTTGGAGGTCAAAATTTCGAACACTTGCTGTAATAAAATAGTGACAGGCGAGGGAACTCACCTTAAACAAGCACCCCGATGGGAACAAATAATTACTACGTCCACGTCGTTGTTCCTGGATAACGCAATAAATCGCAATGGCCTACCTTGAAAATCAAAATTAACCCGATTACATCATCAGTCGCCGACCGCAAAAATTGTTTCAGACAAAGCTTTATGTATTTCTTTCCGTAGAATCCGAATCTGTAATAAAAAAGGGGATTCCTATTTAAGATATCAAAGTTGCCACCCGCCCCACGCACTGAGGGCGGGTGGGGATGCTGATTTTAGAACAGAAAGATTGCCCCTTTAAAAATAATATTTTTTGTCTCGGCAAAGTTTTCCGTATAATGCTTTGTTTTCGAGATATTTCCATATCTACACTTAAATGGACCACCCTGTATAGAGTTGAAAAATTACATCGCAAACTTCTTCTGCATAGTAGGTTGAAATATTAGTAAAATTCTAAGAGTAGCTAGTATTATTTTAATTTGTAAAAGGGGAAGAAGGCGGTAGGAGAGTAAGGAGAAAAATCAGTCAGGGATGATGTAATTTCTTTGTCACCAATTGAATTTGATCTTCTGTTACTACGTCGCACTGGATCCCTAGCAACTGCTACCGGATATAGTCAATCTACAGGAAATAGCCTGATGAGGTTGTAAACAGAGGTCCTCAACTCTCTTAATCCATGTATTAAGTACTTTTTAATATAGAGAGAAATAATTCAATACTCATAGCTTTTCTTTGATATTCTAAAATGTTAAGAATGCAATGTCGAATTTCCTGGGCGAACCCAACTGGACACAAAATTCCAGTGCGAGTACTTTAAAGAATTCTTTTCGTTTTTCCAAAGTGAATACTGTGTATACTTTATTAAGGGTTTTTTCATTTATATTCAAATTCAGATATTACAAAATTTCATCAAACAAACA
>JAHWFO010024073.1:250894-266056 GCA_023313115.1 Rhysida immarginata
AAAAAATTGATTTTCTCGAACGTAGTATTTAGAAAATGAAACAGAGCTCTCTCTTCCGTTTCTCATCATTTCCGATCGAATGATATATGACATGCCATATGTTGCCATAGCTCTAAAGACCAAGTGACTGCCACCCCCACATCTCCGACCACATTGGAATAATTTGGCCCAAACTTTGCAGTAATGTTGATCTTGCTTAGAGGAATCAGCATACCGAATTTCACTCCTTTAATGCATAAATACGCGTAGACCCTATGGTCCCCTCTAATTTCCGCCCCCGAAACTCCGATCCCAGTGGGCCAATAAAAAAAACAAACTATATAGTGAAGGTGCACATGCCCATAGTAAGCTATATTCCGAATTTCAACCTTCTACCTGAAAAATGCGGAAATTATGAAGGGGGCGGACGGACGGACAGACAGACGGACATTGTGAAAAACAATAAGTAGCTCCATTCTTCCGCTACTTAATAAATAAACCATTAAGGAATGACATAACCAAGTACCGAAAGGTTAAACTAAACCATTCGCGGAACCATATTTTAACAGCCCTATGTTAACATTGTAAGTTTCTAATGGATCATAATGATATCATTAAACCACGTACCTTTGAACCAATTTGGATTATCATTAATTTTACCTTGTATTCATTTATGACACATCATTCCAAGATGTTTGATATACACTACATGATCAAAGGAGTTGGGACACCTGTTGCTCTACCGTAAAGTCGCAAAAAGCTTCAATCAGTAGTGTGTAGGACCACCCCGAGCTGTTATCACTGCCTCCACCCTACATGGCATACTGTCCACAAGTTTACAGTATGTGTCCACAGGTACCGACCTCCATTCCTCGAGGAGTGTCGTGGAGAGTTCCTGGACAGATGTAGGGCGAATCATCCTGGATCTCAAACGTCGTTCCAATTCGTACCGAAGATGTTCGATGGGGTTGAGATCAGGACTCTGGGCGCGGTGTTTCCTGAAACGTGACGTCACAGTAGAGAAGCTGCTACAGTCGACGTGGAAAAGTTTAAAAATTAATTGCGAGCGATAAACTCATCCAAAATGTTTGAAACTTTTAAACACGCTCATTTTGAACATTATCCCAGAGCAAGTTGTCCTGTTCTGACAAGGACCTTTGGTTTCGTAGGGCTTTAACCTGTTCCTAGACCTTGCGAGAAAGCCTGTTGAACTTCGTTTTAAAGAAGGGTATTAGCTTTCGCTGCCATAATCTTCTGTAGGAATTCCTTCAAGAATAAGACGCCTGATGTAAGGAGTAGGTCGAGGTATTCAGGACGCTTTCGATCAACAGTGGAGGCACTGGAAGTGGTAGCACCGTTGACAACACTGTTGATATCCTTGTTATTAATAACCTCCTTATGTGGAATGCTATTTTCAACCCTCAAGGATAAGCATCAATGGACTGTGAATATATTATACAACCCTAGCGTCAATAAACTTCGGACACCAAGTAATTTGGCTAAAAACACAGTGAAAAGTGCATACAGAGGATTGCAGGCTAATCAAAATAGATTTACTGAGTAGATGGAACAATATCAACATCGATTTAGAATGGTGTGAAATAATTTATTCAAATTTATGTAAAATTGCGTTGTCAACAGGTTTCAAAGAAATTCGTACACAAGGGGTCACCAGCATATAGAAATTTCCTGAAGGCTGTAGAAACTCCCCGAATGCTTTGCATCAGGCTTTAAAAACTTGTCCACGCGACAGAGCACTGTATTCGTGTTGTTTTGAGCCATGGTACGTGGTAAGCCAATAGAAACATGTATACGGCAAAAAATTCTACAGCAGTTCCAGAATAACTAATCCCAGCGAGCTATTGCCCATGAATTATCAATTCCACTCTCTCTCTACTGTTAATGGGATCATCAAGCGTTTCAGAGAAATCGGGAAAACAGAACCAGGGACTGCATCAGGTAAGCAGCGATTATTGAATGTTAGGGACCTACGAGTATTTCGACGTTACATTGTGAAAAACAGGCATGCTCCCATAAGTGAAATGACTGTTTGGGCTCGAGAATATTTTCATATACCCATATCCGAAAGCACAGTCCGCCGTTACATCAGAAGATGCAACTATTACTTATACGCTACAAAGAGGAAGCTATTTATGAGCACTGTAGCTAAGCGTCGCCGGGTAGCATGGGCCAGAACCCATCTAAAGTGGACCCTTGCCCAGTGGAATAGTGTTCTGTGGTGCAGTGATGTATGGCAACAACGGTCGCAAGGTGCTAAGGACCAAGCACGAAAGTAATCATCCCGATTGTTACCAGAGGAAAGTTCAGAAGCCTGCATCGCTGATGGTGTGGGGCTGCATGAGTGCAGCCGGGACAGGATCGCTTCACTTTTGCGAGGGCACTATTAACTCTGCTGCCTATATAAACATTCTTCAACAGCATCTGCGTCCATCCCGCCAAAAGTTATTCAATAGAAGACCAAGCATCTTGCTGCTCGGAACACCAAGGCTTGGCTACAATAGCAGCGTTTCAGGGTGCTTGACTGGCCTGCCTGCAGCCCAGATCTGTCACCCATTGAAAATGTATGGCGCATTTTAAAGCGAAAAGTCAGACAGCGGAAGCCTCGAACACTGCAGCAGTTGCGGGCGTGTATTTCCGAAGAGTGGGACAAAATTCCAGTAGAAAGAACGCAGAAGTTAGTGTCCAGCATGCCTCAACGACTTCGGAGCGTCATTCGTCGGAAAGGTGACGCCACTCAGTGGTAATGTGCAATAAACGGTACGGTGTACGAAGTTCAGTGCAACGTGTTGAAAACGGAACATTACAAAAAGTCGCTTATTTAATTTTTATGTTAAAATGCTATATGACAGTTGTACTAAAGCTCTGTGCACTCAATAAAGTAATTTTCATTTGTTTACAATTAGTTTCGTTGTACTTATCCAAAATTCTGTAGATGTCCGAAGTTCATTGACGCTAGGGTTGTAGATCTTGAAGAAACTTTTAAGAATAGCAATTCCAGCACTCACTAACCGGAGAGTGGTCACAATTGTACGTGTCATCATAGGGTACCAGCCACGAAAGTATAAATCTCGTTCAAGATATATCCGTTTGGATTGGAGCATTTGGAGTTCCATGTAGGGTACTTGGCATTCAAGTTACCTGCCATAATAACTGGAAGTGGCCCAGACAGCAGCTCATCAAGATCGAAAGGACCAAGCCTGTGCTTAGGCGAGTTATATAAAGAGGTGAATTTAATTTCGCCTGCGTCAGCGTTATTTATAATTACGGAAACGGTTTCCAATCCTACATACTTCAAAGTGACGATGATGAATGCCGTCCTTGAGAATGATCGCTGCTTCACCACATGCGTGGCTAGCATTTACCCAAAATCCGATCCTTGCGATAGACATGATAACCTAGCAAATTGAAAACTTCAGTTGATTAATGGTAAATCTCGCACACGAAGGCGATGTCAACATTCTAATTTATAAGGAAATTGTAAAACTCGAAGCGCTTGCGAGTGATCCCGCTTTCATTGCAAGGAAGACCTTGATTAATGTCTTTCCAGGATCATTTGTTAGATTCGTCTGGACACACATATTTGCTGCTTTCCTTGAAAAGGTTTAGTATGTTTCCCAGACTTCTATAAATGCTGCACAGTTGCTTTGGATCAACGATATCTGGATCAACAGAACTGGATGCGACCGAAGCATAGGTTTTTCCTTTTAGCACTTTGTTGCTTTCGAGTCTTTTGAATTGGAGATATTTAGGACACATGTTATAACTAGATGTATGCTGACCATCACAACGGATACATTAAGGGCGTCTTTACCCTTAAGTTGACTGATGGTCGCCAGCGAACTTATTGCATAGGGGCGACTCAGTGCTACCTTGGGAGACGTGACCAAAACGTAAGCAATTATAACACAGCAAGGGCCGTTTGTTATCTCTGAATAATTCAACAATAACAGCTAGAGGACCGACACGTTTCTAACTCTAAAAAAGACTTATTGTGTTCGGTATTTTGAAGTAGAGCCAAAACCATTTCGATTGCACTGTTAGCTTTTTAGTGTCAGCATTTTTCGTGTCAAGGTTGGCTACTCCCCCTGTGATGTTAATGCTGATGTTCCCCAAGACTCTGTCCTGGGTCCAGTATTGTTCAACTTCTTCATTCACGATTTCCCAACTTTTAGAAAGTATGAGCTATATTTGTTTTCGGACGGCGCGTCCAATATCACTTTGCCCACAATCCCGCTCACGTCATATCTCGGCTACAACATGCTTCAAATGAGTGCGAGAAATGGTTTGCTAAATGGAGGTTAAACCTAAACGTTGACAAATGCAAGGTTATGTTCATTACTAAAAAGTGTAAAAACCTTCAAACCTGCCAAAACGTTACTCTCAGGACTATTGTCCAACTTGACAGGAGTGTTAGAACTAATACTCGATTTACCTCGAGTTAATCGTACATGTACAGACAGTGCTGAAGATTTCCGAGTACCTTCCAATGGAAATCACGTTCAAGAGTCCCTGAAGAAGCTGATTCCGAAGGTTAAGGACCATCCCAACCTTTTAATTGCCGACATTCTAGATCACCCACTCACCGTTAGAAGTTCCCTCAGGCATCGCAAGTTTGTTTTACCTAACTCCTCCTTGTTCCTCGTCCTGATAGAAAACAACTCTTTTTTTATTCTCTGGATGACTTACTAGGTTTCATCTGGCTTCTTTCCTAGTTCAGTGTACATGTACTTACTTTGGTTATTTCATGGACGAGTATGGCAGTGAAAGCACTGCTTCCGGTTCACTCATTGGTTTTCCCTGCGCTGTTTGATTGACGAATGGAATTCAGTAAACTTATACACTGAGTTAGCAAAACTCATGGGATAGCAAGCACATTGATTGATGGGCATGGCTCACGAATTCACAGGGGTAACGGATTCTAGGAATGGACCTTTAGACTTTGTGGGAAGAGCTTGGATAAGTGATTAATCAGAAATGGCACGTCGTCGCGAGTTGACGTCTTTTGAACGGGGTATGATAGTAGGTGCCCGACGCATGGGATGTTCCATTTCGGCAGTGGTGCAGGAATTTGGCTTTCCCCGCTCAACTGTCTCCAGGGTGGATCGGGAATGGCTGGATGAAGACATCACAGTCCACAACAGGCACCATACCAGGCGTCCAGCTGCCCTGAATGATCGTGACCGGCGACACCTGGGACGAATGATTCAGAGAGACAGGAGCGCAACAGTGCAGCAAATCACAGACCAGTTCAATACTGGCCGCACTAGAAACGTCTCTCGGTGGACAATCCGTCGGAATCTGCATGCCCTCGGGTTTGGCAGCCGTCGCCCTACACGGGTGCCAATGCTTACCCAGCGTCATCGGACACTCCGGCGTGTATTTGCCACCAACCATCTTGGCTGGACTCTGCAACAGTGGCGTAACGTCATATGGTCAGACGAGTCACGATATCAACTGTACTACGCTGATGGGAGGCACCGTGTGTGGCGCAGACCTCTCGAAACGATGGATCCCGCATGCCAACAGGTGGTGGTGCAGGGTGGTGGGGCGTCAGTGATGGTCTGGGGTGCATTTTCCTGGTTTGGAATGGGCCCTCTGGTTATCCTGGACCAAACGTTGAATGGTCCACGGTATCGTCAACTCACCGGAGACCATCTGCACCCGTTTTTAACATTTCAACACCCTGACGACGTAGCAGTCTTTCAAGATGACAATGCTCCACCACATCGCTCCAATGTCGTCCGCGAATGGTTCGAGGAGCATGCAGGAGAGGTCCAACGACTGAGCTGGCCAGCCCGGAGCCCTGACATGAATCCCATCGAGCATATCTGGGATGCTGTTGAAGTCAGGCTCCGGGCACTAGATCATCCGCCCACGAACGGGCAGCAACTATCTTCGGCTCTGCAGACTATCTGGTGTCAACTGCCTCCAGAAGTGTACCAGGGACTTGCAGACTCACTACCACGCCGTGTTGCTGCTCTCCACAGGGCCAGAGGTGGCCCGACCAGATATTAAGTAACTATCCCATGAGTTTTGCTAACTCAGTGTACATTCAGCATCTTATTAATCAATCACTCATACTGTTCTCGTCCAGCTTTTTTCTGAAGACACTCTGCTTTCGAAGTGTTCGAATGCAGATGGGTTGGCTTTTCTACCAGTGAAAGATGTTAAGGATGGATTGCAGTTTTTAAGGGGCATTGCTTCAGTCGAAACCGAATCACTACTGGAATCAGTGGCGGCTCGTAAGAATTTGTAAGCTCGCATAGCACACGGACTATTGCAAAATACAGCTATAGTTACAAAATTTGCTTTCGAATAGTATTTTATCACAAACAAGAAAATAATGATTTTTAGAGAAATACATAAAAAAATTAAGAACAGCGATAATAAAATGTAACTTTCATTTTAAGTTGGAGGGGCTGCAGCCTTCCAACCTACATCTCCGGCAGTCTTCGAGCAGTCCGTCCAGCTGTTGTCGGTAGAGAGGCGACCATGATCTGACTTTTCGAATAAGACGATCGCGACTCATGTTTCCGCCGGAACTTTGGAACGTTCACGAATCCACGCTCAATGGTGAGGCAAGAACAAATAATTTTTCAGTCATGGAACATCTCGAGCAGGACAAGAGTAGGTCACCATCATCCGTGCACCTGGACCATGATCGACGCCCTCCGCAAGGATCAAGCTATAACGACAATTATATCCTAAGAGTATTCAAGGAGCGACAAGCCAGATTTCACACATGATGTGCAGAGTGCCGTAACAGTGTCAAGGACCTGCCTTCATTTATTCGAGCGGTTGGGCATTGCATCCGTATCCAATGACAGGAGTAACACCTATTTACTGTATATTATTTATTGTATGAAATAAAATTATTGTTCAAATGTAGACCTGGCTCATTCATATTTATTAATTTATTTTAGACCCTGACACTTTGTTGCTTTTCATCCGGTTGCATTTTTGTCCTGTGGCATTTTATCCTATTCCGCTTTGTTTGGTATACATGGATCCATCGTAGCAGATTTTACACGACCGTTATTGATTTTGATAATTTCCATAGACAACAACAGAGAAAATAATAGAATAGTTTCAAAATACTTACTAAGCTGAAGTTATAAGTGAACTAATAACGCCAAAATATCAGAAAGTAACGCCATTTATTATTTTCAAAGGAAATTAAAAAAATAAACAGGTAACTAAGTGCAGCTGAAACTACACGTCTTTATCTACTTTTCCACATAGGCACCTTGACGATTTAGGCATTTATCCCAACGGTGCACCAGCCTCAGAATACTCCGCTCATATGAATACAGCCAATGGCGCACGGCAGATTTGAGTTCCTCGTCAGTCTCAAGCCTCTGGCAACCCAAAAATCTCTTCATGGGTGGTTATCCGAGGCCACTTACTCCGGACTGTAGGCTCAGTGAGAGGGGGGGGGGTCATGAATCCAGGAAGGATCGCCAATGTCTTCAAAGTTGACATCAAAAATATGTCTCAGTTTTCTAAACTTCATATGCCACTTCATTTCCATCAAGTTATTCAGTATTCCAACCACCGGGTCATTGTCATGGCTCTTCATCGTCTGCACCATACACCCCAGGAGATCTTGGATGCGAGTCAAGCGGAAAGCTCTTTTAAGCGAAGTAAATTTGGCTTAAAACAGAGGGGGAATATTCGGGTAAATAAAAAAAAAAGGCTATCATAAGCAGAAAGCTATTATCCGGAGAAAAATTTATACAAGCTCCCCTATTCGAGTCGATTGTATCTATCGTAACCCCCTAGAAATTTTCAATGCTAAGATATGGGAGGCAATATAGCAACCAACTCGTAACGAGGTGTTATGAATCAATATAACGAGTAATTGCGTAATAAGCTAGAAGATGATTGAATTTGATTCTATGGTACCTGTTCTAATGTTTTCTTAAACTTTAGAAATATTAGGTTTCAAATGGTTTATTCGACGGCGACTAGTTTAGCCTTTCGGTACTTGGTTATGCTATTCCTTAATGGTTTATTAGAACACAAACCACAGAACCAATTTCAACCACCTTCGAATTTATCAATTACTCGCTGTATTCATTCATGATACCGCGTTCAAGTTATTTGATATACACTGGTAGCCAAAAGTTTGGACCAACCAGCAATGTCAAGAAAAACTGAATTTATACGAAAACTGTTTTACACCTACAACTCTAAGTAAATAAGAAACAATATTCAGGGAAGAAACAAATTTATTTCTGCGTTGTTGGTTTCTTATTACCTAAAATCAAAATAAGACTGGCCAAAAGTTCGGACCACATTTGTATAACATAAAGGGAAAAAAGTATTACATCATTAACTAATGAATTAGTTTGATATTTGAGATCATTTTGACTCTACACTATTTGACAAACGACCTGAAATGGAATTAAATAAGCTTTTAATAACATTTGGCTTAACAGCTTCCTGAATGGCTGCTATTAGTTGTTCTCCAGATTTGTACCGAGTGTTTTGGTAAATTTTTTGTTCCGTGAGATGCCACACATTCTTAATAATACTGAGATCTCGATTTCGAGCGGTTCAAGCAAAAGTGGAAATGTTGTTGCTCTCAAAATAGGCTTTCACAACTCGTGCAGTATAGATTGCAGGACTGTCCTGCTGCTAAATCCATGGTTTTTGCTTAAACTAGACTTTGCACAAAGGGATGAACACATTGTGAAGATCATCTTTATATTGAGCTGTTGTGCAATGTCCATCTAGAATGTGAATCTTCAACTTTCCGTTGCTTCCAGTGGCACCCAGAATCCACTCCACTACCACCCATTTGGCGCTTAATTCGCAGTGGAACAAGTGTTTCTTTATCACGATGCTCTTCATAAGAAGCTATATTATCAGGACCATCCAAACTGATTCGTTTTTCATCAGAAAACACAACCAATTGGAAGTCTGTGTTTTCACGCAAACTCCAGTCTCTCCTGCATGTGTTTCTGTGTTAGTGGCAACTTTTTGGGTATAATTTCATAGGCAAAGTTCTGAGCACGTAGTTCGCTGCGAATTGTTCTTCTTGAGGCAGCAAGTTGCAGATTAAGTTTGACTTGTGTGGTGTTGACTTCATGCCCAGATGTAATATCATGTCTAACATGTCTCTTAATTCTTGATTTGTCTCTTCACGTCAGTGCACAAGGTCGTCCTATTTCTGTCCTATTTTCCAATTAACATTTTTAACAATTCTGATAAAGATTTGTAGCTCACACAGGAGATTTCAGCAACTTTTTTGAAGTTTGTAAATTGCTTGTTAAAATTTCTAATTTGCTCTCGTTGGCCTTCAGTTAACATTGTACAATACATTATATGGTTTTAGTGCTCACCACACAACACGATGACTTGTAATATGCAAATTATTTGCATGTTTGTGATGTTGGTCCAAACTTTTGGCCAGTCTTATTTTGATTTAAGGTAATAAAAAAGCAACGACGCAGAAATAAATTGGTTTCTTCCCTGAATATTGATTCATATTTACTTAGAGTTGTAGGTGTAAAACAGTTTTCGTATAAATTCAGTTTTTCTTGATTTTGCTGTTGGTCCAAACTTTTGGCCACCAGTGTATTACATGCCATATCTTATCATTGGAAAATTTCAGTGGTACCATAATGACGTCTTTAGAGCACGTATCGGTGAACCAATTTCGACTACGTTCATCGCTATTATCTTCAGTCATAACAGCCCGTTTCGAGTTGTTTGATGTATTACATGCCATAACTTTAACATTGAAAATTTCTAAGGGATTGTCATAATGGTGACATTAGAACGCGTGCCATTGAACCAATTATGACAATTTTCCAACTGTATTTATCGAGTGGCAAAAACAGTACGTACTAACGTCATATTCATTCATGGCTCATTGTTACGAGTTATTTGATATATTATCTTACCATTGTGTCACAGAGGATGTGGTGTTCAGTTTAAAGTAGTTAATCAATATATTCACAGTCTAAGCATGCAAATAAATCAAAAATAATGATGTTCTCAATAAAGATAATTATTTCAAGTGTTCCTTGAATTTAAACAACACATAAAAGGCGCATTCTCCATCACCCACGAAATGAACTATCGTGAGAGTGAGTCACGTGATCAGTGTGAATCGTGCAGTGCGATTCATGGAGTTAGGCAGCCCCAAGAAGAACAGAGCGTTAACGATAAACCCGCGATTTTTGCAAATGGCGAACCGTGATAGAAAAGTTTCTATATTATGCCAATGCTTAATATCATGCAAACAGTTGTAAATAAGCATGTTGTAAATGCTGTCGACGAAAGTAGCAGTGACGATGATTTTATTGAAAGCATTATGGAGGAAATCGAATAACCTGAATTATGCTTCTCTACATTCACTGTTTCAAATTTGATAGTTGCGTTTCGGTTTCCTCATTGCTCCTCCGCCATCTTCAATACACTGAGCAACCCCGGCCTTTGGCCAGTGTGTTTCGTGCGCGCACGAAAAACACCAAACGCACGATAACTAAACGCACTGGCAATAAAGAACAGCGTGCACGAAACGCACAAAGCGACGCGGAACAGCCAGTGCGCTCACAGTGTGTTCGATGGAGAAGTATAATCAAAAGATACGGTGAATATTGCTCCCGAGAGTCATCTCGCGGAGATAGAGTGAAATGCAGCACATATCGTGGCACCACAGATTAAAGAAAACACAGATGCGACAACCCCATTTTAAACAGTGTGAGACAAAATTTAGTAGCGCTCCTAGCGGTACCAAGGACACACTTCCAAATGCCATTGCTAACGCAAGCACTTTATTAATTAAGAATGGAATGAAAACTTAAATTATACCTGAATAAAGAAAGACTCTAGTTATAGTTATGAATTTTTTATAGAACAAACCGTATCAGAATAAAAACAAATATCGGCGCTGTGGTCACTGTTACTTCCGGTTTGTATTCGCTTGTCGCATCTGTGTTTTCTTCAATCTGTGATGGCACATCGGTCCTTCCCCTCAATGTGTGGCATGTTTCAACTTGTTCGGTGTATTCAATCCGCTGTGAGCTACAGAAAAGCGAAGGTCTCTCTCATTGTGCTGTCATAATCATTGATCACGAGCAAAGAATCAACATGAAATTTTGTTTCAAACTGCAAAAGACTGCTAAAGAGACACACGCAATGTTGACGGCAGTTTATGGTGATTCAGCCGTGATTTTAAAAACTGTTGTGGTTTGACTTTAAAAACTTTAAGTGGTTTGATCGATTCCGGAGCGGCTATGAAAGTGTTGAAGATGAAAAGCGATCAGGACGCCCATCAACATCAAAAACCGAAAAAAACGCCGAAAAAGTGAAAGAAATGATTCTATGAGCTAGGCGATTGACGATGTTCGAAGAAAACGACCCGAAAAATGAGCAAACGGTTTCATCCTCCATCATGTCAATGCTCCCTTAATCAAGAGCTCCTTGCGACTTCTGGTTTTTCTCCAAAAAAGAAAAAGACCATGAAAGGAAAACGTTTTGACACGACTGAGGACATCCAGACTGCCACGACAGCAGTCACTCGAGAAAGAAGACTTCCACGACTGCTTCAGAAAGTGGCAAGAACGTTGGGATAAGTGCATTCGTAGCAAGGGAGAACTACATTGAAAGAGACTAATACCAATGTACACTTAGTGAATGAAACATTTACCGTGGTTTAGATCACACCTCGTAGGTTTTCCATGAAACATCTCGTTTCTCGGATGCGGTCCGGGTAAGTTACATCGGAAAAACAATGATCATTCTTCCAAACATTGTTTTCAACACTCGTGAAAAACGCCAAAAGCCCCTCGCTCGGATCCTTTCTCATAAAGAAAATCTACAGGCAATGGCTTGAAATAGGTAAAGTAAAAACAAAAATTATAATTTCACTTAAGAGAATTTTCTCATCAATACCAAGCATACGTACCTCTTAATAAAGTGTTCAAATGTTCTTAACGTAACTTGGGGAGAAACTGGTGAATTGGGTCAGCGTAGTAGATAAATCGTTTAGCTTACTTAGTACTGTAAAACCAACGCTTGCTCTTAGGTGTTACGTGGATTACATCAGCGTGAGCGAACCTTAAAGGATGCTAGCGCCGGTGACATAAAGAGAACGCGTCACTGTGACGGTGTCATCCCGAAGAGATCACGTGTTTGGAGAGGAAAAAGGAGAGAGAAAGCTGAATGGAGAAGGTCGACGGAAAACTACGTGGAGCCCGATGTGAATGCAGCTAATGGAGGAAATAGATTGAGAGACCTATTGCGGAAAAAGGAACTACGCCGCAAAAAGAATGCGATAAGGAAAAAGGTAGATACGGCAGCGAATAAACTAAGCTACAATTGGAAGGCTGTGACGACGGCCGGCGAGCAGAGCGACCAACGAAGTCGAGGCGGCCGTAACAAATTTGAGAGGGAGCGAGACGAGTTTTCACGGGTACCAAGAGGTCGATTGGAAGAAATTCTTCAATATTCTTCGTGGCGAAGGCCGACGGCAGAGTCCTTGGCCAGCGAAGACAAACTGCCTTCAACCCGTGTCTCTCAAGGGTGGCAAATGGAACTTTCCCGAGCATAGAAGCCGAGATTCACGTATCTCAGAGGCACACCGCTGAAAACTGTAGGATTCTCTTTATTAATAATATTCCTCAAGCTATACAGTTGGTTGACATACAATTCTCCGCTGTATAGTAAATAATTCAATTCTCGAATCTACTACGCTGTTTTTCGACATGAAACGGCTGGACTATCTGAATGTAGCGAGTTCCTGGGGGTGTTCCCGTTCTCCTTTGCTGAATATAGTTTAGGAGGAACAGCGGAAATATTTCCGCAGGTTCCGTTACCATTCCTCTAAATTTCATCAATCAACGGGGTTATCTTCAGTGGGAAAAATTCCGTCAGTAAAAATTGTGTCAATGCCTTTTCTACTCATTGGCTTCGGTGGCTCAGTGGTTACGTGATCGCCTCTGATGCCCGAGGACGCGGGTTCGACCCCAGCCGAGGACGACGAGGACTTTTTCAGGGGGAAAATCCTGAGATCACGCACTTCCTTCAGAACGGAATTAAAGCCGTTGGTCCCGTTAGTCGTTTGCCGGCTGCACATTAAAGAACCCTTGCGAGGCAAAATTTGCGGCCCCTATAACGCCGTCCTGAAATGACCATGGCGGTTGAAATAGACGTTAATACCAAACAAACCAAACCACACCTTGTCTACTCATAAATACGAGTCCGCCTTACTCTACCCATGGAGTAATGAGCTTCTGTTCAAAATTTCTGTTAAAAATTGATGCATATGGGATCTTCTTGTCTTATCTGTTTAAAGCAAAGAGTACTGGCGATGCCTTACATATTTTTTTTTTGACGCTCTTTTCTCATGGGATTTCAAGCGTTGCCTAATTTCGAAACTATTTCTCTTATGTTTAGTGAAGACAATTACGCATCGTGGGATTTGTTCTTCGTAGTTTAAACTAAGCTCATCGTTATATATCGTATTCGTACTTCATAAACCGTTTGCCCGATTGTGACATTTTAACTGTCACTTCGTATCGTCGTGAGTAAGCTGGAAAGTGGTCTTCGGTTGAGAATTAAGTAAACTCTTTAATTCAAATTTTGTGCATTCGACGTGTGTCTAATCACGGCGTATTAATGTTCCGTGCTTGATCGTTACTCAGAATACCTTGTTTTATTTTTGTGGGAGCTTAGAAATCTTGCACAAGGGTGAAGTATTAATGAGATTGTTGTGTGGATCAAGCTGACCCGTTTTCATCTATTGTGCAGCAAATTAAAGTGTTTATAAAAGTGTGTTTCATCTATTTTGTGTCCAAGAGAATCTAATTCGATGACACGCAATACGTGTTTAAAATATAGTGCGTCGGTTGTATTCTTTTGTGTCAGTGAATTAAGTGCTTGTCTACGTGTTGTTAGCCTACTTCGTAGGTTAGTGGTGCTTCGATGTATTTAATACGGTGTAACGATACCAGAGTAAAAGTGAAGCCCTAAATCAGCGTTCACATAGAGTGCGTTCGAATGATGTGAATGTTATTAGGTCAATTTGAACCTTCAGTTTGTGCGGTGTTTGATTTTGTGTATTTCATTTGGCTCCGTAGAAGTAATGTAACATACAGGTATTGGACATTGAAACTGAAACACCTTCGCAAATAGCACTGGTTACCCCCAGGGCTGAATAGAACCTTCTGCTATGTAATTAATCGTATGCATATCAATGAATCACGTGTCAGAGGTCTTGGTAGTCACTCCAATAGAAAAGTTCGATAGTAAGCTTCAAATTGTCTGTGCAGAGCGCTATAATGGGAGACATATCCGACTTCAAAAGAGGGCAGATTGTTGAGGCGCGTCTAGCAAGTGCATCTGTGTCCAAAACTGCAACACTTTGTGATGTCTCACGTGCTACAGTATCCAGGGTGATGTGTGCATATGAACAGGAAGGACGAACCACGTCCAGGAGGAGCAACTGCAGGAGAAAACGGAAGTTGTCGGAAAGAGACGTCAGGACATTGACCAGGATTGTTGCACGAAAGCGGGAAAACCACCGCAGCAGAAATCCCGCAGAAATGAATACACACCTCCAGGAATCTGTGTGCACGAAGACAATCCGTCGTTACCTGCATAAATCCAACATCCATGGCAGGGTTGCTATACCGAAGCCTTTCATCAGTAGTACAAATGCCTCCAAGCGGGTTCAGTGGTGCCGGACGCATAAAACCTGGACGTTGGATGACCTCAAACGCGTCATATTCTCGGATGAGTCCAGCTACACTGTCTTCCAAACAACAGGGAGGGTATTCGTCTGGAGGAGCCCCTCTGATGCCTACAACCCAGACTGCTTGGCACCCACAGTCAAACACGGAGGTGGATCAGTAATGGTCTGGGGTGCAAACTGTGCAGGACCTTTACCGATCCTTCCCAAGACGTGTTGCTGCTGTGCTGGCTGCCCACGGTGCCCCAACACCTTATTAAATAAAGATTTTGGATTTCTACCAGGTGTTTCAGTTTCAATGTCCAATACCTGTATCCCATGCTGCACTTTTAATCATCCCAAATATACAAATTAGGACACATTCAAATCCTATCTTAAAAATACCAGATACACGAAAGATTCCAATTGACTACTTGTTCAGCATGGAATTCCGAACAAAACAAAAAAAATTCCAAAAT
>JAHWFO010024073.1:266156-276651 GCA_023313115.1 Rhysida immarginata
TTTCAATGTCCAATACCTGTATCTATACTGCCAAGCTACGTAGGATAGCCACTCCATCGTTACGGAAGTTCGTCAACGATCCTTCATCTTTCTTGCTGACAGAGTACGGCAAAATTAAGTATTCCACGTGTTTATTTTCCTTTTTGGATGTGGTTCATCGGATTAGGACAATTTATTTAATTATTTGCTTCCACTGTAATAACTGTTTTACCAGAATAAAATTATCGTTCTTTTGCATTCTTAAAGTTCTGTCTCTTGTCTCTCTGCTTTATCCACGTGATATTAGGTAAGCTCCTAGGCTCTTTGGCCAATAACCTTTCAAACAATTTCCGGGGACACGTCGGAAATCTCGGCGAATATACATGTATCTTTACGGTAGACACAGTAGCCCGGCAGTTTAATAACCCGGTTTGGCTTGAGCTGAGTTTCACAAAGGAACGGCACGTTTACTTCATGCTTTAAAAGAAAATTGTAAAATTCGATACGTTTACAGGATACCCTTTGAGCGTTCCTAATAATGCAACGGAGTTCACCTTTGTTGCTCATTTGGTAATGTTTAGTACTACTAATCTCCGGGGACACTTTAGCACTTTGCACTCTCCTGACTTGCGGATATTTAGGACATTTTGTGTAACTGGAGGTGTGTTGTCCATTACATCGAATACATTTTGGGGGATCTTGTCCTTTTACATTTGGGCAGTCTTTTGACTGATGATCTTTAGCGCATTTGTTACAACGGGGGGATTCCGTGCAACCCATAGATACATGGCCAAATCGCAAACAATTATAGCATTGTAAAGGTTTCTTATTACCTCGAAACATTTCAACACTGACAGCTAAAGGCCCTATGCGGGTCACATTTTTAAGTGTCTTATTGTGTTCAGTGTTTGATAACAGAACCAGAATCATGGGCATATCAATTGATCCTTTGGCTTTTTTAAGCCTAATCACTTTCTCAGGGAAGTAGTTGGCCTTTTTCAGGTCTTCATTAAAATCGTTAAGGTCATAGGTCACGTCTACATTTCGTATAACGTATTTGAGGACTTTTTCCGATTTCAGTTGATGATGCTGAATCTTTAGCACGTTATCAGCCTTAATGCCAGACACCAATTTACTATGAGTTTCCTCATCATGACACCTTATTTTGATCGTCTCTGCTCTGCCTGTGTGTACAGTAATTAGGTTAATCGCCACATGCTTTTGAATCTCGCCCAGGATTTGCTTGATTGGCTGACCGTGAGTACGTATTATGATTGGCGGAATATAGGAGCTGCTCTTGGTATTTGGCTTTTCAACATTTTTTCGCTGTTCGGACTTGCTTTCTCGAAAAGCAACAGCGATTGTATCATTTATATCAACAACATCCTTAATGTTGTCAATTTTCAACCCTTTTTTAGCCTTTTTAGATTTTGCAGGTATCCATTTATCCGTATCATTGTATAGCCGTTTGCGATTTGTACTAATCGGGTCTTTGCCATCGTTATCATTACTCCCTGAGCCGGAGGGGATAATTTCCATAGGCTGAGGATTCACACTCTCTGTTTCACAAGAGTCTCTTAGATAGTCAGAAGTTACACCAGTAGGCTGATTACCTTTCATTGACAGAGCAGAGAATTGATCTTTGAGGAACTGCTCCAACTTATTAAAGTTCTTGTTGGCTTCATTACGTGCTGCAGACTACTGATACTGCTGCACCTTGTTTATCAGCTTATACTCAATTGCGAATAAAGCACCAATGGGAGGCCAGCGCCAAATTTCGAAAACGGATTGGCTACTGTATCCAGTAAAAGAACAATGATATGACCTAATCACGCCTCTGGTCTTCCATTGGTCTTTTCGTCTCGTCCTCGTTTTAATAATTATCTAAAACCAGTTTTTTTTGTTATTTGACAATAATTTCGCCCAAAAATATCGTCACAAAATTCGCACAAAACAAATCGCCCAAAAATCGCAAATTTGAAATTTTAGTAGCCCAATTTTGTCGCAATCGCAAATTTGAAATTTTAGTCGCAATTTGATCAAAAAAGTAGCCCAATTTGCGATAAATCGCCCAACCTGGCAACCCTGTTTAGTAGCCATGTTTTTATTTGTTTGTCGGAAGGAGTCTACTTAATTGTGGGAATTTTCTACTTAGGTCAGTAAACATATGAGGGTGTTTATATTCGTTAAGTTCAAAATTTCTAAGTATCTTTCCTCTGTTCAATTTCAATTGGGTTTTTGTTATCCCTTTGAAGAATGGCTTTCCTTTTGTATTCTTTAGTTTGTAATTTTCTTATTGGATCTTTGTAGTCTTTTTTGTGATTTGCATTTCAATGGCCATAATTGTGTAATTAATTGACTATTCTACGAATACTTTGCTAAATATTAAATTACAAGATAACTGAAATGTACATACAGTAAATAAAAATCAGTTGCGGACAAGAGGACTGTTTTGTTATCATCAGTTGAAGACTATCCACAGGGTTCAGCAAAATTTTGGAATAACATTTAGTATATTAGCTACTATTTCTTTCAATATCCCCGCTTGATTTTGTAACGAAAAAGTTTCATGAAGTCTTGTACACTCTGTGCTTGTAGTCAGGTTTCACTATCGACCTGAGCATCCTTCGCTGGTTCTTTTTAACCTGGCAGATTGCGTTCGGAATCATTGACGCTGAAACAATCGATACACCACAGATGTAGCGAGATGTTCTTCAACGAAACCTACCATTCCTTAGTGATTTTTTTTTCTTTCTGCCTCTATCGTCTTCGGACTGACAAATGAAATTCGAAAAGAAATAGACGGGTAAAAAAATAATCTCTGTCCTTCAATCAACTTGTCCTGTTTGGCATTTCATTCAGCAATTTGGAGAAATTTCTCCCAGTTACTTTCAACAAGAAAATTTTTCTCTACAGAACTCGTGCATAAGCAAATTGGATTTAAGTACAGTTTAGCACATTTCTTACAACTGCCATTTGTCAAGGTGAAGGTAAGATTTTCAACTTATGTAAAATTTAATGAAAGACAAATTTACTGCGTTTTATTCTAAAATAACACTGGCCAACAAAATTTAAAGTTTTTCTTGTTCACGGAATGAATGTGGGTGATTTTAGTAGTATTTTTTCTGCTAATTACGAATATAATTTTGATTTTTTTTAGCACGCACAGATTTCTTGTGGTTTGGTTTGTTTGGTATTAACGTCCTTTTCAACTGCTATGGCCATTTCAGGCGTTATAGGGGCCGCAAATTTTGCCTCGCAAGGGTTCTTTAACGACTACACGGGACCAACGGCTTTACTTCCCTTCCGAAGGAAGTGCGTGATCTCAGGATTTTCCCCCTGAAAAAATCCTCGTCGTCCTCGGCCGGGGTCGAACCCGCGTCCCCGGGCATGAAGAGCGTGGAGGAAGCGTCATAGACGGCTGCGCGTGAGAGAGAGCAATGAGCGGGAGATTTGGAAAAAGGACTTGGCTTACGAGATTCTGGGTGAAAGGTCACCTGTTTCTTCGCGGAGAAAAGAGAACTCTAATGAACTCCTTTTGAAGAGAAGTGCGAGGGAATGTTCGAGCAGAGTGGGAACAGCGAAATATTGTAGCAGCAAAAAACTAATTCCGCGTGCGAACTCAGAGAATGTGCCGTCTATCCACAGCAACGTTAGTGCTCCTACTGCTAAGGTTATTTCTAAATTAGTTTGTTCTCCAGATATCAACTGCGAGTGGAATTCTTCAGAGAAAGCAGCCTGTGCGTTCTGTTTCCCTTTCATCAGAGATTGACGAAAAAGGGTTAGAAGAAACGCCCGCCATTATTTGTGGAAGTACGACCGACATTTTGGAGGAGAACGAGTAGAAGGCATCATTCCCTGAAGATACGCCCACGTACTTTGGACCTGGATACGACTTCCAGAGGGTGTCAGCGGATTGCAGTTTTGCGTTAGTGGGTGTCTTCTACTTGTGTGTCAGCGATTGTGCACCGTTCCTGTCCCGAGAAGAACTCTCAAATTTTTCTGCAAGCGATATCATCGCTGGAGTCTTTCCTTGGTCCTTCAGAGCCTATATAAGGGAGAGTCTCGGCACCTTCGCCCTAATCTCCAGTTTCCCTTGCCTGAAGGAACAAGATGTTCAACGCCCTGCGTAACCGCTTTCTGTAATGCGGCCAGCAAATGGAAGCATCTTTTCCGTATAGGACTTTAAGACACTATTTGGTGGAATCCATTGATTCAGTTATATTGTGGCATTGTTCACAGGACTGTTAATGGGAAAAAAAATTCAAGTAAATCAAAATTGTTAAAATAATTAGGCCATTCCAATTTAATGTGAAAGAAGTTGCTGAATGTTAGAGAGGGGTTCAATGTTCTGTTTCTTATTTAAAGAACCTCTGGGCCGATTTTACTGTTTATTGTAATCCTATCTTATCTTATCTAGTACAGAGGGTAGATTATCACAAGCGATAATCTGCGGCACCTACTCCTACGAGGGAGTTTTGCGCCATCCCATTTATAACGACTGCTACGAGATGACAGTAGCAGTCGGGACCGACGGCTTAACGTGCCCTCCGAAGCACGGGGGGTTTCATGATGGGAGAGCTGCTGGGGATAAACGAACCAGAGGCTGTCACCAACCGCTGGAAAACCAGCTATGGTCAATCGGCAAATGGGTCAGACCAAAGTCCCCCAACAGCCGCGCCCCAAATAGCTGTCCCGCCAGCGGTGGCCCTCAAGCCCTGGCCGTCACCCAACCAGCAGCTGGCCGCGCCTGAAGTTGCTGAACTCCATCGATTGGCAAGCCAACCGACGAGACAACCAGGCCACGGCCACCCCCATTGTAATCCTATAGTGGATAATTCATCTAGTCGTAGTTTAGGGTTTTCCCCGTGTTAGGGGAATCTCCTTGTAACCATTTCTTTTGGATTTACAAGTTTAACTAAACTAAAATGCCAGTAGGCAGTACCATTAGTATTTGTTTAATTGTATAAGTTGTTTAATGGTTATTAAAATATCAAAAAAAAAAAAATTATATGCTCCTTGTACATGATTTCTAATCACTCACACTTTCCACTGCGCGTGTACGTGACATTAAGACTATCTCCATGAATCTGCATTTGCAATCTGGACTCGTTAATACCCATATCAAATTAGAATTTACGACTGTAAATGGTTAATCACTAAAAACTGTGAATGACTGTAACTTCCAGAAAAAGGTAACACAGAAAAACACTTTCCACAAATTTAATGCTAACACACGTATGTTCATTTCGACAAAGTTCATTCGTCGTTTACCAGCGTCTTCATTTCTGTGTTACTCTTTTTCCTGCTAGATTGTATGTGTTTTCACCATAAATTACCCTAGAGTGACCATTTTCCAAACCATTGGCCCAAAGGAAAGACAAAGATTTCTACCTGGTTACTAATCTTTTGACCTACTAATCAAACCCAAAAGAGATGTTGGGCCTAGGAGATGCTGCCCAGTACCGAACGTAATCGGCTGCTGAAGAATGTTACTTGTACACTCTGTCTAGAAAGTCAATCAGAATAATGCTATAACTTTTTATTGAGATGATTGTTTAGCATCTCAATTTTTTCTTAAGTTATTAAACATAAAGAAATGCTGGTAATGTTTAAACAACGTTTGTTTTTTAATTAAATAATAGTTATTAATTAAAAATACAAAATGAATAAAAAATAAGATATAATAAACAAAAATAATTAATCAAAATCAAAATAAAAAGCTGACGTTTCGGATAGAGACTATCCTTTATCAAAGCAAAAAGGATAATTCTCTAAAAGCAAATAGAATATTAGAGAATTATCCTAAAGGTTATGAAAGGTGTACTAACGGACGGGTTTATGTATAGTCTGCATAGGGAATAGTAATACGGTATTGGCTGAAAAACAAGAAGAGAACAAATGAGATAAAATACCGGGTGATTCAGTCAATTTCTGACCACTTCACTCGAATGACGCGCATTAGGGATAAACAATTGAAAGAATATGAGCGCCGTATCGAATTTCTAAATAGTTGGAGTTTGTATTGTTGCAAAGGCGCCCGCTTTATCAACAGAGCAGAAATGCAAGATTGTCGAATGGTATTTCGAAACAAAATCACCTGTAACCGCGCAAAGAAAGTTCCGGAAGGAGTATAAGTGTCGAGACGCACCAGGCAGGCAAGCAATAATGGATTTTGTCAAGCAATTTCGTGCCTCTGGATGTGTTAAAGGCAAGAACAAATTTTCGATTTTATGATTCCCTGACTGTTCCCGGTTACAAAAAAATTCCCTGACAATTCCCGGTCGCTAGTCACCCTGTAAAATAGTACCACATATAAGAGCACCGGGTCAAAGGACACTGAAATAAAGGAGTGTGCAGGGACGGACACAAAATGAACATACAGGTAGAAAAATATGAAAGGACATTAAGAAGAAAGGGCCCAGAGAGCTTACGACAAATTAGGGAATAGCTGAAGTTGGAGAGGGATATGGGAAAGGTAATGAGGGAATGGTGCCTTTGCTAAGGTTAATGCCATTACGGGTGAGGGAATTGAATTTCCAAATAAGAAAAGACTCGAATTGCTTTCTCTCTTTTTTGTTATGGAAGTTACTACGAAGAATATAAAGGCTGATGGCCTGTAAAGAGTGGCCAGGGGAATTAAAGTGTTTAGCGACAGGGGTGTCAGCATTACTAAGGATGTCAAATTTATGTCCGGCAAATCTGGCACGTATGGTATTGCCTGTCTCACCGACATACTGTTTCTGGCATACCTTGCAATGTAACAGGTAAATTAGATTGTGAGAAGTGCAGGTCAGGTTCTGGTTGATTTTGAAAGTAAAGGAGGAAGCACTGCTGGAAATGGAGGTAGTCGACCACCACATACGCCACATCCCACCCAGTCTTCCTTCCTATATCAAAGACACTAACGATTTTCTCTCCCATATCCAGCGCCTTAACGACTCTAATTACGATTTTAAGAACGCCTCTGCATATTTGATGTCTCTTCTCTCTACACTAACATTCCTCATGATGATGGGATTGAAGCTGTTCGCAACAGTCTCAAGGCTAACAAACCTTTCCAAGTTCCTTCTAATGACACCATCTGCCTTCTCCTTCACACCATCCTAACCTCCAATTTCTTCACTTTTAACAATGAGTATTATATCCAGTCCAGTGGCACTGCTATGGGCTCCAAAATGGCTCCCAACTATGCCAACATTTTTATGGGGGAGGTGGAAACCAAACTGCTTTCCACGTCTCCCTTGAAGCCGTTGGTCTGGCTGCGGTATATCGACGATGTTTTCCTGATCTGGCCACATAATGAAGATTCTCTCCTATCTTTTATAACCCATTCTAACTCCATTCACCCCTCTATCAAGTTTTCTCACAATTATTCTATCACAACTGTTTCTTTTTTGGATGTCTCTATCACTAACAACAAATTGTCTACTAATCTCTATAAGAAGCCCACTGACAGGCACCAGTACTTACACTATGATAGCTGCCATTGCAAGGATAACATCCCTTTAGGTCAGTTAACTCGCATCCATAGAATATGCACTAATCAGTCTGACAAGGACTCCCATGCTAACGTCCTTACCCACTCCCTTAAAGCAAGAGGCTACCCCAAATCTGTCATACGCGCTTCTATCTATAAACATCGCAATTCCTGTTCTAACAACAATCCTAAACCTTCTCAAGCCATGGCAACTCCAACGCTAGTTCTTCCTTATCATCCAACCCTCAATAGTAATAAAAATATCTTAAGGAAACATCAACATATAATTGACAACTCTCCTCTTCTCCACTCCATTCTACCAGAACCACCTACAGTTTCTTTTAAACGGACATCTAATTTTAAAGATATTCTGGTCCGTGCTTGCTATTACTAAACCACGCACTTCCACTAAGGGTTGTTCTCCTTGCAATGAAAAGCGTTGTGGCGTTTACATTTTCTTAACCCTGCTACCTCCATTTCCAGCAGTGCTTCCTCCTTTACTTTCAAAATTAACCAGAACCTGACCTGCACTTCTCACAACCTAATTTACCTGTTGCATTGCAAAGTATGCCAGAAACAGTATCTTGGTGAGACTGGCAATACCATACGTGCCAGATTTGCCGGACATAAATTTGACATCCTTAGTAATGCTGACACCCCTGTCGCTAAACACTTTAATTCCCCTGGCCACTTTTTATAGGCCATCCGCCTTTATATTCTTAGTAGTAACTTCCATAACAAAAAAGAGAGAAAGCAATTTGAGTCTTTTCTTATTTGGAAATTCAATTCCCTCACCCCTAATGGCATTAACCTTAGCAAAGGCACCATTCCCTCATTACCTTTCCCATATCCCTCTCCAACTTCAGCTATTCCCTAATTTGTCGTAAGCTCTCTGGGCCCTTTCTTCTTAATGTCCTTTCATATTTTTCTACCTGTATGTTCATTTTGTGTCCGTCCCTGCACACTTCTTTATTTCAGTGTCCTTTGACCCGGTGCTCTTATATGTGGTACTATTTTACAGGGTGACTAGCGACCGGGAATTGTCAGGGAATTTTGTTGTGACCGGGAACAGTCAGGGAATCATAAAATCGAAAATTTTGAACAATGTAAATAATATTTTTTCATGATAGCCTTTTTTTGTCTGCCGGTAATCAGGAAAAATCAAGGCAAATTCAGGGAATTTTACGAAATGTTTTAGCTAGGCACCCTACCATTTCTAACCTTTTTTATAATGTTAATTTCATATGTGTTATCCTATTGCATTTTTTCTCGCCGCCCTCTTATTTCCTATTTGTCCTTTGCCCTGTCCTATCCCAACACGTCTTCTATTTTATCTCATTTGTTCTCTTCTTGTTTTTCAGCCAATACCGTATTACTATTCCGTATGCAAACTAGATGTAAACCTCTGTGATCTCGACGAGTTGCCCTTGCCCTGTAGTTGGCCTTGTCTACAAAATGATCAGAGACGGGTTCCCTGCCGATTTGATTTTGTTGGTGAAATCCTTTCTTGACGGCAGATCCTATCAAGCCAAAGTTGGAGAAAATCTTTCCACACCCCGTGTTGTAAAGGCCGGTGTCCCTCAGGGTTCTGTCCTCGGGCCTGTGCTATTTAATTACTTTGTACATGATTTCCATAAACCCGATAATTGTAATCTGTATTTTTATGCGGATGATACTGCCATTATGACATGGGCACACCAGCCGGCTCACGTTATCACTCGGCTGCAGTGCGCCTTGAAGCAGTTCGAAGACTGGTTTAACTGCTGGAAGTTGAACCTTAACGTCGGAAAGTGCAAGGCTTTGTACCTCAATAGAAAGCTCAAGCGTCCCCCAGATCCTCTTGTTCTGTTCAATAAGAAACTGGACTGGGTGGACAACTACAAGTATCTGGGAGTTATCATTGACTCAAGACTCTCATGGAACCGGCATATGTCCTATGCTCTGAACAAAGCAAAGAGGGCTAAGTACAGTATCATAGCTCTCATGGGTCGCAACAGTGCCCTCAGCATTGACAACAAGCTACTTCTGTACAAATCGATTATATGGGCCATACTCCTCTATGGCATGCCTGCGTGGGCGACTATCTGTAAAACCAGATGGAGTGAACTACAGTCATTCCAGAATGTTACCCTGAGGACCATTGCTCAGCTGGACAGAAGGACGGTGAAAAACCAATCCATCCACATGGATTTAAACATGGCCCATATCGGAAAGTTTATACAGGATCTCCTTTTGACTATGATACAGAAGATGAAGACTCACGACAATAAGCTTGTGACAGGGATACGGAAGAAACCAATGAATATGAACTGGCATACGAAGTATCGCAAACGGAGGCACGTTCTTGACATCAATTTTGAAGATATTAGCAACGTCTCTTTCCCAGACTACTGGAAGATGTGATAATCTTATTTCTCCTTGTATTTTCTATTTCGTTTGTTTTTTTCGTTTCTGACAATCGTCAATTTTATTTTCTTTTTTGTATAATATGGAAGACCGCTTGGGTTGGTTAGGCTTCTTGACTACCTCAGTGTATTTCATTTGGAGTTTATTCTGGTTAGATAAGCTTTGTGAAAACGCTTCTTTCGTCCCATCCTAACAAATGTACACTTCACTGTTCGATTGTCGATAGTTTAACTTCTTCACCTCATTACGACATCCGAGGACCAGACAATTGTATGAGGACCATCGAGGACTAGACAATTGAGTATATGGAGGACAGGGTATAGGACTAGCTCTTCAAGGTATCACCTCTACTCTCTTTTCAGGTATCATTTCATTACTCTCATCTCACGGTGCGTCCTTTTCAGGGCGATATTCACCTTCTGTTACGTCTTATGTGCTGGTCCCTGGCGTTGGAATTAATATTCCCGTAAACCAGTACATCAAGACGCTCATTATCCTTCTGGGTCCCCTGGCGTTGGGATTAATTTCCTCGCAAACCTAGCTAAGGACTTTTCCTTAAAGCTAGATGCGTCCTTCTTAGGACGGCTTCTTTAGCACACACCTAGCTGCGAGGTTACTCCCCCCCCCCCC
>JAHWFO010024073.1:276751-346148 GCA_023313115.1 Rhysida immarginata
TGATGGCTTCGTCCAAATTAACCACGTTGTAGTCAGCTAATGTACCATTGCTAGTGGCAGATAGTAAAACTGTGTCCTGCGAAAAGGCCTACCGGGATGCCTGCTTGGATGCTAGGTTTGCTGCGTTTGACCTAGTGTTCAACGAAATGTTAGAAGCTCTCCGGGATGAAATAAATGCTAAGTATAGGGCACTGGAAGAAAAAGTCGAATCCCTACATAAAAGTTTTGAAGAGAAGTTCGATGGTATAAACAAGGAAATCAAGGACTCTCGTAGAGATGTCATTGAAAAGATAAGCGAACTGAAGGAAGCCTTTGGGAAATGCTCCGGGACTCCGAAGGCAGGTAACTCCAAGGAAGATACACCTGTTGATAACAGCAAGGTAAGTAATGTTTTTAATAATATTGCCTGTGCTAAAAGTTTAGAGTCTATGGATATAATTGAAAATAGTGATTGCTCGACAAACGGTGGCTATAAGAGAAGTCACTCTGATGGAACCGATGAAGAAGTGGATAGCAGTCCCTGGATTGGTGTTGCTAACAAAAAATTAAGAAAAGGCACCAGGGTCGATAACCTAAAGACCGTCTCCAGAGTAAACGAAGAAGTCGTCAGCGCAACTAGAATGAGGAATCCGAAGAATCTACAAGGTCGCTCGGCTAATAAAGACCATAGGATCACGAAGAGGTATGTACCGCCAATTATCGTGCGGACTCATGGCGTCCCGTTTAACTGAGCTCGAGAAGCATGTTCCAGTGGAAAAGATCACCGTTCATAAGGGCAGAGCTGAAACCGTCAAGGTTAAATGTGAAGATGAAGGAACACACAACAGGTTAGTCTCTGGAATTAAGTCTGATAATATTTTAAAAATTCAGCATCATCAACTGAAGTCGGAGAAGGTCTTGAAATACGTAATTCGTAATGTGGATGTTACGTATGGCCTCGAAGACTTCCAAGAAGACCTAAAAAGAGCCAACTACTTCCCGGAAAAAGTTATTCGATTGAGGAAAGCCAAAGGATCCATTGATAAGCCGATGGTTTTGGTTCTACTCCCGAACACCGAACACAACCAGTCATTGAAAAACATAACACGTATTGGGCCGCTGGCAGTTTCAGTGGAGGCCTTTCGAGGGAACAAGAAGCCACTACAGTGTTACAACTGCCTGCGCTTCGGACACGTATCCATGGGCTGCACGGAAGATCCTCGTTGTAATAAATTTGCTCAGGGGCACCAGTCAAGAGATTGCCCCAAGATCAAAGGACAACACCCCCCAAAGTGCATCAGATGTGGCGGACAGGACACATCAAGCTACACGAAATGTCCAAAATACCCCCAGGTTCAAAGAATGTCTAGTTCTAAAGTGACAACAGGCAAATCCTATGCTGCCGCTGTATCTACGCCAGAAGATAAAGGCCTCAACATCAACGACCTACCAGGTATGTATAAACAATTAGGACGTATCTTTCATCTGTTTTCTAATCTAGGCAAAAGTTACCCACAGTTGAGTGGGCTCCTTACGACCAACTAATTTTAGTATGGCTGCACAACGTTATACTGTAATCAAGAAAGGTGAGCTTCGGTGACTGATATGGAACGCTAGGGGCATTCCCCGAAAGCGTATCGAGTTTCACAACTTTCTGATAAAGCAAGAAATCGACGTTGCTTTCCTCTGTGAAACTCACCTCAAACCAAGCCAAGACTTCAAGCTACCTGGCTATTGTGTGTACCGTAAGGATCGAATGGCTTCAAATGCTGCAAGATGTGCGTCTGGGGGCGCTGCGATCATCATTAAGAAGGGAATTCCATACCAAGAATTAGTATCCAAGTCTTATGCAGGTATGGAATCGGCCTCCATCATAAGCGGATGATACTGCCATTATGACATGGGCACACCAGCCGGCTCACGTTATCACTCGGCTGCAGTGCGCCTTGAAGCAGTTCGAAGATTGGTTTAACTGCTGGAAGTTGAACCTTAACGTCGGAAAGTGCAAGGCTTTGTATCTCAATAGGAAGCTCAAGCGTCCCCCAGATTCTCTTGTTCTGTACAATAAGAAACTGGACTCGGTGGACAACCACAAGTATCTGGGACTTATCATTGACTCAAGACTCTCATGGAACCGGCATATGTCCTATGCTCTGAACAAAGCGAAGAGGGCTAAGTACAGTATCATAGCTCTCATGGGTCGCAACAGCGCCCTCAGCATTGACAACAAGCTACTTCTGTACAAATCGATTATCCGGACCATACTCCTCTATGGCATGCCTGCGTGGGCGACTATCTGTAAAACCAGATGGAGTGAACTACAGTCATTCCAGAATGTTACCCTGAGGACCATTGCTCAGCTGGACAGAAGGACGATGAAAAACCAATCCATCCCCTTGGATTTAAACATGGCCCATATCGGAAAGTTTATACAGGATCTCCTTTTAATTGATACAGAAGATGAAGACTCACGACAATAAGCTTGTAAATGGAATACTGAAGAACTCATTGAATATGAACTGGCATACGAAGTATCGTAAACCGAGGCACGTTCTTGACGTCAATTTGAAGATATTAGCAACGATTCTTTCCCGGACAACTGGAAGATGTGATAATCTTCTTTCTCCTTGTGTTTTATTATTTCGTTTGTATTTTGTTTCTGACAATCGTCAACCTTATTTTCTTTTTTGTATAATATGGAAGATCGCTTGGGTTGGTTAGGCTTCTTGACTACCTCAGTGTATTTCATTTGGAGTTTATTCTGGTTGGATGAGCTTTGTGAAAGCGCTGCTTTCGTCCCATCCTAACAAATGTACACTTCACTGTTCGATTGTCGATTGTCGAGTTTAACTTCCTGTAGATGTATAGCCTCCGATGATGACGTAATGCCGATACGCGTAAGGCGCAATAAACTTACACTACCGTATCATTTTTGACCCTATTTTCTTTTAGTTAGATACCATGATACTCGACGAACTTCAACCTATAAATGAGTTTATATAAAGTCAAAATAGCTTTAAACCAAATTTCTCTGAAAGTATTATACTGAGACAAAGCGTCAGCAGATAAAATGATCAGTTTTTAAAGCTCTTTCTAACGATATAATATTTTCAGAGTTTTTCAGTAGTCACAAGGAAACGTCATAAAATGATCAAGGATTTTCTTTCTACTAATCTTCAGTTAATTTAATTCAAAACAATGATTGAATATTGTCTCATTACAACAATCCCTGGCTTCTGATGGATTGTGGTAACTTTCCTTGTTGGCTTCAGATGTGCACGCGCAGAAGTGCCAATTTTGCTCTTACAAAAAATGCTTTGCGTTTTAATAAATAGGATTATATATTTTAATAGTAGAGAATATTAAATGATTTGAACAAAAGAGGATTTTTGTAAAAGTAACGGTGATATGAATTAGTGTATATTTCATTAAAAACCAAAATATAGAATAAAGCATAACATGACAATTAACATGAAAAGTTTTTTAAACCCTCAAATAAACAGATCAAATTGCACACTTGGATGAAAAAACTTTAATCTGTTTATGGTGTTCTTTGCATACACTGTTTAAAACTTAAACGAAATCAAAAACGCGATAATGAACAAAAAAAAATGTCTATCCATATCGGATTCGAACAGTCTATCGAACGAAAATGTCTATCCATTCGAGGCAGTAGGCAGAGACTTTAACGATATTGCTGCCAGCCACTATCGCTTATTATTGTCAGGAGGGAGCAGGCGACGAGCACATCCAATTATTTTCATTCAGAAGGGACAGGTTCATTCTAATCTGCCTTGACTCTCAGTACAAGTACCTGATTTTGCAACCGATCAACATCCAGAAAGCTCAGCCCCTACGGAGCAGGTAAAAACCTTTTTGCACCCGACTGTACATACAAATGGTTTAATTACTAGCTGTACAAAGACTTAAAAGAAACTCCTGCAAATATTATTCACGAATACATAATAGAGAATAAAAATATTCAACAAAATGGAATTTTGCGTGCCTCAAAAGTTTAAAGAACGACTGTAAAAACACTGCATGAATTATACAATGGCTTAAACTGAACGACCATTTGCCTTGATTGTTTCAAATACTCTGTTCGGCATTGAGTTTTCAAGGTTTGAACAATGTTTCTGGTCTTACATTGTACCATGCATCTTCAATTGCTCTTTTCAATTCATCAGTCGAAGAAAATTGACGTCCGCCGGCATAAACTGCATGAGACATGATTCCCCATAGACTCTCTATGGGGTTCAAGTCTGGGCTTCTTGGGGGCAAAGTCATAACGTGAATATTTTGTTTACTGAACCACTCCATTGTTGATCGTGAAGTATGGATGCTGGCGTTATCCTGCTGGAACAAGAATTCCGGGCCACACAAATGATCACAGACGGGCAAAAGATACTGTGTAAGGGTTTTTTGGTATGTCAGCGAATTTCTCTTCCACTGATGAAAGCCAAATTGGTGGTACCGTTGAATGCGAAGCCGCCCCAAACCATGACAAAACCACCTCCTTGTTGTATTGAATAAAAGGTCTTCGGTTCCTGTCGTAGGTCGTGCTAGTATGATGCCCACCCAATTTGTCTTTTTTTCGACTTCTTAGAGATGCGGAAAGGTAACACACTTCATCAAATATGCATAATTTGCTCTTAATTCGATTATTTTAGAGAAATGGCGAGTAAGCCATACACATATTAATTCACGTATTGTTTGTTTACATTGGGAAATTTAATTTTACACATACATGCAAATAAATAACATTTTTAATATCTTTTATTATTAATTAGGGGCCTGAAACAGATACTCATTTGTGGGGGAGGGGTCAGGATTTGACCACTTATGACCACAAAGGGTAGGGAGGGGGATCAAGTAATGCCCATGTGGTCAAATTAATTTTAAAATCGTTCAAAATTCTGCCAGATAAAATAATGACCACTTTGATGGGGGGTGGGGGGTAATTTCTTAAAACGTTAATGGAAAAGGATAACAGTTAAAATATTGTTATGCCGGAAATAATTTTTTGCCTCATTAAAATCGTAAAAAAAAATAAAAAAAAAAAAAGCTTTAAAACATTTTAATGATAAACGTTACTACTTTTTTGTAATTATTTTTATTTTTGTTCCAGAGTTTAAGAAATAATTTTTTTAACTAATTTAATTCAGCCGCGTGATTTTTAATAATTTTTTCCAGAAAGTAGCTTGCATCTAAATGATTTTATCCAATCTTTGTAAAAAAAAAAAAAAAAAAAAAAATTATCTCATCAAAACGAGAATTAAAAGAAGCATTGGACTGAGTTAAGAAAGGGAGTTTTTCACGGAAATAACCAGATGGCGCCACCACGAGAGAGCTTGCTGGGCTTGCCTACGGAGTCGGTTATCCTGTTATTCTTCATCCATGCCCCTGCTCACTACCATCGCTTAACTTGGGGAAACGGTGAAGCTGTCCATTCCATGGATGAAGAAGACGTGGTCCATCGGTCCATTTTGTGTAATTCTGTGCTATAGCGCTAATTTTACTGGTGGATTGTTGTCACCTTGCGCTCCATCCCAATTACAGGTGGATCTTCGTTATAACGAGCGAATTATTTTTAAAAACCCGGCAAATTGTAACCAAATTAATGCTTAAATTTATATTGAAACGAATTTCAATATAACGGACTCATTATTAGGAACAAAAACTTTTGATCCCTGCAATAATCTTAACTGTTCGTTGTAACGAATTTTCACAAACACGGAGAGAGTAATCGTTTTTCGCAGTCAATCGAAAGAAAATGATTCAATGTTAGACAAAACAGATGACAATGAAGCACAAATTGCTTAAAAAAAAGCTTACAGGTGTATTGTCATATTCTGGAAATTAATAATTTGAGATAGATTTCGTTTGTTTTTTTTAATCGCGATTATAAAGAATTTTCGTTATAACGAACTAATTTTTTTGGTCCCTGGCTGCTCGTTAGAACGAGGGTCCATCTGTTCTAGAACTGAACGAAATTCGATATGAAATTTTACTTCGGTCGTTGATGTGGATAGATCGCGCTGAAAAAGTTCCTAAAAGAAATTCGTTAACATTTACAATAATTTCATCCATAAATTAGGTTTAAATTCTTACTCTGAAAGATATAAAAGAAGCAGCTTTATTTCTTAGGTGAATAGTTTTTATTTCACCAATCACTTATAAAAAGATTAAAAATAAATAATAATAATTGCAATAAAAAGTTCGAAACACTATCAAGTTTGTCTTTTACGAATTCAGGTTGGAGTTTGTATTTTTTTTTTAAACTTTAGTTTATGTTTTTTAATTACCTTTTTTTTTTATTATTATTTTATCTTATTTTCTCATCTCCCACGGCTTTAAAATATTTATGACATTTTCGAAGGAAGGAGGATGTTCTATGAAGAGTGTTCCAATGAAATTAACAGTACCCACAGAGAAAGATGAGGGAAAACTGGCATTCTAATTTTAGTCTAGGGTAAACTATATTCCCTGATCCTGGTTGCGTCCTTTCCTGAGACTCAATAAATGCGTTTTCCTCTGACAGGAATGGACGAAACGCTTATGCATGTGTATCAAAGGTAGATCGAAGGGTATTACGTGAACATCAAAGGAAACAAGGGACTTAGCTTCAACTCATTTTAGAAAATAAGTTGCGATATACTGACCGCTGGGTATGGAAGACTGCTTATCTCTACTGGCGTTAGTGTGGATGGTTCCGTCGGATCTCAGAAATCTTGCCACACAAAAGTTTTATAACAATTCCAACCTAGTGAATGTTCGCCAAAAACGGAGGGAAACTGATTATACGAAGATGGGAGGAATACTCTACCAAACTCGTTTATCACAGGGGGTTGCATGTCAGCACAGTTCATTCGAATTTTCTAATCGTGAACGACAAAAACGATTTCACTCGATGTAAGGGCGGGAGACCATGAGTTTTGCACGTGGGAGTTGGAATGACTCGGTAGAAGGAAGAGGATCAGTGTGATAAATGTGGCTTGGACATGAACAGTTCAGGTAAAATCGACTGTAGGTCTCGAGGCATGAGGTTGACTGGGATGCGCTCTTCGGGCACGCGACTCTCCAACCGACTCCAGCGCTGGGGGGGCCAGACGATGTGCGACGCTTTGGCGTTCACCAAACCCATTGCCACCTGAAAAAAAGCCGCAAGTCACAACGGGTTCACAAAAGACAGAAATAAGATTCTTTGGCATAATAATATTCACTCACTGGTCCGAAACTGTTGCTGTCAAGACTGTGGCCGTAGTGATCACCTTCAACCCAGCAGTGACCTTCGGGAACACGAACATACCGCTCCTTGTAGCCCAAGGTACTGCCAAGAAGAAAAAATAAATTTGGCTATTTAGTTTATAGTGAAAATTCGCACACATTTAATTGTATGTACTATCATGAAAATTATTCTTACTGTACTGTATCTCCTTCGAGGCCTATCACACGTTTGATAATCTTCTGATCGGGATCACGTGGTGAACTAAAACGCACAAAGGAAAAAAAAAAACTGAAAAGCACAATTTATACAAAGGAGAAATTCTCGAATGTAGTAGGACATGCTGGAAAGTAATGCCTCCTAATTGTTTTGCGTTACTGTTAATATGGTTCGGAATACCAGCTATCACATTTTGCTCAGTTAACTTTCCGACTACACCAGGGTCTTTAAATCAGTTGATTGAAAGACCCTGGGCTACACTGACGCAGATTTCGTATATCTGCCGCTACAGAGCTCTGAATTACAGTCAGAAACATGGCAGCGTTAACAGCTCGATGACGGTGCGCATGAAGCAACTTACTGTAATCGAGTTTTTAACTGAAAATATGCCACCGATAGACATTCATCGAAGATTGAAAGTTGTTTGTGGCGATCAACGTGTTGACATCATTAATGTGCGACGTTGGTCTGCCGTGCTCGTTATGTACCTGGTGTAACTCTCAACTTGTTTGACAAACGACGAAATAGAAGGCCACGTATTGCAACTGATGACGCTCAACTCGAAATCGTAGAGCGAATCGTCGTATAACGCAGGAACAAACTGTCAATTTGTGTGGCTTATCACGAGATCGTGTGCAAGCAAAAGTTGAGATTCCGGAAACTTTGTGCACGATGGGTTCAACGAATGTTCCTCCTGGGATGAAACAGAAGAAACTGGATATTAACCAACAAATGCTTCTGCACTACGAACGTGAAGGCAGTGGATTCTAAACAATATGATCACAGGGTGACGAAAGCTGGCTATACCATTTCGATCATTAATGAAGTTCCGTCACAAAGGATCAGCTGTGCCAAAGAAAAGTTCAAGGCTTGCCATCAGCAGGCCCACACAGTCTTCTGAGATATTCAAAGTGTGGTGCATATGGAATTCCTGCCTAAAGGCACTACTGTAAATTCTGTAAAGTACTGTGATTGGTTTGGTTTGTTTGGTATTAACGTCCTTTTCAACTACCATGGTCATTTCAGGACGGCGTTATAGGGGCCGCAAATTTTGCCTCGCAAGGGTTCTTTAACGTGCAGCCGGCAAACGACTACACAGGACCAACGGCTTTACTTCCCTTCCGAAGGAAGTGCGTGATCTCAGGATTTTCCCCCTGAAAGTAAAGTACTGTGAAACTCTAAAGAAACTTATTAAAGGTCGAACTTAAAGGGTTCGTCCACACATGAAGCAGCAGCTCCTACAACATGACAACGCTCGTCCCCACATCAGTACAATGACAACAAGACAGATTCGTGTTGTGGTGGTGTCGGTTTCACTGTTGTTGATCCTCCTCCATACAGTTCCGGCTTGGCGCCATCTAATTTAACCTGTTCCCAAAATCACTTAAATACTGATGATGCAGTGAAAACAGAAGTGAGCCTGTGGTTTCGCAGTCAAAGTGAACATTCTACAGTGACGGTATCAAGAAACTGGTCCCCGTTACGAGAAATGTATTCACAGCTAGTCTTGCCAAGTTAGGAATTTTTTTCATGCGTTTGTCCTTTGTTGGACATTATTAATAAAAATTAAACAATGCACAAAAATTGAACATACACCTACTAAATTGGCAACACTGTTCACAGCCAGGGCGATTATGTGGAAAAATAATTATGTAGTCATCAACAGTAAGGTTGTAGAAAGTTACCAGTTTTTGTTACTCAAATAACTATACCAGTTTTCAAATAAAAAATTAGGAGGAATTACTTTTCAGCATGCCCTCATAAAAATATATTAATATACTAAATGCACTCTCTGATACTCAAGAAGGAAGAAATTAATCAAAATTCGAAAAATCACTTCAAATTACAATTATTGAGGGGAAGGGGATCAAAAATAATATTTATTTTAGAAGAAAATAAACACTAATAGAAACAGAAAAAAATGTAATTCTTAATAATATAATCGCCATCATTATCTATCACACTAGCCCAACGTGAAACCAAACTTTCAATGCCAAATTTATAAAATGGCGTTAGCTGTGATGCAAAGAATCCCAGTTTTGACATCAACACTTTGGAATCATTTATCACTATAAGAAGGTGCTACAGAGATTTGAACAAAACGATAAACAAATTGTATAATGTCAGGGGATTAAGGTAGCTGGCAGAATTTCCAAGCCAAAATCTGATCTTTGCGGTGGGTCAGTCTTGCCGAGTTTTATTTTATTTATTGTGAGTTATATTTCCAGACGATAATAATACGAAAATTTTGAAAATAAAATTCATTTCAGACTAATTTTAAGCTGGCGCAATAAATTGATTGGGCCTTTTGGGCCAAATATGGTGGATTGCTTAGTTACACTGCTCACATTAGAACCTTTCACACGAACTCGCGATTTCCTGTGCCACAATCGCCTGCAGCCATAATAACATTAAGCCAGAATCTAAATTTTTTTTAACAATTTACAGGCCTATTAACATTTTATTTTTTAACATAAATAATTTTTGTTTCAAAATTATCAAATTAGCTTTCTCAGAATTTAATATTAAATTGCCTTTTTCTATGAATTAAAATTAATAAACCGGTCATGTTTATGAATTTTTGTTTCGATTATTTATCTGTTGAAGTTAAACCGATCATGATTGTTATTAAATTTTTGTATCCTTAATTTTTTTTTCCACTTTTAAAATAAGAAATTAGATTTCATGCTATTTTGATAATAAATGTTTTAATGGGCCTAGTCTGATAATTTTCGTATTCTCAAGTTAACGTCACCAAGAGAGTTTTTCCTCAGGTACTCATGTTTTTGCATTCAATCTAGATATTCGTTCATTCAAATGCTGAAATAACTCATCAAACGATGAAATGCTCATCCGCGTTTATTTGAAAAACTTCTCTGGGTTTCGATACACAGGAAGGACAAAGAGTCACCTCATCCAACTCCATTTTCAACTCCATTTTTTTTTTTTTTTTTTCCCCCCGTCAATTCTCCATCTGGATGTTATTTATTTCCGGTGGCGTCGTTGGAGGCAGGAAAATCTGAACACGCCACCAAAAAGGGTGGTGGCGCGACTCTGGTGGCGTCGTGTGAAAGAGGCCTTACTGTTAAAATCCAAAATGAAGATTGGATTGCTGCTCAGAGTAAATACGTATATCCAAAACCTGTTGCCATATTTGAAGCAAACTGGGAAGCTCGGCAGCCCAGAAATGTCATGACCAAAAGTGAGAGATGAGACTAAACACGTTAAAAACATAAATCATGGAAGCAAATGGAGCCAGAAACTGTGGACACAACTTGACAAAAACAACAGGAAACCACTAATCCGCATAAGATGTTTATTAGAACGTATGCGCATTTCGGCAGCCACGCTGAAGACCTAATCAGAACAAAGTAAGTCTGAGCGTATATACATCAGAGCAGATTTACTTTGTTCTGATCAGGCCTTTGTATACCCTGAAATGCGCATACGTTCTAATAAACATCTTATGTGGATTAGTGGTTTTCTGTTGTTCTTGTCAACATAAATCATATTTCAATACACCTTTATCCTTTCGTTAACTTTGTATTTAAGTATTTTATAAGCAATTTGAATCATGACGTACAATTAAACAGTCACAAGACTTATTTGATACCAGTGGCGGCTCGTAACTAAAATTTCTGGGGATGCTGCGTCAGAAAATTGTAATTTTTTCACGAACTAGAGAATAGCTACTGGCATTAAGCTTAAGAATCTTGTAAAATACAAGTATAAGAAAAGTATTAAAGAAAAAAAAAAAAGACATTATATTGAATATTACCGATATCGAAAGTGAAACTGGGGGTGCCGCAGTGCCTATGGATGAGCCGCCACTGTTTGATACGTAATTTCATAGCTAAACATGATGGCAACATTCGTTTCGAGCATATTTACAGCTGCCGCTACGTAAGTTGAACGATCTTTTTGACATGCGCAGTAAGTCATCTCATCAATATGCTTTGTCTGGATTTTACCCATGATGCACCTGTTCTACTATAGTAATGGTGGAGATATCGTTGAAACGTGGAAAGCTTATTATAAAACAAATTGCATTCTAGTCGACTATTCTGTGTCATTTTTTATTAATTTATTAATTTCATTTATCTATTTAAAAGAAAAAACGAAAATAGAAACTAAATATAAATACGAAAACAATGTTTCGAAAACGAAAGCGGATGTTTCATGGAAGCGATTTACTTCCCGTTAACGTCTATTGGCTGGCGTTAGAAATGACGTCCATCCTGTCGTTCAACTTATGTGGCGGCAGCTATAGATTCATACTTATGAAAAGTGATTCTTGGTCCTTTTTCGTGTCTATTCGTACAGTTGCACGCGGAACAACTTTGAGGCATGGTTTTTTATTATACCCCAAGCCCAAAATCGTGAAAAACGAAGCAGCCAGACAGCTATCTACTCCACGGCTCACTCGTGTTTTGCCCAGAACTTCCATGGTGCTGTTTACAATAGGATTCAGAATCTACCTTCTTATTCATATCGTTGGCTCAGACTACTATGGTCAGGTGATTTTCAGTGCCCAGACCTGTCTTTCTCGTTGGCCTCGGTGATGTAAGAACTGACGTACAATTTGACGTCATTTGGCCTATAAACGCAGCCGACGAAAAAGACCACCTGACCATCAACAGCCGACGAAAAAGACCACCTGACGGGCCCTGTCGCGGAAAAGTTATCCGACTATAGCAGTCCGACCAACGATCCGACCTACACTCTTTTCAACAACTGAAAAAAATACTGATTGTTAAAATCCAAGATGGAAACAATGAAGGTTACATTGTTACTCGTAACACTATGGTCTTATTAAATATGACGGTCACTTCTGTCGGATGTATCGTAACAAGGTTTCATTCTCAGTGTAAAAAGCAGTCGCAAAAAAAAATATTTGCTATAGAACGGGTGGGAATAACATGGAGACAGGGCCCATGTTATTCATTAAAATAGGTAGATAAGTGGTGAGAAATAACAGAAAGGCGTTTAAAATTTGCAATTGGTGAACTTTTGGACATGCGGGGTAGGGCAGAAACCATTAGGTGATTAATAGCTTGAAAATGACCACTTTAATTGAAAACTAAATATTAACTAGGAAAACAACTGTAAAAAATATGGAAGAGCATCCCGTTTTCAAGTCAGTTTTTGAAAGTAGCATCACTCAGATGAGCTCCATTGGAAGGTACGCCTCTGCACGTTGTCTGACATTGTCCATGACTTTGTTCGCACAGTTCGAGGGCAACCAGGAGGCTTCTTGTTGACAACGGATGCATAGACCTGAATTGTGTGACCCAATTCAATATTGTTTGGCGTGTCTGAACCCTTCCATTCCTTCTAATCTCAAAATGTCGTCGAAAAACTCGCTGCGTTACTATAGCGGAATCTTTGTTTTTGAGTAATGCTTTCCACAGCAGAAGCTCGATGCTTCTCTGACCAACGCTGCATGATGACTAAAAGGCTTTAAACTGCTTTACTCAGAGATGTCTTTCACTGCACCACCTGCGTGGCGCCAAATTTAAATCGTCTAATTGTTACTACCCCACCCTGTAATTTCATCTGACAGAATCAAATATTTGACGGCCAAAGGCGTTTCAATGTACTGAGAAAGGATGTAATTACACCAAAATAATAGGACGGAAATTATTAACACAGTATTCAAGGAATTAAACCATGGGCTTATTCGTGTAACAAAAACATCATCATAATAAATTATCGTCGTGTACTAACTTTATTAAAAATGAAAAGTTCGCCAACAACTGGAAAATTTTGAAATCATAAAGGTCCAATGGCGGAGGATTGAAATTGTATTAAGTTTCTCTCGGAATAATTTGGAATCCTACGGTCTGCTCGTTTACTACCAGAAGAGCTACAATGCATTTTCTCTCCTTGTCAAATTGAAAATAATATAATTTACGTGGACAACGAGCACATTACGCGTTCGTCTTCAGATGTACTCAGACAAAGAAATGATACTTAAGAGTGAGAAAAATCATGACTTGGTACAGAAACGTTGATTAAAACTGCGTGGTCTGTATTTCAGAAATAAAGTATTTCCATTAGAAAGCTTTTATACTTTGTCATTTTTTATATATTTTTTTAATCTTAAGTGCTTTTGCTTAGTAACTTTAAATTAAAGTGCTTAAGGTATTTACAAGTGGATCTCCTGCTTGCTTGCATAGAAGACCTCGAATAAGGTAAAAATAAGGCCACTGAAACAGCAAGACCCCCCCCCCCCCCCAACACACACACACCCCTCTTACTCAAACATGGAGTGCTATATATGGACCAGCAGCGAGAAAGAGACGAGGAAGGTTCACTGGAGGTCAACTGCTGTCAATCGTTGTCTCAAAAGGTCGTTAAAGCGAGGAAGAAGACCTCCAGCTCTTCTTCTGGAAAAAACCTTTAACCTTCTAAACCCCTTAGCTAGTTTTCTTCTGTTAAACAACAACTTAAGGAGGGTGTGGAGTCCCCTTATGCCTTTGTCAAGAGGAACTCCTAAATTCGCTAAGCAAGTGAAAAGGAGTCAAAACGCTTGTTTATAGACATGGCGAAGTCCGTAAATAAGTCGCAAATTTTGATTTAAAATACTGTATACTAAAATAGAATAGGACTGTGAAACAGCGAGATTTCCACGTCTTATTTCTCAATACAGGGTTAGTACAATTGAATGACCGGATTTTAAAGGACAACTCTACGCAAAAAATCGATTACAATTATTTTTTTTTTTTTACAGAATATCATTCTTTAATATAATACATTCCCGTTGAAATTTTTAAATTTGGTCCATAATTTTTACAATATAAGAAACTGCTTTGAAAAGTGAAAAACGGCGCTTTGTCCCTCCCTTCCGCTGGCCATTTTTTTTTCCGGAAGTGACGTAGTTTGAGTCAAAGGAGGCCAACGAAAAAGATAGGCCCAGACGCGGAAAAGTCACTTGTCCATAGTAAGAAAGGCCCTGACGCGAAAAGTCACCTGACGAAACAATCCAGCCTTCATTGTTTTCACCAAATGCAAAAATACTGATTATTAAAATCCAAGATGGAAACAATGAAAATTACATTGTTTTTCGGTCTACATTGTTATTCTACGTTTGACTCCAACTACGTCATGGCCTCGCCCAAATCCCGCTCATTATTTTCATTTTTTCCCACATTTAGAGTTCGAATTAAATTTTTTTTAATATGCCACGATGTTATTAATAGGTTAGAACTTTCGACCTAAATAAAGTTGTATATGACCGTAGAGTTGTCCTTTAAAAATTTATACAATAAGTGATACACGAAATTAAAGAAAAATATACAAAGTTTTTTTTTCAGTTGCAAATGTTCGAACATCTAATCTGTAATCAAGTTGGGCTATAGAGTGCTTGTTTAAGAAATTTCCTGCCTAGTTCCTGAATTCTGTTTTGAGTCAACCGAGAAGTATGTGATATAATTGTCATGATTGAGAATGGTAATCGTACATAATTGATGGAGAATTACCCCTCTATGAAGTAGGTGTGGGCAAAACGTTGCTGCACGATACAGAAAACACTGTAACCCTTCTTCTGAAAATGGAATAACAGCACGCCTTTGCAGTACCAGAAGACCGTTAAGCATAAACTTGCCAACAGAATGCTTAACCCGAAATTTCTTGAATACAGACAGGCGAATCCGATGGTTTCCACTGCACTGAAGCATGCTTTGATTTAGGTTGATAATGGTGCACCCACGATTCATCTTGTTAGGCATGTCTTCTCCATTTGCGTATGTCTCAAGGCAATTGCCTGGATATCTATTGGGCGGATACTTTACGGAAATTTAAACGATCACGCATGACACTGAACGCTGGGCCATACAAACATCCGCATTCTGCTGCTACAGTGTCGATCGTAAGGCGTCTGTCAGCTCGAACCATGTCGTCCACACGCTTTACGGTTTCTTCTGTAGAAATCTCAACAGGACGACCTCGTCGTTTTTCATCAACTTCATCAAAGCGTCCTTGGAGGATTTTTCAACCCAGTTGTGCAATGTTTTTCGTGACAAACAATTGTCGCTATAAACAAGAAGCATTTCCTTGTGAATATCCTTTGCAGGAAAGACTGTTTGGCCTAAAAAAAATAATAACGCCTTGTATACTCTTCCATCACAGTCGGCATGGTCTAATCTATGCTGAGCCTGCTCAGGCAAATGGTTAATCGCAACCATGGTCTGTAAATTAGGCGGACGTTGAACTAGGTTATAAAAAACAAAACAGGAAAATATCTGCTCATCGGCCAAATGAGAAGGCTGCGCCCTTTACAGTGATTTTTATTCTTTATGATAACACAATGGTGTGATGGAATCCTTCAACGAACACGTAATCTACCGACCATAAATTCAAATTAAAAGCATGGGATTAGGTGGTCGCCAAGCACTGTTACCAGCTGTTCAAGACGAGTGGCCATTGCTCCCTTCAGCATCATCTCACTGAATGGAAGAATGGACGATGCCAAGCATGCATCCAGTCTAGAGGAGGGCATATCCCACATTAGACATGATTAACCAAACGTTAATCGTTGTACTGTTTTGCTTCATTCCATAGTGATCTGTTCTTTCTCATTAATAAATACTTCAGGTTTACTCGTGTTCACATGACACCAATTGCCTAACAGGATATTGGTGTGTATGTTCATGTAAAGATATGGAAAAATTTGCGAGTAATATCCAATTGTCTGTTCCGTGCTTAACTTTTGGAGAGGAGTGCACTTAAGAATGAAGCTCTTGAGACCGCCTAAGAATTATTGTTTTTATGGAGATTTTTGAGTTCTTCTGGAAGTTTTGACGACGAACTGAATATTCTTAAATAAACTTAAAGCACTTATTCTGAAGAGATAATTAAAGGAATTTTTATTCTTCAATGAATGCTAAAATTGTGCAATAATTGTGCATTATTGGAGTTTATGACATCTCCAAGTATTTCGTTAATTGCTGAAAAATGACGAATGAACCGCCCAATGTAAGTTATCAAATATTAAAGTAGATAACGTCTGCATTTCCAAAAATTTCTATTTCCATGGAAATGCACTTTTAGAAACCAATTTAAAAAGCAAATTGATTAGTAGGTAATCTTCATCTTTCACTGCAACAGAGAATTCAACATTAATTTTCACGAGTGATTAACTCCCATGGATCTCATTATCTCATGATTAAATGTCGAGTTGGGACAGATTCACTCCTCCCCTTACATGCAATGGCTTTCCGTAACCACCAAAATGACGAGGTCAGAAAAACGACCAGGGACGAATGGTTGACGCTTCAATCGTTACGCATTTAACCGCTTTTGCTTACACCCCTACGCCCCAAATCCCTAACGGCTCTACTCTGGGTTGTTCTCTTTTGTGTTACCTAATGAGGCGTCGGCAGCAACACAACAGCGCCCTCCGTCGTTGCCGAGCCAGAATGGAAGGGGAGACAATTGAAGGTAAAACGATCGTTAACGGGCTTACCGTGTGTCCATTTTTATCGTTTTATTCAAACCAGTGGGTCCCAGAACATTATGAAACGTGTTGGTTTAACTACGTTTTCATGAATGAAGGCCTTTGACAGTGCAAAACTGCTAAAGGACGAATGAAAAAAAGCGATTCAAACAAGAAACCCCAATTTCAGCGGGGAAACAGCTGGGCCTAAATGAATCGTTAAAGCAACACGATTTCTCACGGGGATTATTGGCTTAATGTCTTTTCCAGCTCCATTTTATGGATTTCAACGTTCCATAATCTAAAAAATATTCTCCTTTCTTCTGTTTGTTTTGTTTTTTTTTTGTTTTTTTTTAACTTCTTAAGGAAAGATCTATTTAACATCCCCTCTCCCTCTGGCTAGCAACAAGCTTTTCCCATTCGGTCCAGCTCTCTATTCCAATTTCGAAGAGGTCAACGGAGTCTTTCCTTTGGCACGAAACAATAGCCTCTGTTGTTGTGCTGTGCAGAGAAAGGAATTTGCCTTATAGTTTTCATTCACCAATTCCCTCCTTCCTCTAAGATTCCACAGAAATACAAGGGGTAGAAACATGGGATACACTGATAAAGGAAAAATAAGGGAGGGCCTTATTCGATGAAACACCGAAATGCAATAAAAATCCTAACAAAAAATTTAAAGGGAAGCGACTCTCCTACGGTCTACCAGTCTCAAAAGATTTCACTTTTTCAAAATACAATTGACACCATTGCAGAAGTTAACATTTATACCTTCTAATTTGAACAACAGCCATTTAAGCTAAGTATACTAAATAACACCGTACGGCCCATCGCACTGCGAATGTCACAGGGAACGAGCTTGCGCTGAAATTTTTAACTAACTTATTCATTCATAACATAAAAGGCAAACTGCTACACTGTTTCATTTCCCTCCTGGACGTGACCACATTTGCTAGGGGGAATAAAAATGGAGGCTATTATCGCAGGGCAGTGAACAGGTATCCAGACTTGGAGAGCAGCATGCATATCCTCTGTCATCATACATACATACATACATACATACATACATACAAGAAAGTAAAAGGAAGATTTCTCGAACAGAATCGAACCAGGGACTCCAGAGATTATAAGTGACTTTGTTAGCTTACAGAACACGGAAGAGACCTATCACTCTATCCGGAGAGCCCCCATTCCAATGGTAATTTTTTTTTTTAACCATTTAGCGGACTTTGGCCCGGATTCACAAACGTACAGTAACGATGCCAGTAAATTTAGCAAGTTTACACTTTGTCGTAAATGCAATTCCCTATACGCGTCGTTAGCCTTCTTAAACATAACGAGAGTCGATTCCGAGAGTTTGTTTGCTTGTAATCAGCCAATAAGAAGGAAAGTGGAGAAAAGCAAAAGCAACATTTACGTCTTCAGAATTACAGCCGACGACTACGAAAAGATACAAGAGAAGTCTTTCTAGAAAATATCAGGTACTGAAAAATTTTTATGAACATAAATGCTGATACTTTAAATTGTAATAATTGTAAAATGTAACAATTAGTTGACTGCAAAATTAGTTGTGTCGCAATCCAGCGTAGCATTTACGTCCACTTCATATAAAAGAAGCATATGATAGAAATTTTTTGTAATGCTTTTTGGCTGGTAGTGGGGAGCAATTGAACAAGCTGATAGTGGGGAGCAAAATATCGACTGAAAATTCCTCTCGATCAATTGTGAAATCACATTCGTAGTAAATCTACAATATCGAATATGTTCGAAAACTGATATTTCGTCAATGACCAGTCAAGATAATCGAACTATTAAAAAACGACAAACTTCCGCCATTTTAAACATTCTGTAACGACGACATAACGACAGCTATGAGTTGTCATTAGCTAATGACGCTAATTAACGACATTTTCGTTTGCGACAGTTTTTGTGAATAGCAAAAAGGGCCGTTCACACTCACGCGGCAACGCGTCCGTCTTTGCCGATGAGAGGACGAACGCATCAGAAGATCATGTTGACCATTTCCGGGACAGTGTAGCTTGCCATCCTGGAATTGTTCTGTCTTCTGTGTGCTGAAACATGCCTATTATTTGCTTTTCCGCATGAAAGTGAATGTGAGTATGGTAATTTATGTTAATTTTTTGATTTGCATGCTTTACATGGTGGAAATATCAACACTCAGTTTTCCTTGTGCAGTGTGACTGTTTGTAAGCTACAAACAATTCACCACGTGATTGTGGGTGATTGGTTGGTCCGATTTGGATGATTTTTTTTTGATTTGTTTGTTTTTTTATGCTGAACAAGTTTGCAATTGGGTTTTTTTCTCTATCCCTTACGGTTTTGGAGATAAATTTTGAATGTGTCCTAATTTGCATATTTGGGATGATGAAAAGTGCACCATGGGATAGGCCACCCACAACTTCCTATTCATTGGATTCATCAAAATTGACATATCTGCTTCGGTTCAAAAAATAAAAGGGGGGTTCAGACTTTTGTATTCACCCTGTATATAGCGACCTGAGCACGGCTTATTCAACCTCTTCATTCGAAACAAAGCGTTGGCCTCCTAGGAATTTCTTCCTTGGTCCAAAGAGGTGATAGTCAAATGGTGCGAGATCTGGACTATAGGGTGGATGTTTGAGTACCTCCCAGTCGAATTCCTTAATGTTCTTCGTCGGCCCTCTTCGAAGAATCTGCACCATCTGGAGATGTTGATACGGTCCAGACAATCAGCATTATACACCTCCAACATTCCCCTGTGGATTTCACTCGCATCGTTTCGTTTGGCCCCACAAAAAAAGGACTACACCTCGCTGTTCTTCACAAGTTGACGATGCTAGAAAAACTCGCCATCTTTACTCAGTAATTATCGGTCCTTCCGCTAGGACAACACTTGATCAAGCCATTGCTGTCTGCATCGAAAGATTTAAACTATTAATTTGCCAACTTTGAACATCCGGACCAAAATAGTATTCTACAAAAAAAAAAAAAAAAATTGTGCATTACTTTTGATCCTCCCTCGTATTTTACCCATAGTAGTACCTAAGAATTGGTTGTTGCAGGTAAATTTGGAGACGCATAACATTTTCGTACAGGTGTATTCTGTCATGACCTACTGTTCTGTACACCAATTTCGCCACCAGCAGCGCTCTCGCTGCTTCAAAATCACTTAACCACAAAAAAGACCACATTGGCTTGCAGAAATGAAAGCTCCGATTCGTGTAAAACGAATGTTTAGGACACGTTATGGAAAGGACCTGCCGGATGCGAGGTTAATGAAGTCACGGATGACATTTTTTTTAGCAACGGAATTTATGCTTAAGGGTAAAAGTACAGATTAACGATTACACAGATGGGACAATCAATGCTAAGCGAAGGGAAACAGGATGACTTATCAAAACTACTACAGCGCCATTGCGGTACAGTGGGACCTCACACTAAAATGCCATAGCAGATTTAATGCAAAACGTCTTGAATTGGGCTCTTAAACATTTTTTCCTGGGCTTTTAAAAAATTTTTATCGAAGAAAAAATTTTAAAAGGATTTTTTTGTTAATTTTTTATACTTTTAATGTATTTTTTATTCGTTTGGAAGATATTTTGATCTATTTAAAATAAGTTTCAGAAATAAACTCATTGTTTTTGTAAGGAATTAATTTTTTGCTGTAGATTTAAAGGTAAAAATAATGAAAAGCGAAAAATTTAAAGCCCCAAATTGTAAGTTGTAATTAAAAAAAAACAACTAATTTTAAAAACAAGTAACTGCTTGATATTCAATTTTCTACACATGTTCAACATTAAATCTTTGATGCCGAAATGTTCTTTTTTTAAATTTACTTAAAAACGCATGTATCCATGTTCAATTATGTCTAAAGGAATGAAGAAAACCATCATTAAAAAATATATATGTCGATTATTTATTAATTAATCATTATAACTTCGCTTTTGAGAGCACAATGTTGCGACCCGACCATTGATGAAATAATGGCAAAATATATTTAAAAAATTTATTCCTTTAAATTTTGACTAGTATTTTGAACATATATTACACACTACATTTATTACTTACTAATAAAAACAATATAAATAAAGATAAATACCATTTTGCATTAAATGGAACAAAACAGTCAATGCAAAAGTCGTATATTTCTATTGTGCATTGTAGAGCAGCTATGGGGGTCGCTTTCTATTCCTTGATGACACTAAAGCTTTATCATCTAAACATATATCACATATTATAGCTGAAATAATGCTAAATTATAAAATTGAAGGCATATTTATGACTGTTTGCAATATGATGTGTTTATCAAATGACTTTTGTCAGACTGATCTATTTTGATGTCTTCAATAAGGGACAACCGTTTCAAATGGACGATGAAGTCAAGGAGTGTATGCGCAAATGGTTCAAATGGCAGCCAAAGGATTTGTTTTTGTATGGCATTCTGCAACTATATGTAGTGTCACAATGGGATAAATGCCTAAACAATTACGGACAATACTTTTCAGTTTCGTTAAATAATTACAGCGAAATATACTTTGTCTCATTATTTATTGACTGTACCTAATACTATGCCATTCCTCAGCTACAGGAAATGCAATCGGCTGTCATCTTTTAGCAAGATGGAGCTGCTCCTCATAAGCCTTTCAATTTTGCATGCATCCTAACGAAACATTCCTAAATCGGTAGAGATGGCCCAATCCCCTGGCTCTCGAGTACATTGGACATTACCCCCTTAGATTTTTTTTTTGGATGTTGTTTACAAAACAGCAGTTCCAGATCTTGCGACATCTTAACAAACATGCTATTGAAGTTGGCATATCACAAACATTGCAGAATGTGTGGCGTGAAACCGAATATTGATCATATATTTTGCCAGGGGTGTACATATTGAAGCTTTATTAAGTGTTTTTCTTATGGTTAAAAACTTTGTGTTTATGCACTGATGTATAAATGTAAGTTTCATTACCAGTGTACATTACAGAATTTATAATACATTATAATCCGGGTAATCGTAGACACCCTGTATATACAATAATTGTTTATGTAAATGAGGAGCATTACTCGTTTACCAAAACAGCTTATTGAATGCATGCAGTTACAACAGTCTAGGTCGATTGAAAATTCACGTGTAAACAGATTTTGAACCGCACAAAGGATTTTTTTCTGTAAAAAAAATAATGAAATTTTCCTAGAATAACTATAATGCACCATAAAAAGATCTATGTCTACATTTTTGGTGGCGAGTTTTTCATTAAAGAGAACTAAGGGGCATATCACTAGCAGTTTTCTCATTGAGAATGAACTCCGCAGTTATTTTTGCGGTTGAGGAAGCTCAATTTTAATAATGAGCTGACGTTGATATGATTGAGTTTTCTTAATAGTACTCCAGTCAGTAAGCTGCTACTGATATGACTAAATTACTTTTGATGATAGTATCGAGCTGTATGCCATAGACGACAATGCTGCTAATCTATTGTGCAAGAAAATATACAGACGCCACCTATAAATTTTTATTTTAATCATACAGGGATATAAGTTACAATGTTGGAAAGCAAAATGCAGATAAATTTTCATCTGTTTTTGATACCATTTGAAACACACCCGCAAAAACGGTTTAAAATTGTCTCCCCATGTTAAAGAATATGAATTGCACCCAGAAATTGCAAAGGCACCTTTCCCAAAATTTCTGCATACGGATCACTGACTTTTTCCTATAATTTTTCTTCTTCAACATGAACTATGAGAATCACTGACAAAGTCATGGCAAATATTTTTTTTTCAGCAGATTCCCAGACTGTGATCCAAATTTTTCGATATGGAGTAAGGACATCGAGACATATGATGCTTATTGTTGCCACTAGATAGTGTAGATGTTCAAGGAGAGAAGAGGAAGGGATGCATGGAAGTCAGTTGGTTTTCAACCATTGTCAAATATAGATGTAAGTCGGCTAGAACAACGTGCGTACGTAAAAATAGAAGTACTTTGCGGTCAAAACATGAGGAAATGTCACACACAACTCGTAGAAGCTGTTGGTGATCGTGCTCTCCCATACAACATGGACAAGTAGCAAATAGAAACAGATGATAGGTTAGGCAACAGAAACAGCTATTGACCAGGCAACTGTGCAAAAAATTTTACAATACGATATGCACATGCGCAAAATTGCTGCCAAATGGGTGCCACAAGGACAACAACAAAAGTGGACAAGTTACAAAATGTGTCGTGAGAACCTGCAACAATAGGAACGTGAAGAACATGTCATGCTGAACAAGACCATTGCCACTGATGGAACCTAGGCCAGACCTTATGAACCAGAGCTTAAATGCCCGTCTGCTGAATGGTGACATCAAGGATCCCAACTAAAACACAGTGTTTGTCAACATTCATTTCCGGTAAAGTTAATGGTCACTTCAGTGTTATGACATTCAAGGAATTCTTTTGTATCATTTTGTTACCCATCGTCAGACTGAATGTAGCTTACTATGCTGCTTATTTGCATAATAACCTACATCGTGCTATCAGGAATAAACGTCCCGAGTTGTTGAACAATGCAATCATCCTTCACAATAATGAAACAGCCCACACAACAGACATTTTTAAGACCCGTTTAAGGCATTGGAGATGGGAAGTACTAGACCATCATTACCCAAACTGTCATCATGAGATTTCAATTTGATACCGAAATTGAAAGCTCCTTACATAGGAGACGAGAAGACAGCGCCAATGCTGTGTGACACGAGATTACTAGATTGAACAATGGAGCAGCTGATGGTATCCATTGCTTTCCTCATCGTTGGCAGCAAACAGTTGATTGCCTTGGAGATTACTTCGAAGGTTCTTAATGTGTTAATGTGCGTGCAAGACTATTGTGCTCAACAATATTACAGTAGATGAATTTTTTTATTTTTTAATTTTACTCTTCTCCCTTGTCTACAATACTTCCTGAGTAACTCATGAAACAGACATTAAAATATAGTGTGTATTTTCATATGTATATTATGAAATGATATCATCTGGGAAACAGTATCCATGCACCATACTCTGCATGAGTATGGTGCTGGGTGCCGGGTCGAGCGAGTAAGGCAGTAATTTGTACTCAAGAGTCTCTGGAATGGAGGAGCAAATGTGGCATACACCTTGCAGCAACCTTTGTCATATGGAAATCTGCATGCAAAATGTTAGAAACAGTGTCATTACTGATGATCTGTTCCACTTATTTTTCTCTGGTTGAAGATTAGGATCTCCATTTGCTGCACGATTTGCACTCCTCATTGAATGGAAGGCTGCCCAGAATAGGGTTGTCTTCTGGGCTGATCTGACCACTTTGGAAGCTCTATGCCACATGGCTATGGCTTAGTATGATGGGTCATCGTCCCCATACATGTATATGATTTTTCCAAGTTGGCATGATCTGTTTGGTGTTGTTTCCTTTCAGATGCAGAAAATATCACAGCCCCAGCTCAATATTCCCCAATAGACTGCACCAACCAACTAGGATAGGATGGTATGGTGGGAAAATCCACAAAGTACAGAACTGGTTAAATTGGTTTGGACATTTCTGTAGGAATATAGCTACATGCTATCACTGTCGTTTCACTGCTGCACCCGGATTTCGATGGCAACTGTAACGATTTAATAACCGACCAATCTGACCGCTCATGGAAACCATATTCATTAACTTTGATTTTTATCTAAGAAGCCTGTATATATGATCAAGATTTTACGGGGGAAAAAAATAATAAAGAACAATAAGTTTTCATAAGGTGATCAGTTTGATGAGTTATGTTCGTGCTTTGAAGTAAAAAGAATTTGAAACATTTTTGCAATTTACTTTAATAATAATAATAATAAATAAAATAAAAAAAAAATTCTGTATTATCATTGAAAGTAGCCACAAAAGGAGAACAGAAATAATGATGTTAATTTCAATAATAAACACAAGAATGAATCAAGTCTTTTTTTCAATAATGATATAGACATATGAACAACAAAGAATGAAAGACATTCACATGTACATTTCAGTAAGCTCTGATTATATACAGGTGTTTACACTTTGATAGTTGTTATCTATACTTTTTCCATAACAGCAAAAGATAAAGCTTGTATCTCAAGATTATTACCTGCATTAAATGAAGATAATCATGAATGAAAAAGACCACATTACCACCGAAATTAATTTACCTGAACTTAAGACTAATACAGTGCTCAGTTCCATGACAACAAACAAAAAGTTACCTTTACTATACAAACTTTCTCGCATTTTGCTTCTTGGAAAAGGTCACCTCTGAGAGTTTGCCAAGCCAACCGCAGGAGTAATAGCTCGTATGAGTAACTGTTGTAATTATGCAAGACCAGTTTTTCACTACAATTTCATTAATCCTTGTCATTTGCACAATGCTAGCCACCAAGACGGTTTTTGAGTGGACTAGAGAGGTGAAAGTTGCTCGGGAAATAACAAATGACATGGAGGTTGAAAATGCAGTGCAAAACTGGATTAGAAAGACTATTATGTTGATAGGAAAAATAAATCAATAACATCTGGAAATATGCTGAGAAATAAGAAGATAATAACGTGCAAAACTAGTTGAGTTTCAGATTCCTATCCCAATTAGTATTTCTTAAATCACCATTTGTAACTTGGTTACTGACTTCCCCTTGTATATATAATAATGGCAAGACATAATCAGTGTTTAGATGGAACAAACTTGTTACAAATTAACATGCTAGTTTTAACATGTGATACAAGACAATAAGTCAAACTGTATAATTGAATTTGGCAAAATTTTCATATGTAAGTAGATTTCTTAATTGCATGCACTTTCTGTCCGAGATGCTTCCTCTCATATATTCCAGGTTAACAAAAGTGGCTGCTTAAATGGTAAATACTTTTGAAAGGGATTACTTCAGTGATCTTCCATTATGAATGAATTTTTATTTGTTTTATTTTGGATCTCAGTTTTTCTCCAAAGGTTCTTGCTAAAGAAAAAAACTTTTAACTTAATGGTCTGCTCATTTTCAACATCAACATTTTTTTAAACATATTCTCGATCTTAGACAATTTTTAAATTTTAAAAAGATTAATTTAAATTAAATTTCGCTTTTTGTGTGTGAAAAAAAGCTTTACATGAAAAGCATGCACTTATTACAAAACCAGTTATTTTAAAAGCAAAAATAAAATCCAAGTTAAAGCCTCAACAATTTTTGGATAGCTTTTGAAATCAAAGTCCACAGAAAATATTTCAAAACATCAGAACTGCTTTAATAGTTTTAAAAGTTAAGTAACGTAAGGGGGTTAATAAAAGCTGAATAAAAAGACAGCAGGAAAGAACTTAGGCAGCTTATACAGTAAGTGTACATACCACCATATCAAAACATTTTCTTTATATAAAGGTGCTCAGAAAGTAAGGTGCATCCAGAAAGTATACAGCCACTTGTTTTTTAACAATATTTGATCATGGTACTGTTGAAGAGGAGTGGCAGTTGTTTAAAACTGCTGTGATTACTTCAGCTGCACTGTGCTGTGGTCGTAAGCGGCTGAGTGTGGCACAGGGCGGTGAGAAAAGGACTGCATGGTGGAACGGTGAAGTCCAAGAGGCTGTCAAGGCAAAGAAGGAAGCCTATTTGCTATGGCTTGCAAATAAGTCAACTTCGAGTCGAGCAAAAAGCAGCAGCAAAGACAGCTAAAACCAAGGCCTGGGAGAAGTTCGGGGAGAAATTGGAGGCAGACTATAGTTCGGCAAACAAGGTATTCTGGCAGACCGTGCGCCGCCTCCGTGGAAAGAAGTCTCTTTCATCACAAACTATTAAGAGTTCAGATGGGAGGCTTCTGAAAACAAAGGAGAGCATGTTGCATAGGTGGAAGGAATACTTTGCATCTCTTCTTAATCCGGTGACAGCAACAACTGAGGCACATGAGGTGCACCTTGGAGCAGAGAATAGTCACGGGAGTATCACTGAAGCAGAGGTCAGATGGTCAATTAAGTCCCTGAAGACTGGCAAAGCTGCAGGTGATGATGAAATCCGGTCCGAGATGTTAAAGGCCTTAAATCAGGATGGTATCCTGTGGCTGACTCGAGTGTGTCAGGTTGCTTGGATATCTGGACAGGCCCCTAAGCAATGGCAGACAGGAATTGTGATCCCTATCTTCAAAAAGGAAGATCAGAGAGATTGCAACAACTATCGAGGCATGTCTTTGCTCAGCATTCCTGGGAAAGTGTACGCTAAGTGTCTGGAGAAGAGAAGTCGGGAAATAGTCGACTCCAAACTGTCGAGGGAGCAGTGTGGTTTCTGACCTGGCCAAAGCACGACAGATCACATCTTTGCTCTAAGGCAAATCTTTGAGAAATCCTGGGAGTATGCAAAAGAGGTCTACGCTTGCTTTGAGAAATCTTTGAGAAATCCTGTGGCTAAAACTGAGGTTCTGGTCCTTTCAAGACAGCCTGCTCAGTGCGCTCTCCATGTTCGGGGAGCCTCATTGAGACAGGTGGAGAAATTCAAGTATCTCGGGATTGCATTCACAAGTGATGGACGGCAGGAGAAGGAATTGGATGCTCGGATCGGTGCAGCAAGCTGTGTCAGACGCGAACTGTGGCGATCTGTGGTAACGAAACGCGAGCTGGGTAACAAAGACAAGCTCTCTGTCTTCAAATCTATCTTTGTCCCCATTCTCACCAATGGTCATAAGGCTTGGGTAATGACCGAAAGAGTGCGATCGCGGGTACAAGCGGCCGAAATGAGATTTCTGAGAGGTGTGGCAGGTATTACCCTACTAGATAGAGTGCACAGCAGCACAATAAGGGAATCTTTAGGTGTTGAGCCGCTACTTCTCCGCATTGAGAGATCTCAATTGCGCTGGTATGGCCACGTGATACGGATGCAGCAAACTGGTCTTCCTAGGCAGTTGTTATTTTCCAAGCCGGTGGGTAAGAGACCAAGGGGTCGGCTTAGAACCAGGTGGCTAGACTACATGGAGAATCTGGGTTCTAGTCGCTTGGGTATTACCAGGGAGGACATGCGCCTGATGGCAGAAGATCGCGATCGCTGGAGATCCTCCATAGGACTGCTGCCCCCGCGACCCTAACGGATAAGCGGATTTGAAAATTAAGTAAGTAAGTAACCGAAATGCAATAAGAATCAACAATGTTCATCATGTTAACTTGACTGCTTGCCAACCATAATTACAAGTATAAATAACAAATACCAAATTAAATAATGAGAATATTCAATTTTAGTTGTCCAAAAGGTATAAAGCCATTGTTACATTTTCATACTTAGTAGCCTATGAAACTTCCATTGTTGAGCAGAAGTTTACATATTCGATCAGGCATTGTGTCCACAAGATGTTTCATGTAACTGGAATCCAATCGTTCCCATTCTTCTTGAACATTTTCGAACTGGCGTCCATTCACATAAACAGCACGTGCTAACTGAGCCCATACATTTTCCATAGGATTAATGTCTGGTGATATGGCGGGCCAGTCCATTATGGCTACACCATTTTCAAGAAACCACTCATATGTGCTTTTTGCGGTATGTACTGGTGCATTATCCTGCTGAAACAGAAAGAAAGGTCCTCCCATTTCCTCAGCAAATGGCATGAGAAAATTTTCCAGCATATCTTGATACTTCGTGACTGTCATCCAAAAGCACCCCACATCATTACACTGCCCCCTACCAAATGTCGTTTGGAAAACAATTGCTCGTCTCTTCTCAAATCGTGCCAATAAAATTGCCACCCATCTGGGCCATCAAGGTTAAATTTTTTTTCGTCACTAAATATGACATTCTTCCACTCATCTCTCCAAGACATCTTCGTTTTCGCAAATTCAACACGTTGCACTTTGTGGCGGTGTTTAAGAGCAGGACGTGATTTTCTTCTCTTGTACTTGAGGAACTTCTTCTCAAGTATAACATTGGCAATGGTGGATTTGGAGACATTGAATTCAGGCTTCTTCGCTTGTGTTCGAAGAGATGCTCCATGCACACTCACCTCTTTGCAGATTGCTCTTTTCCGGCGTGAGGTAAGTTTTGTTGGCCAGCCACTTCGTTTCTTCTGACCGTACATGTCACCCAACTTCAAATAATTGTCAATAACTGCGTGTGATCGACTCAAGGAACGTGCAATAGCTCGAGTTGATTGACCTGAGCAGTGTAGAGCAACAATTTGCCCCTTTTCAAAATCTGACAATGGTTTTCCACATGACATTGTTAAACTGCATGTGTTAGCTCAACTAAGAAATTTAGTATAACTAATTATGCATTTTTACCATCATTTGTGCATACTTATCACCCCCTTGACCAAATGGGCCTAACCTTTCTTAAATATTTGTACAAAATCAAACACTGGCTGTATACTTTTTGGACAACTAAAATTGAATTTTCTCATTATTTTATTTGGTATTTGTTATTTATACTTGTAATTATGGTTGGCAAGCAGTCAAGTTAACATGATGAACATTGTTGATTCTTATCGCATTTTGGTTACGCATTAAAAAAATATTGTTAAAAAACAAGTGGCTTTATACTTTCTGGAGGCACCTTAATGTCCCAGCGAGTCAACAACAGAAAAAGGAAGTTTCCTGCATGCTGCAAATTCGAAGTTTCTTGGATTTTTATGTGAAATTGCACAGCATTCTGCTGACAGGTAGACCAATTGCAACAATATGTTAAATTGGGAGGGGGGGGGGGCTGAAATGATTACAAGCAATTAGCTGTAAGGGAGAACGGGTAATGATGATCACCTAAGAACAAATCACAATAAAATCAAAACTACAGGGTCTCCACAAAAACACTCCCCGATTTGTTTGCCATGTGACAGGTGGGGCACACATTGAGTGCCTGTAATGAACATATATCACATGAAACTTTGAGTTGTTACACGTTTACCCAAAAATTGAACACAATATTGAGGACCACTGCTGTCGGGGGACTTTAGTCTGACGCATTTTCTGAGTGACCATTGCTGGATGCCTAGCAGTTGGTGATAGCCACTGGTTTGTTCGTTCACCAGAAGCTCTTCCTTCATGAACCCCTCCCGTGCTTCTGAGAGATGTTAAGCCGTTGGTCCCAGCTGCTACTGTCATCTTGTAGCAGCTGTTAGTTACTGGGAAGGCATATAACTCCCTCGAAGGAGTAAGTGCCATTGATTATCACTCTGCGATAATCTACCCTCTGTACACAAAATGTTTGTATGTAACAGCAACTGATCTAACATCTGAAGTTGAAAACTACACCGGACTTAGTTTTTACACTAAAACTATCCAAACTGAGCTGCATTCATTAGGTTTTCAGCTGCACACAAGCCTTATAACATCACCCCTGTAAATGCTAAAAGACTATGGAGTGATGAATCGCGATTTACACTTTGGAAATCAGATAGACATGTGTGGGTGTGGCGATTACTTGGGAGAACGATTCCATCCAGACTGTATCATCCCGATGGAGGGTCTGCAATGATTTGAGGCTGTTCTTCGTGGTTTGGACTTGGGCCATTGGTTGTATTGAGTGAAAACAAGAAGTGTATGAATTAACTCGACATTCAGGACAAGTCCATGCTCTCAACTGTGGTAAATCTTTGGTAGAGACCAGTGTCATTTCCAGCAGGACAATGTTTCGTGCCACACTGCAAGTGTTGTAGCAGAACGGTTTGGCCAGAATGATGTTGAACTTTTGGACTGGCCCACTCAAAGCCCAGACCTCAACCCAACTGAACACCTTTGGGACGAATTGCAGCATAGAATTATAAGTTTATCCTTAACAATCGTTACATCTGTACATGATCTTTGATGCATGTGAAGCACATCTCGCATGAAAAGACAGTTCACGCCAAGTTTTAGCTAGCAACTGTGGCGTTAAAATTCTGCTATGAACTTCCCATTAAAGTCCTGCAGTTCATATGAATAAAGTCCCTTGAGTTGGGTGCTGATCAAGTGTATGAATACAGTACATATTGTAATAACTTGGCTTATTAATTTTTCAACTTCATTTTTTTTTTCTGTTGCATCCCATAAAGTTGTATGACAGAACTACATACTGGTCTATAAAATCAAGCAGGTTTATTATTTTAATTACTTGAATTTCAGAATGTCATCAACTTGTTGTGAACCCAGCTGTAAATCGAATAATCTGGGAAACCCTGAAGGACATATTAAAGCTTTCAAATTTTCTAAAACCAGAAACTTTGTAAAAAATGATTCGCTAATATAGCATAAATGGAGGGTTGTAGAGACCACTAATCCACAAGACATGAGCTTTAATTGCACGTATGTACATTTCAGTTGCTAAGCAGCCTTCCACTGTGTGTACCTTCAGACAACTAAAACAGTAAGTATTATTACACAATAAACAAGAAAGTACAGGAACAGACCAATCAGAACTTATGATTTAAATTTTTACATACTATCACCAACAGTAAAATGTTAAATTTTCTAGAATCTTAGAAATTTTTAACAAGAAGAATTCCCCCAACCTTTTACTAAACAGTGACACTGGTCCCATGCAAGTCACTGACTGGTAAAGATTGGCAGAACTACTTGCTTCCTGATTGGTCCATTCCTATACTTCCTTGTTTATCATGCAATAATACTTGCTGTTTTATTGTCTGAACATATACGCTGAGGAAGACTGCCTAGCCGAAATGTACATACGTGCAATAAAAGCTCATATTTTGTGGATCAGTGGTCTCTACAATCCTCCATTTATTCTAGCATTATCCACAGTTTGTTTGATGTTTGTCAATTTCCTTATAGTTATGGCTTCACAACCTCCATACTAACTTGAAGCAATAAGATCGCATGCAGTATGTAATGTTTAAGCTAAACTTTCTGATAAAAACCACTAGAGCCAATTTATGGTTTCTTCACAAGTGTCGAAAAACTGTTGCCTCCTGAAGTTTATATATAACTTAAAGGTAACTTCCCCACCCAAAACAACTTTGTTTAAAATGAAAGATGAAGGTCTCAATAACCACATAGCATATATAAAAATTTTCAATTCGAACTCAAAATTAATAAAGTAAATTAAAAACTTTCATTTTTTCCCCTCTCCCTGCGATCGACACTTGCACAATGTTTGGCAAGCTGTGAAGTCACAACTTGCGAAGGAGTGCGAAGGTGTTTCGAAATCGTGGCGTGCCACATTGCAACAAGTGTTATCGAGCATCACATTTCAGATGGGAATACAAAAACCAGAGCAATAGTAACTGTAGTGATTTTGATGACAGCGATATAAGACTATTATTTAAGCCGTCAAAATCATGATTAACTGTATATGTCTTTCACTTTTATTCCTTTATACTCCTTCAGAGTGTTACCAAATAATAATAATAATAATAATAATAATAATAATGTAACAACAACAGGGTGGAACCACACCAGACAAACTGGAGGGCAAGACCCCACGTTGTCCCCCAACAGGCAAGCGCCCAAAACGGGGTTAATGAAAAAACAACAAAAGAAAAAACTAACTCATAAATGCAAATAAAAATTATAAGAATAAAGATGAAGGGCATGCAATTAAATCATTAAATAAAATAATCAAAGAAAAAAAAGAAGGATTAATCAGCAGAAAGAGAAATACAATTATCATTAAAAATATCAATACTTATAGGATTCATATTAAAATTATGTATTAATTTATAAGCTGGGTCTAGCCTTTGTGTTCTCAAAGTATCCCCAAACACTAACAGTTGATATTTTCTTGTCCCACTCGGAGCTCGAGAGTCTGCAGGGAGTATAACTGTCCACTAATAATCCTCCTGAAAGTATTATGAAGTACTCTGTTAATAATATGTGGCATATCAAAAAGTGGGGCCAGGGAGGCTTTGTCGGAAAGATGAAGAGCATACAGAATAAAAGAGTTAAAATTATTAAGTTTGGCTTGAAGATGATCAAATAGTTGGGTTTGGCCAGAGTACCAAATCCAAACTGCATAAAAAATTTTAGGTAATACAATAGACTTATATAATTGCATAAAAGTTCTTGGTTTCTTAAAAAAAATTGCAAATCTTTTAATAATTCCAAGGCACTTACTTATTTCAGGTATTAACATTTCGACATGAGCAGTGAAAGTCAATTTCGTGCTAAACATCACTCCAAGGTCTTTAATCGTAGATTGTCGCTGAATTATATTGTGAAATATTCTATACTCAAATTCAAAATTCACCACCTTCCTTGAATAAGTTAGACAAAACGTTTTTGCAGCATTTAAATAAAGTCCATTGTCTATGGCCCAGCGATGGACAGCTTCAAGCTGATGGGCTAAATTATAGCAATCATCCAAATTATGGATAACTGAAAACGACTTTAAATCATCTGCGTATAAAAGGAAGTTCACATGAGTAATATTAATATAAATAATAATATCGGCAATATATAAATTGAATAGAACAGGCCCAAGTGGAGATCCCTGAGGGACCCCACTTCTAATTTTACCGATTGCCTTAGAGCCGCTGGAATCCTTGACAACAAAACTTCTGGCGGTGAGTAAAGAGGTAAACCAATTCAATATATTCTCGACTAAACCCACTTTATTAAGTTTGTAAAGTAGGAGATTGATGTTTATGCTATCAAAAGCCTTACTGAAGTCAAGGTAGAGCGCATCAACTAGATTCCTTTGGTCTAAATTAAATATTAGATAATGCAGAAAACAAGCCAAACTAGTTTCAGTAGATTGAGATTTTCTGAACCAGTGTTGTTCTTGGAGCGGATATGGTTCAATAAAAGACGGTAAATAATTCGCTACCCAAGCGGATTCGAGAACTAGGAACCCACGACCAAGCGGACTCGAGAACTAGAAAGCCTACGCCCTAGCCCTCTTGGCCACCTGGCCGGCAACAACAGGAAATAACCTCGTGTTCCGTAGTGTTCTCTGGAGAAAGAAGGAACGGGATGATCAGAAAGCCAATTATCAATATTCCGAGGCATTTTTCTTAATAAAACATTAGGATAAATCGAAAAATTTTGAATGGTATATACTTTATTAACTTGGATTAATGTTATGATGCAAAAAAAAAAAATAAAGTCGATTTTTTTCTGTGGAGTTTACCTTTAAAGCTTTATAAGCTTCTATCGAAAAAAGTCATTTTAATCACCAGATTTGGCTGCCTTAACCATGGGATTGGTAGTACTTCAGTAAATTAAGCCATCTAGAAACAGCACTGATCATGCACATGTGTTCCTTGCAGCAAAGTTAAACCCCTTTGAATTAGAAGCCATATTGAAGAAAATTTACACAGTAAATTATCATAAAGCCCATTTAAAAAGAAAATTATGTAAAAGTTATACAACAATAAGAAAAAGAAGCCACATCTTGGAGACCAAACCCCATCATCAACAGATCGAGTAAAAGTCTCAAACCAGAAGAATTGCAGCTGCAAGAAAAGGTTTTAAATTCACTGAACCTGACTTGAAAACAGATCTAAAAGCAACCATTTCCTCTATGATCGGCTGCCATCCATCCTTAGATGTTATAGAAGACACGGATTTCAATATCTTATGTAAAAACCAATTATTAAAAAAATGTTGAAAAATACTTTGTTCCTAGTAACCATATTACATTTAAAAATATTGTAACTTCCCTTAAGAATAGTGATGTATATTTTCTTAAAGATGATAGGTCTAATCACATTGTCTTAGTTGATAAAATCGATAATCTCATGTGGCCAAACTGAAAGATCAGCAGGACAATGCTCCAGTACACATTTCAGCATCCACCATGGACTGGTTCAAAAAAGAAAAGGTCAATGCGATTCCATGGACCTCATATTCACATGATCTCAACCCCACTGAAAATGTGTGGCGTATGATAGTGAATATTGTGTGACCAAAATAAACAATACCATCATGTGAAAGATCTGAAAGTCGAAATTGTGAATGTTTGGGACAAAAAAACACCATAGATGATTTTTAAAAGAACTGATTGATACGATGCCTGACAGAATGCTAGACCTCGTGGAGAAGAAAGGAGGGCCAATGACATTATTACTTCAAAAAAATTTTTAATTATTTCAATATTTGCATGCCAACCACTACCAGTATTCCACATAAATGAATTTATAAAATTAAAACTCATATGTACATTTTGGAGCTCTCAGTTTCCTTCATCACTGAGAAACAACAAGTGAAAAGAACAGCGAATGAGGAAGGTGTATACAGAGGCAGTTAACCAATAGGAAAAATTATTTCACAATATAAAGGAAACTAAAGGCATCCAATTGGCTACTGATATAGGACCATCGTCGTTATTAAGCAACCAATTGGATGGCTTATGCCTGGCAATTTGAACAGATTCCAAGAGAGGTAGCAATTTCTAATCTGTAATTGAGTGAAAAATTTTAAAGCCATCTGTCAAGAAATTATGGCCTTCTTGTAAAATAATATCAGCAAAAGCAGAAATACCCCGTTTTCCATTTTTAATATAGGAGATATGCTCCTTCAGTCTAGTTTTTACCCCTCTTTTTGAAAGTCCCAGATAAAACTTATTGCAAGAGGAACTTTCAAACTTATAAACCCCCAAACAGGATCCTCAGGGAAAAATGTCTTTTACCATGTTAAACTCTTTCTTCAGAGTATTTGAACTTCTAAAGGCCACTTTATAGTTGAAGTTTTTGGAAATCCTTTTAAGACTTCTGTTCAAATTTACATTGCATGGAAGGACAACATTTTTCACTAATCATTTTTGACATTCTTCAAAGAGGTGACTTCTTCTAACGCCGCTTGTCTGATCGTCTTCAGAAATTTTTCCACTGTCCGGTTTTCAAAGCCATTGTACAATATCTGGCATACAGTTGATATGTTCTAATTCAGTTTTTCTTGCATCATCATGGAGCAGGATCAAACGCAATCTACGGAGGAGATAGTGGAAAGCTGCCAATTTTTGAGAATGACAATTATTGGAGTCACTCTTAATATACAGAGGGACAAAGTTGTTCTTCCGGTGGATGTCAAAAGATAAATTTCAGATTTTTCAATAACAATATCTAAAACTGCCAATTTTTGGTCAAACTCTACCTCCATTGTGAAATGAATAAAGGGCCACAAAGCACTTAAGATTCTCAAGAAACGGTTTAATATCATGTTTACCAGTATCAAAGATGTTAAAATGTCATCGACATATCGATGCGAACACACTTGAAAATAAGAGAAGGAATGTAAGGCAATTTCATGATATAAAGGTTGGCCAAAAAGGGGCTTACACTACTCCCCATTGGGATACCTTTAACATTTTATAATTATTATTGAAAACAAAAACATTACTATAAATAATGAACTTCATGTTGAGAATGGTGTCATATACAACAAATAGAGGAATGTCATCTTGAAAACGTCCTCAAGGTGGGAAAGCATTTATTTTAGAAGAATACTCGGAAAAAGACTCTCTATATCAAAGGAGAGTAAAGCATTATCATTTGAAATATGGTAATCATGTAGATTCTTACAAAGTTCAATGTTATTTTGAAGGTAAAATCAGAATATTAGCAGCTACATTTTCCTTTAAATTTAAATGCCAACTTGTAATCAGGTTGCCTAATTTGAAAAAATATTACTATATTTAATCTGGTTTAATTTTGCCTTGCAATTTTCTTCTTCAAAAGCTAGTAATTTACTGAAGAAAACATCATGAACGGGCTCAGCAAATACCTATCTTTAATTGAAGTGTGTTCCAAGAGTTTTCTCGTTGGAAATGCTTAGCATGTAGCAGTTTTAAAGGGTTTTTTTTTTCTATTGTACTTTATTCGATTTATTATTTTACATTTTCAAGTGTTGTTTATCATTAAATTCAACTGAAAAGTTAGTCGATCAAATCCAAAATATTGCCAGTCACTTCGTGCTCTTCGTTGATATTTTTTTAATAAAGTGAAAAAAAAAATAAACTTTTTCTAAATTTGTGAATATAATGTCTTATTTGTCAATATTATTAATGCTTTAGTCAAATAATTTCATAAAAGCTTTGTGTGTGTTCGTTTTCTTGCTAGATGGGTTGAACTCAAAGCAAAAAGGCGATATTGTAGTTAAAATTCAAGAACAACATATTTATTATAATTACTCTTTATGGTGTACTCTTTAAGGTACACATTTATAAGAACAAAAATGTAAAAGAAAATAAAACTACCCAAAGTATATCAGAACAGCTGAAAAGTACACAAAAACCCCAAGGGACCCCAGGGCAATTATCCTATTACCCTCGAATCTCCCCTTCCTTTAACCACCCCTGTTGGCAGCATATATCAGCTCAATTCTTATTCTAACTATATTAATTTACAATTAACTTCCCGTTCTCGGTGTGTTTCACCTGGACACGGGAAGCATGAGCTTCTGCTAGCTGCAAGCATCGGTGGTAAGATTCGTCACAATCCTGAACCTGCACACAGAATCCCACAACACAGCAACTCGCGTTGCATGATGTTACAATAACCGGGCACGAGTGGACGGGAAAGCGTTGCACCCTCCTTTTAAAGTTTCCAAACCCTGGCTGCAACAGAACTTAGCAGTTTTACAGGGATGGAACGGGGAGGAAGGCTGTAACCCCTTGAGCAAAAAGCGCCCCGCCCTGTCAACGCACAACAACACACACGTGCCCCTACCCATTTCACCGCAGTGTTAGTTTTCAAAACACCGTAACAGGCTGGCCGTTGGACCTTTTACACCACTTACAGCATGCACAGCCTCACACAAATGCAGGCATAAGCCAATGATTACTAGAAATCCTTTAACTTGTATCAATGGGTCAACACACTCATCAGAGTGATGACACACTACATAAATACAGTCTACACCGTGAGTTACAGTACAATGAGAGAGCAGACCGTGTTAACTAAAATCAGCGATGTGCTGGAACGATGCACAGAATTGGATGTATATGCTGACACAGTTTATGCTCAATGCACAACAGGTAATCAGTGGAGCAAATCTGTCTGCTACTTAATGCTTGGACGGGGTCATCGGTAGAAAAACCACAACAAAGTTAAGAAAACAAGGAATGGTCTCACCAAAGTTGTCATCTATTTTTGCAATGGATTCTTATCTTTGAAGAGACGTAGGCACCAGTTCGGAGCTATAATGGCGACAATCTTGTGTATCGAAATCGAACACATTGACGTGCTACGGAATCAGTTCAATGGGCCCGGCTTTTTGACGAACTGTCATTAAATACTATGCGGACAAGCTGATTAATTGCCCTAGATTCCAGGAAACATCAAAAGGCTCTCTACTTGTGTTTTTATTATCACAAGGCATGACAGGATAGCTCGAACAAACTTCTCTGCCATTAAGCCGATCATCTCTCTCTCTCTCTCTCTCTCTCTCTCATGACGGCAGGCAACAGAACAGACCGAATCTCACTTGATTTTTTATTTTTTTTTTTTTTAAAAAAACGACAAAAATAACAGTCATCATTCCTAGAAGACGATGCAACAACAAAAGATTTTTTAAACAGGCATTCTCAAGCCATTGTTGCAGCATCCAATATTAAAACCCTAACAATCGACGTTGTCAACAAACGACTACGATCTTTTTAATACATGAATTATCTTACAACAAGACTACATAATTTATGAAACACAAAATCAAATCAAAATACACGCCCACAACAAGTGATAAGCGATGGAGCTCGGAACAGTGGTTCAGGTGCACCCAAAAAAACATGAATATGCAAATTAAGCCCCATCCCCTATACACAGCAATAAAAAAAAAAATTCCCAAATAGAAAATGTCAAACAATGAAAACCCCAGTGTATGCGACTGTCCCCTGCAAAAAAAAAAAAAAAAAAAAAAACCAGAACACACTGGCCACGGTCACAAAAGCACAGAGAGAACAAAGAATTTTGCGAGCAACGGAATGCTTAAAGAGAACTGTGCTTAAAAATTCTGTTTAATCAAAGTTTATAATAAGTTTAGCATTAATAGTAAATAAATGATAGCTTGGTTTAAACAAGTTGTGTTTCTTGAATGATGACAACGCACAAGAAATACCAAATGTAATAGTTTAATTTTGGAGTTGTGGGAAAGTAATATATCACATTAAAATTTTGTGTATACATTATGGGCCACTCCATATTTTAGAGGAATGTGGTTTAAAATAGCATCGACCTAGGAGATACATGAAAAGGAGATTCTCTAGAAGTAGAGGAGATGCAAGCACATTAGAAGAGAATGATGGAATGCGAGATTTGTGAACATAGAAGAATGCCTCATGTTAGAGACCTGCAACTCTGCTAAACCTTTGTTTGTTTCCTCATAAAGAACACTGGTTTCCATTTTTCTTACACTTACTTTAACCTTTTACAAGGCCTCTATTTAAAACATTTACAGATCTACAAACTCACTAACTTTGATATAGACAGAAGGCTCAACATAACTACAACAGACAATTCAACACTAGATCACTCTCCAATATCAAATAAGGGTCTAGATCATGATAATAGGTACAGCTTTTAAGCCTTCAATTAGAATGAGATTTTGTGCGTGTCTAGTAATCAATGTATAACTGAAATGTGCAAAGCAATAAGACAAAATACTAGAGTGTTAATAAAAAAAACATAAAAGACATAATAGTTGTCTAATAATAAGTCTCGCATAGCTTGGCATGTTAAGATACAACAGTATAAGATCCTTGGTTCAATCCTGTAAATTCAATACAAAACCAAGATTTTTGGATGCAAAAAGCACTCTACACCACAGTTTTTCATGGAATGTTCAGAGTTAATGCACAGTTTTGCAGTAAACCAAAGAATTCAGGAAGCACAGCAAAACCAACTGATCCTTGGTTCAATCTTTAGCAAAATGTAAGTTTTGTTTGTTCCAACATATTTTTTTTGGTTTTGTCTTTTACTGGTTTTGTTTATTTTATTATTCAATCATTCCATTCCCAGATGGGGTGGACAATGAATTGTTACAAAATCTTGGAGAAAGGACGCGCTTGACCAGAACAGACAAACCCAAACATCTATGTCTCAGTGGGATATGAACCAGCAACTCATTAGTCTCGGGAGTGACAAGACTTGTGTCTTAGTGCTCTAAGCACTGAACCAGCTTTCTTTTTTCTTTTTTCTTTTTTTTGTTACTCAACAATTTTTTATTAAGTAAATATTTGAAAATGATTAAGTAAGCATTACATGATTAATTAAACCAATTTAACTGTAAGCAATTACATAGAGTGGATTAAATTAATCTTCAACTATCCTCGAATTGGTTCGACCATGCAGAGATGATGAAATGCTTATGGAGTATTTTAGTACATGATGCTACAATATTAAAGGGAAAATTAAAGAATAATGATAAACAATAATAATAAATTTTTTACATGTAATTTTTACTTAATCATATTAATTTTCATGTACAGTAGAATCTCAATTATCCATCAGGGAGGGGGACCGGAACAACGCGACGGATAATAGAATGTGAATATGCTTTGACAGTTTAAATTGCAAATTTATTATACATCCAGTATACTTACTTACTATACATTACTTTTTGAAAAAGTCAGTCATTTTCCTCTGCTTTAGGGAATTTCTAGCTTTTTTTAGATGCTTGATTGCATATATTACGCAACAACAATTCTTATATTGCTTCAGATTCTGCTTGATTTTCAAGCCAAGGAATGCACTTTGATGAATTGTTTTGGTTCACTGTGTGAAAGTGAAAACTTTTGCCGTGCTTCTGGTGGACAACCACCTAGAAAGAGTGACAAATAATAGAACGTGGCGGATATTCGAGTGACGGATAATCGAGGTACTACGGTATGTGCAATAATAAAAATAAAAATTTGAATAAAACAAGTGTTATTGAATAAAATAAAAAATAACACTTTATTGAACAGGAAAAATGGAATCAACAAAAATATATTTGTCAGGGATAGAACTAGGGATCTTATGCCCCAAATTACCAGTGTCATATTTCCAACCTACATAGAGCTTATAATATAAAGTGATTCAAAGGTTGTGCACATCGAAATAATAATAAAAACTAGATGCCATTAACTAACCTGTACTATTTAATATTTACACAACAAATGTATATTTTTACAACATATGCTCAAAATATAAAACATTCAAAGTAGCCGATTAAACTTTTCAACTATTACACTATTTATAGACAACCAAATTTGGATGTGTGCGACCTTTGGAACACCCTGTAGAAAGCAGTATTCTATGGACTTGCATATTCTCACAAAAATTTAAATGCTGTTTTTTCTTGCAAATGTACAGGTATTACATCTTACTGCTTTGCATAATTTAGTTAAATGTTGTGTACTATGTACTCTTAAAATTTCATTCAAATCCAAGACCTGATCATCATACCAAATCTTCATTCGCTCAACATTAAACTATTTCCACATCCCCTCAAAATCAAACTGCTTTTATTGCTACTCCCGAAGTCAAACATCATACAGTACAGGGTGATAGATTTAACCTGTGACATCGAAATATCTCAGAAAGTATTCAACTTATGAAAAAAAATGTCTGAAATAAAATGTTAATATTTTCGAGGGGGCCATTCACCTGTATAGCCCACCCAACCCCGGGAATAAGGCAGGGGACGATTCTGAAATTTCAAATGGAAACTCCCATTTTTATAGGGAGTGAAAGTGACTACGTCATGGCTGACGTCATTTGCGCGATGAAAGGTCTGAGAGCCTAAGAAATGTTGAAATGCAATATACGTACTACTTACATTGAAACGGGCGGTCAGTAAAAATGAAATCTCTTAAATTATTATGAGAATTTGTATAATTTATATTAATATTAGAACATTTAATACAGTTATATTATTTATAAATTAATATTAGAATGTTTTTTAATCTCTTAACGAAAGAATGCCATCATTCGCGGGCCTTTCTTTCTTTTGGAAAACAACAGATGTGTAAATCGCTGTTTTGGCTCCTAATTAAGCAGTGAGGTACTCAATAATTTCACATCTTATAAGGGTTATAAGCACTGGGTTTATAGAAAGTGATTTTATTCTATATCTATGTTGGAAGCAACGTTAAGTCCGAAGCGAAAAGATTTGTTTGGAACCAATTCGAGTCACGTGACTGAAGAGCACCTAGGATTGACGTCACACTTGCGCCCTATTGCATATTCGGATTCTACTTCAAAATGATGTAAGGTTTATCAGAAACATTATTTTCAACAAAATACCGAGGGGCCAGATACCGTGGATGGATATCAAATTAAAGAGAACTGGGAAACCACTAATCCACATAACGAAACTTTATTGCGATGGTTACGTATTTCAGCAGCCACGCTGCCTTCTTCAGCATCCGATGGAAGCTTTAGATCAGAGAAACAATGTAGGAAGCGTGGCTGCTGAAATACGTATCCATCACAATAAAGTTTCGTTATGTGGATTAGTGGTTTCCCAATTCTCTTTAATTATTTTCAATTTGTGATAGATAGCACTGTAATTGGCAAAAATTAGTTAAACTTAAATTTGAGTGAGTTACTTTCTTATCATAAGACCACCACATGAAAAGTACAGTAAGACCCCGACTTACTTCACTAATTGGTTCCCGCTAAGTGTGACGTATGTCGAAACATCATTTCCTATAACAATACATGTGTTTATTTAAAAAAAAACCCACATCTGACCAAAAATAGAGAAGCGCATGTATAGTAATGCAAATACATGTTTATATCTGTATAAAGAAAAGAATATATTCAAGAAGCTTTATTTGGGAAAGGAAATCTCAATTTACTTTGGTTTAAGTATGAAACAAGCATCGTAACACCGAAACAGTGGTTGAAATTTATAAATATCTTAAGTGTGAAACAAAGTAAGTCAGGATCTTACTGGATCCTGACTTGAAAAAATGAAATTTACGTAAAGCAATCTCATTAAACAGTGCTTTAAATTCGTGGCAAATACAGTGCCATTACAAGTGCTATTAGAAGTTGCTATTGTAATAGCACTTTCATTAAATACACTGCTATTACAACTTGAGAAAATGTTCAAAACAAAGTTTCTTTATCGCAGATTCATTCCCAACTGAAGAAACCGCAGGTTAACTATGGTTAACCGTTATTCTAAAGATTATTAGAATAATTTTCACTGATTGCACCACAATCAGTACATAATTTTTTGACGTAGAATCCAAATATGCAATAAAAAAATGGGGGTTCCAATATGAATTTCAAAGTTGCCCACCACACCCACAGGAGGTGGCCAGGGAGCTGATTTTAGAACAGGTGAATGGACCCCCTGGAAAACATTAACTTTTTATTTTGGACATTTTTATCATACGATGCATACTTTGAGATATTTCAATGTCTCAAGTTAAATGAACCTCCCTGTACAGAAAGGAAATAAACCCCAATTATTATTTTCTTTGCAAAAATAGATGTTAATCAAATTTTCTACTTACAAAAGAGAAACGACATCACCTCGAGAGATACTGAAGTTACGTACAGCCCATCGATTGAGCAATACATAATCAGTTGCTTGATGATCAGGATTAAGAGATGGCTGGGGGAAAAAAAAGAAAAATTTTTATAATTTTACATTCATGGTATACAGGGTGTCACATTTAACTTGACAAATCAAAGTAACTTGAAAAATACACATCATACAAAAATAAAAAACTAAGTGTTTAATATTTTTTAAAAAAAGCTATCTAATGATAAGCTATCTTTGTTTAAGTAAGGGTTCCTATTTAAGATTTCAAAGTTGCCCTCTCACCTACCCTCAGGAGGTAGGGTTGGGGAGGATCAAGTTTGTTATCATTGGCATTGGATAGCTTTTTTTTAAAAATATTAAATAAGGTGGGGTTCTGAAAATAGTATTTTTTTAAAAAATTTTTAAAGTTTAAAGTATAGTAGGGTAAGCTGCCCAGTTGTTGACACTTTTTAACGAAAACATTACATTTCTATGAAACGTGCAATGTGAATGAAAATGTTTGTATACATTATTCCATCTATTATTAATGCAATCTACTATTCTATTGCCAACTAGCCACTTATGTTTTGTTTTTTTGTAGATTTAAAGTGCTTTGTGATCAGTCACTCAGTCATAAACTGTTAAGAAAGTGGTTTTCACAAAGGCACAAATTAAGTGAATGTATTGTTTAATTATCAAATATTAGGCCACGCAAAATAAATTTTACGTTTATCGTCCGGTGTTCACGAAAAAGTAGGGCCGGCGGGCGGCGTTTTTTTTTTCCGGCCAAAAAAAAATTCTTCGAATTCAACAATAAATCGCGTGGGTGGCAATTTTTTCATTTTTGCCTCCATTTTTCAGAAACGTACACAACACTTACTGTCCAGGCTATTGGTTTAATATTTTTAAAAGGGAAAAAATGCGTTTATTGGTTTTCCCTTTGATATAAAATAAGCACAAAGTCTTGGACAAGAATTGTGTATATTTCTGAAAAATATACGATAATTAAATACTTTTATAATATGATATTATAAGCATTTTAAAGTTATATTGCATAGCATTTAAAACTACATTCTTTTAAAACATTTACTTAGCTTTAATATCATAGTACTCTATATAGTTTCATAAAAGCAACCGCCAATAATTTTATACCGTTTATTTTTCCTTTTAAAAATACAGACTGCTCAGGGTAAAAAATTAAGCACAGTTCCACTTTTATTGTTTTACAATTTATACTGTGTTTGTAAACCTAAAATTCAACTAGCCATGTAAAAAACTCGTACTGTTTTAATATAAAAAGCATTAATAATTTTTAGTAGGCAGTTCTTTTTAATAACTTTAAAAAATGTTAATAGCATAATAAAAGTTACATTATAAATTTAATATACAACCATTATAGTCCACAAAGATTGTCGCATTCGGTTTTATTCCACGGCACTGTTTAAAGCTTTGTACCCTACAGTGTTCTGGGGGGGGGGGGGGGCAACAAACAATGTGACGTTTCTTGTGAGCTAGTAACAATATTCAATTATCAAAACTTAAATATAGAAATTTGACTGGGGCTGCAAATGGGTTCTACTCATAACTAGGGGATGACCCTCTAATTGCCTTCAAGGACTTAAAGGAATCAACTAGGAGTAGAAGCAATAATGTCCAATCCGTACCTTCCAGTCGGAGCAGCCTGTTAGTAACCATGCCTTGTGCATGGTGAACGGACGCGGATGGGTTTCCTCCAATACGCACTAGGCCAGCGCGGAGGATTTTGGCCCACTACTCTCTAAACACTTACCCTTCAAAATCAGCCATGATTACCTATCAAAATCACCCATGGCCCTTAGTTCCTGGCAGCCAGATTGTCCACCCTGAAGGCAGAGGGTGCTAAAAATATCTGGTTCGGACCTGGCCACCACAAGACACTGACCCTGGTTACCTATAACGGACGTTCTCTTTCCTCAGAGAGTCGTCTGCAAGAGCTAGAAGAAGAATTGGATAGGACCAACTGGGATATCATTGGACACTGTGAAGTAAAGAAGAAAAGGTGAAGTTAAAAATGAACTGAACAGTGGGCACTTACTATACCACAGAGGAACAATCAACGGAAGAGTCAGTGGTGTTGGATTCCTTATTCATAAGAAATGGAAGAATCAAATCACTGAGCTTGATAGTGTCTCCGACAGAATTGCAAGAATGGTCATCTAATTATTGAGAAGATACAAGATACAAATCATACAGGTCTATGCGCCAACCATAAGCGATTCTGATGAGGAAGTCGATGACTTTTATGATGTTAGCAAGATGAACCAAACAGGAAATTATTATCTGAAAGTCGTCTTGGGTGCCTTTAACGCCCGTGTCGGAGAAAAAAAAAGAAAGAAGAAAATTTCCTTGGCAGTCATGGATATGGCACAAGAAATGAAAGAGGAAACAAACTGGTGGAATTTACAGAGTAGTGTCATGAATTCCTTTTTCAAGAAGAAACCTCAGTTTAAATGGACTTGGAAAAGCCCAAATGGAGCAACTAGTGAAATAGATTACATTCTGGCAAATAGGAAGCACTTGATCCAAGACTGCACTGTTCCCAACAACTTCAATACAGGAAGCGACGACAGACTGGTAAGATGCAAGCTTGTTCTAAACACGAGAACAGAAAGTCGAAAACTTTTCAAGAACACAAAGATCATCAACATTGCACACCTACAGGAACGCAGAACGGAATTCCAGCTAGAAGTGCGAAATCGCTTTGAAATCTTACAGAGTGGCATCCAGGACGATGACATTACAGATATTAACAAGACACTAATTAAACACTTAAAAGAAACAGCGGAAGAAGTAGCTGGAACAAGTTTCCAAATCACAGACGAAACTGAAAGAAGAAGCGAGGAAATTAATGAAAAAACGAAGAGAAATGAAGCCAAAAAGAGAAGATACAAGATCAGTAATAGAATATGCGGAGCTTTGCAAGACAATAAGGAAACACATCACAGAAGATGTTTGGAAGTTCAGCTGCAATCTTGTCAAGAAGGCGGTTGAAGATATAAGAGTTTGAAAACTGCAAAGAGAAAGCTCTGCATCGGAAGAAGATGACTATTTGCACTCAAGAGAGCAAATGGCACAATCACGAAGAATGGAAGTGAAATCATCGAAATTGTGGAGGACTTATACAATAAACTTTACAAATGTGAGGATGATAATGACGCAAGAAGAGCAGACCAACTGAAAGGAAAAGATGAAGTGTCACCGGTTATGGAAGGCAAAGTTCACAAGGCTATTAAATCCATGAAGAAAGGAAAGTGCCCTGGAGAAGATGGAATTACAATCGACCTGATTAAGGAAGCAGGAGAAGAATTCAACAAGTTATTGGCAAGTCTTTTCACTAAACACCTTGAGATGTCAGATGTAGCAGATGATTGGAATAATGCAATGATGGTTCTGTTTTTCAAAAAAGGAGACAGAGAAAATATCCTGAACTATCGCCCTATCAGCCTTTTGTCAGTTGTTTATAAGATCTTCAGTAAAGTCCTGACAAACAGGCCTGATATCACTAAACATCATACTAAGGCATACCACCCCCAAGCCAACGGTATCATAGAAAAGTGGCACAGGACAATAAAGGCCGTCCTGGCATCTCGCTGTAATGGGTATCATACCATGGGTGCTGCTGGGTTTAAGAACCATGGTGAAGGAGAACAGTGGGTATTTCCCGGGGGAGATACTGTACAAACAAACATTAGTGGTACCTGGCGAATTTTTTCCGAATGGCAATAAAGATATAAACATAGAAGACTTACGTCGTTCAGTGGGGAACCTCGCCCCAATTCCTTTTTCTCAAACAAAGAAACAGGCTGTGTATATCACAAAGGATTTGAAGACGTGCAAATTCGTGTTTATACGTCAAGATGCACACCGTCTCTCCCTATCAACGCCGTATAAGGGTCAGTTTCAAGTCCTACAAAGGAGCAACAAAACTTTTCAGATACAATTGGAGAACAGAACGGACTGGATTACAATCGACCGTTTAAAGCCAGCATACGTGGATAAGTCCGACGAGGATAAGATAGTGATCACACGTTTCGGACGGATGCAGAGACCACGTCAACCCTAGGGGGTGCTTTCCAACAGGGGAGGTTATGTGGCAGCCAATCAACGTGCGGCTCAGGGCTAAGCTACTGTGTTTGTATTACGTGTCTTCTGATTGGTTGTTGAAGGTATGATATCATCGTCTTTTTGTGTAGATGGGGAATTGGTAAAATAAAGTCAGTCGTTCTCAGTTCGTCTCCTTGTTCATTTTGTAGTAATATTACAAGTATCACCCTGGTTAAAATCTGATGTCAGCTGGCGTAGTGTCAGTTGCCTGTTAGTGGTGATCATCCTACTCAGATGTCGTTGGTCTCGTTCATTGAGAAGGTGTGGTCGACCACTGCGTTGTATGGTGGGAGGAAATGCTGTCAAGTTGGTACTCTCGATAGACTCTTGAAACTGTGGACCGTGGGATGTTGAATTCTTGAGCACCTCTGATATTGAATGACCTATACATTGTGCTCCACATACCAGGCCACGTTCGAACTCAGATAGCTCTCGTCGTGTAGCCATTGTCATGCCTTACTCATGACAGTGTAATTAAACCTAATGACACTGATTTGCATATTAATACTGTTTGCACATGATGCTACTGCCACTTGAAAAATAGTCCACTGCTATCCCATGACTTTTGGCATGTGAGTATATATGAAATATTGTGATAGGGTAAACTGCCCAGTTATTGCCACTTTTTAATGAAAACATTACATTTCTATGAAACGTGACATGCAATAGGAGTGAAAATGTTTGTATACATTAGTTCCATCTATTGTTAATGTAGCCTACTATTCAATCCAGCTAGACACTTATGTTTTGTTTTTATGTAGATTTAAAAACGGTGCTTCATGATCAGTCACGCTGTCTTATGCAAACTGCTAAGAAAGTTGCTTTCCGAAAAAAGACATAAGTGAATTTATAGGGGAACAACATTCTACGTAACTTCTAGCCTGCGCACAAAGGAGTCTGTATAGGATGAGGACTAAAACAATATATTTTTTTAATTTTCCGTGTGAGAATAATCACAAGATGACGTGGTAAAAGCAGAGAGCTCTGTTGATGACAATCAGTCAACTTTTGATATGACCGTGCTGACGTTACCCTATTGTTAAAGGTCAAGTGACATGGAATTTTGACTTGTTGATTTTATGGTGTCATTAGATGCAGTTTGTCTTAATATATTTTATGCAATAATTCGTTTCCCTGAAATTGACAATTAAATATGTGAAAAATGGATTTTTAATGTCAATTTCCGAAGATTGCCGAATATCAGCTACGGCAGCCGATAGTTGGTGCTGCATGTAGCCTCAACATCATGAATACTTAGCATGATGCCTAGCATGCATAGTATAAGCAGGAATGGATGAGGATATAAGAGTGTAATCTGAAAAATAACAATTAATATTACAACTTAAACCCCTTTTAAAGTATTAATTTTTATTACGAGGGTTGGGCATAAGTCATGGCAACTATTTTTTTTTCTCAGAGCTAAGGGATGGTATCATAAAATGTCATATGTCTCAAGGAAGCTGTGACTGGTAGTATGTTTCCACAACATTTGTTGGCTCCGTGAGTTCCTGATGTTGCGCAGAGAGCAATGTTAAATCAGTTCTCAGTCAACCGCCGTGCAAGGTGGATGTAACCCGAGTTGAACAACGCTTATATATCAAAACAGCCGTTCTCTATTTTGATTTCTGTTACTTATTCTGGAAAATGAAATCTGTAATCATGTTCCAGAATAAATTTTCCAGAAGCATGAAACGTATGAAACATTACAGGCTTCATGATTCCAGAACATGAAACCTGTAACGTTGTCAACTACCTTAATAAACATGAGAAGCAAAGTGTTGGCGTGTTGTTAAATGTCCGTACATTTCGTCCATTCCTTGTCCTTTCATCTGTATATTTCACATTTTCCACCCATGCTTGAATTCTGATAAAAAAAAATAGTTGCCATGACTTATGCCCCAGCCCTCGTATTTGATCAAAAACGGCATACGAAAAAATTTTTTGGTCATTTTTTCAAAATTCTGCTCAATGAGAGCGAAATAGGTGGATAATCTAGATAGAGAAGTCTGCTGAGCCAGGGGTTTATGAAGAGCGGAGCTGAATAATTTAGGTATCATTTTTCTTCATTCTATTTGAATTGACTGTAACGATATCAGGAATGAGCGTTTCTTTTAAAAAATAATTCCAAACTGATAGAATCATACCATTTGACAACGGATAGACGGTTATGTGCTGCAATTCGAAAATGCAGTATATCTAAGGACAGCTTCGAAGTCAAAGGAATAGAATTTTACCTAATTTTTTTTCTAAAGTTGAAAATACTAATCACAATATTTGCAGAAGTTCGCATAAAAATGGAATTTGCAGTCAACAAATTCTATATTTTTAATTATGATATTCAGTCATTAAATGAAGCGCGCTTAAAAAGGCCTTCACTTAGGTTGATCGTACACCTAAACTAATTTCAAGTAAAGAAAAATAAAGTATATAAGAGCAGGAGTTGTAGTAAATACAATTGATTAAAAATGAATACTCCATTTAATGAAAAATTTAAAAATAAAATGAAATAATAAAAAAATAAAAGTCACCCAATGTGGAGAAAGTCTTATGGGACAGATGTGGAACAAAAAAACAGGTGAAGAGAAAATCTTATAGAATAAGTCACAGTAGAAACACAGGAACAGACACAAGAACAGACAATGCACATGAAGTGGGAAGCAATTTTTTTATTATTTCATTTTATTTTTCAATTTTTCATTAAAAGGAGTGTTCATTTTTAATCAAAAATAAAGTACATGTATATAAAAATTCTTATCACTTATCATACAGAAGTTTTAGATGTACGGTATGTGAATAAAACAAAATACACTATAAACAATAATGGGCTTCATGTGTGCATAGGAGTTGATGGCCGCTAGTAAGAAATCCGCTGATCGCAGAAATGGGCTCCGACGAAGCTCCGATAAAACATTTACAGTTTTGATGTTAATTTTTGTCAATTTTATACCTCCTATTTCCTCCTTCTGGATTACTATGTGTCTTACGTGAGCGATCTTGGAGAGACGCAAGCGAGCAGACAATTTGAGAAGGAAAGTGCGCGAAGGAAAGAGAAGCAGACAGTGTGTCTTACGTGAGCGAAACATGAGAGCGAATTGAGTGCGGCGAGCTAAAGAGCTATTACAGTGAGATCAGTCAGATTATTTTGTGTCAGTCATGCTATCTGTCGTTTTCTGCTAATGGAAACTCCTTATGTAAAATTATTACAAACGAAGAAGAAAAATGGAATTGTATTTTATTTTTTATTTTATTTTAGTTTTTTATATTATTTTATTTCTCTGCATCAAGAAAACCTATCCAAAATCACCAAGGCATATTTAGAGTTTAGCTGGGGCTTCTTCATCTTAACGTGCCATCTACCAGAAGTTGGCGACCAATATCTTAATGGCATACTAGGAATATTAATGCGGTGGTTTTCCGTTGCCTTATGGGACAAATACAACATCCATGCCGTAGCGGGATTTGAACCCATGACCAGAGGATCACGAGAAGCACTGAAGCCTGCGCTCCAGCCCTCTCGGCCACCGAGCCGGCAGCTGGGGCTTATTCCACTTTATTTATGGAGAATTAATTAAGATAAATAAATCTCTCCTTTGAGAAGTCTAAACCACCTTTGAAAAATTCCTGGAAACGGGCTTGATGCCACGCTACTCTATTCTAAATAAAGTTATATTCTAAATAAATAATAAGCACTCTCCCCAGGTCATCCAACTCAAGTATTGAACTAATATTGAAGAACTGACCTTATTATTATTATAATCAAGTAGCAAATTAATTTTTGCAAATTACTGTAATAGATTTGCCTTCAAAGCAATTTTTAGAATCAATTTTAATGAAGTTTTTCAAGCACAAATTTAATCTTATTAACAATTTTTCAATTTCTATTTCACGTAATTAATTTTTAATTTCCATTTTCAGTAGTTTAAAAGATGGTTATGTTAATCTTTATTCCTTTGATCCCACAGATATGGTCTTTTCTGTAGTCAGGAAATCGAGTTTTCTTCGACCGTTATGGCAGGCACCACTTCGTTCGCATGAAAAAAACAAACTGGTTTGTTCTGTTCGTGCCAGTCTCTTTGCTGCCTTAACCTCTCGCCGCTAGGATTCGCTCACATAAGACATTCTCACAGAACTAATGCCCTTGATATTTTCGCTGCGATCCGCTTCGCTTCGCTCCAAGTTCGCTCACGTAAGGCAGCGTTAGAGGTTTTCAGTTTTTTTTTTAGCAAGAGGTTTATATTTTTTTTACAAGAAACATTTTAGAGATTTTATGTAAAGATATTCGATGTCAAACGATTTTCCGTGCCTCCTCCAGCCTCCCCCCCCCCCATAATTATTTTTCTTCAACTTTTATTATGTGTAGGGCCTATTAGATTTATTATTATTTTCGATAAAAGGTTTATTATTCTGTTCATATGTAATGAAGTTAAAGCTGTGCATTTAAATAATCAAGTAGAATGTGAAGATAGTTTGAACACCGTATTTTTGTCTTCTTGCTTGCTGCATCTTAAGCAATTTTAAGTGAGGAAAAATACGTACATTTTTGCCGATGATTGGGAAAAGATTCCAAATTAAAAAATTTGCCGCTTTCGCAAATTTAATTTAAATGAGGTATTTCTGCCTTTTAATGCGTTAATTCCGACAAATTAATCTTAAGAAATAAACCGATGCATTTGAAAACTGAACGCGCCTTTGCTGCTGTTGCATTATAAATATACGATAGATTATTTTTTTTTTCTTTCACTTTCTAAAATTTCAAATTATATCTTCAAATTTAGATTAAATTGATGGATAATATATTTGAGGCCTCAGTTTACTTAAATTATTTCGATTGTTTGCATGAAAGTGATGAGGGAAATAAGATATTAACTTCCAATTTTACACACATTTACGTTATACCGATCACCCTAAATAACATGACGTCAGTCCCGAAAAATTTACGGAGATGGAGATTGCCGAAGTAAAATGTTACGGCACTCCTTGCAAAAGTCCTCCTAAAATTAAAAAAATAAAATAATAAATTAAGGAAATGGTTATTAATTACTATATACATTTTTTTTCGTTGTCTTCTTTAATATGACACAATAAAATCAGTAAGTCAAAATTCATGTCACTTGACCTTTAAATTGTCAAATATTATTATATGATATTGTTCAGTAAGATGTGAAGTTAACATAATTCATGAAAGAAAAAAAATTTACATTCAATTATTTATAAGTAAATGAGGGTGGCAACTAGGTGGCAAGTACTAAGCAAAAGGTGGCAACAACTGGCATTATTAGTTTATTATTTTCATATCTAATTTTCATATACACCCTAGTAATAAATTGAAAATTTTTTTCTCGTAATATCTTCTACAAACCTTCCATAATGTTCTTCGTTGAATATTTTAAACGCAAATTTAATCACAGTAGCACTTTAGAATCAAAACTGTAATTTTCATCCTTAAGGGTGGCAACAACTGGGCAGTTTACCAGAAATCTTTTTGTTTTAATGAATTTTTTAATGTTAGTTTTTTTTTTATTTTTTTATTTTTTGAGTTGCATTGCATGACATAAGTTGAGATTTTCTGTTGTCATTTCGTTTTTTACTGCAAGTTCAAATTTTTAAATTTACATAGTAATAAATTTGAATTTGGTAGAAAAAGGAATTGAGGAATATATCTGAAGAATACATTGGTGCAGAAGAAATCAAAAATCGACGGCGGTGGCAGAAATGGGAAAGTATAAACATTGGTATTTTGATCCATAAAAATTCCAATGCATGCTCATACATTGGAATTTTTATGGATCAAAACACCAATGTTTATAATTTCGTTCAGTAAGGGGTCCATAGTGCTGTTTCTATCGATAAAATTGGTAGAGACTTTACAACACAACAAAGGGAGAACAGAGTTTCCGACTAGTTTCGCCATTTATTCCCGGCTTTATCAAGGATACACACAAGAGGACATAAGCCTTTATATACAGAAAATATGGTACAGAATGAGAACATGATTGGATGAAGAAATAGCAAATAGTAAATAATATCTTATCCAATAATTTTATTATCTTACCCTCCGATCCTACCCTTAAATATCATTCGTCTATCATCTCTGCCGTAAACAAATCCCCCCGATTTAAATACCTCCGACACCTTATTCCACGTAACCCTCGCCCTCCTACCCTTAATGCCCTCGTCAAAATCCACAAGCCCAATATGCCTATAAGACCAGTTGTTAATTACACCCCCGCCCCTGCCCAACGCATTGCTAAGTCCCTCTCCTCATTTCTTTTCAACCTTAAACTATTGCCAAACACCTATAATGTCCAAAATTCCATTACCCTTACTGAATCTCTCTCCACCTTTCCCTCATGTCACTTGACATTACTAACCTATATACTAACATCCCTGTCCCAGAAACCCTCTCTATCCTTGGAAACCTCCTGCTCTCATCCTCCTTTCCCGCTCATGACTACGTCGACCTAAACTCTATCCTCACTGTCATTTCTAACCAGAATTACCTTTCCTTTAATAATACCTTCTATTCCCAACCATCCGGTTTAGGAATGGGGTTCCCCTTAAGTAGCTTTCTTTCCGAAGTCTTCCTCCAGAACTTTGAACTCACCTTTGTCTCTCCCCTCCTCTCTAACTCCACTATTATTTCATACTTTTGATACGTTGATGATATCCTAATTATTTTTGATTCCAGTTTTACTTCACCTGTTGACATTGCTAACCTTTTCAACACTTTCTCACCCCACATCCAGTTCACCTTTGAAACCGAATCTAACCGCTCTCTTCCATACCTCGATATCCTCATCACTAATGACCCCTCCAACCACCACTTTTCATTCTCTGTCTACCGTAAACCCACCACATCATCTAATTTAATCCATTGTTCCTCTTCACACCCTCCTATCCATAAACAAGCCTCCCTCCGTTTCTTCATCAACCGTGCCCTTAAGTTACCCCTCAGTCCTTCTTCCCGTGCCACCGAATTCCGAACTATACGCGCCCTCGCCTTAAAAAATGGCTACACAATTTCACCTTCTCCCGGATTCTCCAACGAAGAAAACTTGCCCTCTCCAACCCTAAACCTCCTCATCCATCCCCATCCAAGAAATGGGTGTCCTTGCGATTCATCAGCCCTCAATTTTACCGCCTTTCCGCTTTCTTCTCCTCACTCGGCCTCCAAGTTTCCTGCCGCTCATCGACCCCATGCTTTTACTCCCTTAATCCCCCCCATCCAAACACGCACCAACAATTTCTCCCGTTCCGGAGTTTATACATTAAACTGTGGATTTTGCGATAAATACTATATAGGCCTATCGACCCGCAATTTCAATAAACGATTCAAAGAACACATGGACTCCTACAGGAAACAAGATAATTCACACTACACGATCCACCTTGCCCGCACGGGACATGCCCCCAAAGAGCAAAGTGAAATCATGACCATTCTCCATCTATGCAACGACCCATTCAAGACTGCCACTCTCGAAGCTATTGAGATCTTTAAAGCTAAGATCTCCTCTCCAGATCACCTCCTCGATTGCCAAACCGTTTTTGATATTTATTCAATCTTAAATTCTTTTTCCGATATCTTGTAATTTTTCAAATTTGTATATTTACTTTCCTTTCCATTTTTTATTGATACCTTAGTTTATGTTAACTCCGGATGAGTCTTCTTCTAGGTCCGCGTTTTCAATTTCGTTTGTGTTATGACATCACTTTTTCCTTTATATTTCAATTAATTTTCCTCTCAAGGTTTCCTTATAATTTCATTGTTATTGGTTCCTTATCCAACCATTCTGCTTTCAATGTCGCCACTGTACAATTTATATTATTTACTATTTGTTATTTCTTCATCCAATCATGTTCTCATTCTGTACCATATTTTCTGTACATAAAGGCTTATGTCCTATTGTGTGTATCCTTGATAAAGCCGGGAATAAATGGCAAAACTAGTCGGAAACTCTGTTGTGTTGTAAAGTCTCTACCAATTTTATTGTTTATAATTTCTCATTTCCGCTATTGCCATCGCTTCCAAGGTATGCTTATGTGTAAATTCGGATGGTTTCCTTGTAAGTATAAATATTCTTATTCATATAGATAAATCATGTTTGGCAGTAGGTATTAGAGGTAATCATATGATTCTGATTAGCTAAACTGGAGGTGCAAATTTTAATAATTTTTTTGAATAATTTTTGGATTGGTCTAGATGACCATTTTTTTTTTTTTATTTAATACTATATACTGAATTTATTTTCTTTTTCTTTAATCGTCCTTTTTGATAGTAACTACTGCATTACTTTATCAACTTTAATGATTGTTGTTGAGGTTCATTTCGTTATTTTCATGGTTTCTTAAAGAAATTGTTTTATCATTGTTGATTAGCTTATTTAGTTCAAAAGCTGCATTTTTATTTTCTCTCACTGAAGAGTAAAATTGATAGTATTTCAATGTCACTGATGGAATTAGTAATATGTGATTTGAATAAATGTGTGCAGATGTTGTTTCAATCCCGCTTCAAATATCATTGCTTTATACTCCAACCATCTATACTCTCTTTTTCATCAGTTCTCACAGTGATAGGCGGAAATGTCCATGAAGGAATCATAGTGTACATGCATTCTCATGGAAACGAAACTGGCATTCCTTGTCTTTTGAGCTTCTCTATAGAGTTAACTTTCAATCCAGTGATTTGATTTACTGTAAGTGAATTTAACTCTTACTTGTTTAGTTACCCATGCCTTGTGTTAAAAGATTTAACTGCTCAAAACGAGTGAAACAAGAAAAAAAAACTTAGATTTTGGCAAAAAGGTTAAAATTTTAAATACTAAGTAAAGTTTCACCTGGTGCTATGGTAAAAACTGAAATTTTAAAACATTTTCAAATTCCAAAATCTACTCATTCGAGCATAATAAAAAGCAAAGCTAAAATTAATGTTGTGCAGTTTCAGGCTCTTCTTCAAGAAAAGTAAGTGAATTCGTTCAGCAAAATATGTAAAAAGTGAACTTCTTGAATGATTTAACAATATGAGGACAGAAAACGTCATTTTGTCAGGTCACGTAATTCGAGAGAAAGCGAGAGAACTCTGAGAAACCTGGAATTACAAATTTTGAATATTTCAGTGGCTAGTTTTGGCATTTTCAAAATATCACAGTATTGCATGTCTTTCCGTATGTGAAGAAGAAAATTCAGTAAATGAAGGGGCTGTGACCAAATGGCTGGTGAATTTAGAGGAAGACAGGGGAAAAAAATATGCTGCTATGGATGTTTATAATCTCGAAGAAACAGGACTCTGCTTCAATCTACCAAATCGAACCCTGAGTTACAAAGGTGATCATTTTCATGGAGGGAAATGAAGCAAACAAAGATTGACTATTACACTCATTTGCAATTCTGATGGAAATGATAAGCAGAAAGTCATTATTATTGATCTAAGGAGTTTAAATGATTAATTTTAAATTTAAATGTGGGTAGTCTCCTTTTAATGGGGAAAATCATAAAATTAAAATTTAATAAAAACAAAAAAATAAATAAAATAAAGTCACCAATCTTGAAAAATGATGAAGAAACTTGTGAGATGGAAGAAAATTTAAACGATGTAGTCTATTGAAGATGTTGTTGACAGTAGAAATAAACTTAGTCTATTGAGGATGTAGATGAAGTCTTGTGAAGATAGTAGAAAACGATAATCGTGAAGGAAGTGTTGGTTTTGAAATACAGATGAAATTTTGAAGAGGGTGATCCAAATATTTGGGATAAAATTTATATAAAACGTTTTCGAGAATATTTCTCATCATCAGTAGGATAAAACATTTTTGAATGGTGAAAACAGTTGAAATAAGAATTTAACAATTGAAAAGAAAACCACACACCAGATTGGAATAACACAAAAATCATTGGAAAAGAAGAAAATTATAAAAAAAAGATTAATTAAAGAAACAATAAATATCATTACAAATAACAAAAATTTAGCCAAGCCATCAATAGAGATAAACAATAAATGGACACTACTTATAAACAACAATTACCCTGGTATACAATAGCCAACAATCATAACCAACAGTTACAACCAACTTAGCTTCATCATCTTTATATCAATTGTTTTTCTTATGTGTGGCCCACCCGTTAACAAGACCTTAATCCATGTGACTTCTGGCTGTGGGGAACCGTGAAGAATCAGGTTTATCATTTGTCATGTTGCAGCCATTTCACGGGAGACATTTCATGCATGTCATCAATGCAGAGGGTTCGCATATTGAACAGTCCCACTAACAGCATTCCTGTAGTGCATTTCTACCATCTGTGTATGATATTGCAGTGCCACTTTCTCCCCTGATGGCAACCATAACCACTAATAAATTTTCCATTAGAATTCTCTTCCCCATGCTCTGTATAGCATATACACAATTTCATCATTATCCATGCAATAAAGCGGTCTGCAGCCCACGCATAGGAACTTTAATTATAACCACCCGGTAAATCATAAAGTTTCTATTGACTTTCAAAAACTGACATGTGATAAACATATCCCATTTTTTTCCTATCAGTATTTTTCTTGAGATTGAAACATTTTAATGTTGGCCAAATTCTATTTGCAATATAAGTGATACTACCGCCACAAGATTGTAAAATTTACGGTGAAAAACTGACTTTAATAAACAGATGATTCTGGTTAAGATGATAATTGTGATAAAATGGAATACAGTTAATATGAATGTCTTTAATTTAACAGGTGATTTTCGGTCCCTTCGAGTTTGTTTCAATGAGGGTTAACTGTAGTAATGGAATGTTTGCAGAGAGGGGCTATGGAGCAACATCTGTGACCATCACGAGCAGACTGAAAAATGCCGTTTCTGAATCTAGTCAACTGAGAATCAGAAAGGAATGCTCAACCAGGATGGTAATAGAGAAAACCGCCATCTCAGCCATCCCTTGATTGAGATAGTATTTATTTTGAATCTGGTTATCAACCAGCTATTGTACTTTTATGAAAATGCAACTTTTATGTTTATTCAAAATTTTCTCTGAGCACTCAAATGGTTAAATATTACTTTTACGTGCTTTGAGACAGACTTAAAAAATTCATTGATTTGCATAGTTCTGTTATCCATGTGCTGGTTTGCACATTAATCTTTCTAAATGTATCAATTTCAAGACTGAGTAATATATTGGAAAATGCTGCGAGTTTGTTTGAAATGTACTGACTAAGTAGTGGGTGACACAAAAAAAAGGTTTTTTTTTGTCTACTATGACATAATATGAGGTTATAGATTCTTTTCATCATATTTATGCTATAACAATCATCCTGAAATTTAATACAGAAGGTTTACAAAGTGATTTCCATTTGCTACAATCAGTGTGTAGAGCCTTGAATAAATTCCGTGGCGACTATCCGAAGAACATCATTTTCGACTGCACGAATCTCTCTGGAAATTGCAGTAAGATGATTACTGTATAATGGTCATTTCAGATAGTGCTTTCTTGAACCAGATGTTCTGTTGAATAAGCATCACAACACATCATTACTTATTTCTTTACGATAACACAAGCTGTTCCAACGTTAGTGCTTACATTCTGAAATGTAATGAGAGATGTCAGTGAGCGAGCTATAGAATGTTCAGAACTGCAATAGAACACTATCACGAGAGAAATCATTTATGGCGTATGATTAAACCACAGTAGACAAAAACTTTCTAATACCTTTTTTGCACCACCCTGTATTTACATGTATAAACGTAAATGATAATACATAATGGTTCGGGTAGAGAATGTGGCTAGTGTACTGTGTTTTTATCTTCCATACAGGGCAATACAAACGGGGAGGAGCTCCCTAGCGTCTTTAACATTACTCGACTTGGACTCTCACAAATTAATTTGTGAATCGTCAATTTGTGGAATTATTTATCATCTATATTTTGATTACAGATAAGGAGGATTTACATGCTCATCCCGTTTCAAATTCAATAGCATTACCTGCATAGAAACACCTTCGACTTTAGCAACATAACCTACAATATCGACGAACGTAACCATGGCTGGAATGCCTAACGCCAGTCCTCGTAAAAAATTGCGAATATTTTTCGGAAAATGCATCTCCCCACCTCAGAAGCATTCCTTCCTTAAAAATAAACAGAAATGAAATTAAGAAATGATAATGAAAGAACAACGGAAAGTATCTAATGATAAGGTTAGGAAATATTTTCATAACTGTACATCCACGAACTGAACATTAAGAATGCATACTCGAAGAAAAGAAAGAAAATAAATCGACAGATTTTAAAGTTTAATCAACCTTATAAATTTCCTTAATAATAAATCCAATTTTATGAAATTTAAAGCCGTTAATAACTCCTTACCAATTCATTCCTTTACGCTAAATCTTTATAGTCTTTATCTCTCCTCCATTATTCTGTCTTGGTCTTTATAATTAAAGAAACAAACTTTTGAAACCGGAAGATGAAAAAGCGAATTGGTTGCTCATTAAAATTATGAGATGAACATTATAAGCATTATTATTATTATTTATAATATTAAAGACTGAAGGTATTTGTTTATAAAAACTTTAGTAATAAGAATATAACTGTTTTATCGCCATTTTTATTAAATGTATATATAAACATGACCTCTCCATATTTAAGAACGTATCTCGTTTTATAACCCATAGATTGCTATGGAAACTTTGACAACATCCGGTACGAAAGAATCGTCAAAAACCCTCACCGGTGAGAGAATGATGACGTAATTTCTCACTGGGCTAACCGTCTTTTTCTCGGTGAGGACGGTGAGACTAACCGGTTAGGCATAGCAGCACTAATTGGAGTTTCTGACCGCGTTAAAATGACGTCACAGTTTTCTCACCGGGGGATTTCTGACCGACCAAACGCTAACTCTTCTCACTGGTGAGAGTTTTTGAGCTTAGCCTTCAAGTAAAGCTCGCGGGTTCGATTCCCGCTAGGTGCGTGAATGTCTGTATTTGTCTTTCTGTAGAGAAGAGATCTGATTACGGGCATTTGGTATTTCTCTTTACCATGTGGGCTGAAAATTTGATGTAATCTGAGGAGGATTCTCCTCATCTATTCATGTTAATATGGTTCCGTACTTGTCTCACAGGAAACACAGAAGCGACACTACTAGGCCAAGCCAGGCGCGACTGCCCAGTACGACACTCCCTTCATTTACTGAGGCACACATGCTCGAGTGCACCCTAGCGGCTGGACTGTAACAGTAAATAGCAGACGATAGGATCATAGTGTTTCTCTACAGGGTGGTTCAAAACTCAACATACAAACTTTTAGGGGAGGTTGTATGGGTGCATAGAGATAGATGTTAGGAGAGGTGGAAACTCATAGCTTTTCTGTCTGACAAGATGGCGATACTAATGGGCTGATCACGTGATCACTGACTCGATACCGATACAACGCATAGAGGTAGGAATATCATGGCGATACTTATTCCTACCTACATGATACAACGCCAAGGCAAAGTTGTTAAAAAGAAGGTGGCCTCTATCGGCCTATTTCTCTCAAAAGCACTCGCATTGCCTTCTGGGATTGTGACGTCACCTGGAAGGTTGGCAGCAGGCGATCCGCCCCTTTTAACATAAACAAAGCTGAGATGGCTGGAGTTCCATGTGCTTTTGCTAATAATAAATGCAATTATTTATTATTTTTAGTCCAATATTATAATCTAGAGTGGATTTATTAGATTTCCATGCATTTATTCTTCCCATGGCAACAGACACGAGCAAAATTTCATTAAATGAGCAAACCCCCCACCCCTTCTTATAATGAAAAAGAGCACACTCGTAACAAGCAGGAGATCTGCTCTTGATACGAGCGTTAAAACGCAAAAATCCAACAGATTGCACTACGAGAAAATCGAAAGTTAAGAGAAAATTCGAAACCTGAGAGAGAAGTTTAGAAAATAAAATATACACAAGACTCTTCGCTTTCATCTTCACCTCCTTCACTCGTACCAAGTAATTAAAACTGTTCAGTGGCTTCAGATTCATTTGAGGACTCTAAAAACCACGTTGGGAAAAACGACGAGGTGGGATTAGTGATGTCAAGATCCGGATATCCGGATCTATTTTTCGGACCTAGGTCCGAGATCCGAGATCCGGATCTATTTTTCGGACCTGGGTCCGAGATCCGAGATCCGGATCTTGGATCCGAGATCCGAGATCCGGATCTGGGGTCCGAGATCCGGATCTTGGATCCGAAATTCGGATCCTATATCAGGAAATTATGTATATGCAAATTTTTTCTGAGAGCAGTTTATAAAAGCTTTTATTTTTTTATATCATCTATAATAACCGCAATAAATAATCTACCCTATTAATGTTTACGAAGCAGATGCTTTTTTTGCGATATGCATGCCTAATCATTAAAATTAACGGGGAATGTATATCGTAATGTATATTCGTAACTAATTAATAGTATTATCACATAACATTAGGAAAGTGTTTTCAACAATGCTTTCTGAGATCATATAATTATATATTTCAGTTGTTGTTAGTTGTTATTTTTTTTATTTTAATGAAATTAAATTTTTTTAAGTGTTTACATATACATCATGACAGGAAAAAATGTTTACAAACTAAACGGAATTGTTCTAAAAAAAAAAAAAAAAAAGGTTAATTTAGTGGCAAAATCACCTGTACGGAAATGATTAATTATTTAGCAATTTTTGCAGGAAACATTTTTATATAAATTCGCAAATTTTTAAAATTATTTAAAAACAAAGATTAACAAGATATGAGGGGAAAAAAGGTTTTTCAAACTACGCTCAGGAAGTTGGCTTAATATTGATTACCAGGTTTGATCCGGACACTCAGAAAAGCAAGTTAAAAGAAAGCTTTTAATAATTAAAATTAATGAACAAAAACCTTCGACACCTTTTCTTCATTAAAGAATAGCCATATAGGTATGAAATGAGCTCGGATAAATGATCTTAGTGTTAAGTTCAACTGATCTCCCTAACTCTTATATAGCTTCATTGTGAGAAAGGAATCATCACCGTTGTGCAATTTCTCGCGCTTTGTCGTGACTAGTCGTGAACTCTCAATAACATTGTTTTGAAATATCGAGTCTTGCTAGACTCTTGACTCTCATAACTCTTTCAATCTCCTTAGAATGCATTTTGAACATGATTATTGATTACACCCAGACTGATTGGTTGGCTAATCAGTCTGCCTACTAGTCGAGAGCACTTAGTTCAAGATATCAAATCCAAGTGAATAGTTAATCATAGCAAGGCTTTTTGAATAAAATCTGTTACTAATAAAAAAAAAAATAAATAAAAAAATTTACAATAATCTAGACAATTTTCAATTTTTTGTTTATAAGCGAAACTTTGAGATAGTTGTTGATTTGTTTTCTTGTGAGTTATTTATAGGGTGAAAAAAATACTCCGATTTCATTTTCACACATTGGTCGACAATTTCTTCGGCCATCAAAAAGTCTAAACAAAAGAACAATGTAGAATATAATGTAATTGTATGACGTACTAAGATCACCGTGGGAAAACTTCATTAGCACTGGTGTTCGATTTGTAATGTGGCAATGGGAAATTTTCGTATGAATAAGTAAGTTTCTGTTTGCCTTATCACTTGTCATATATGACTCACACATACAAAATAGAGCAGTTAGGAAGGTGCATTGCTTCGTGTCAGTGTGTATAAGAAAACATGCCACCGAGCAGAGTATGGCAACATTTCCAGAAACTGGACCTGATGAAAGCAAAATGCAAAATATGCGGTGCAGTTCTTAGTTGCGGTTCTTCAACAAGCCCTTTGCTGAAACACCTCAAAAATCGCCATGTTAGCATTTCACATGCTTCAGCTGAAGAAGAAAGGTAAGAATCTGATCATAAACTAAGCTTATATAATTCTGTGAGGGTTCCCTGTTTTCTTTAAATTAGATCACTATTGGTAGGCCTACCTTTGTAAGGGTTAGTTTTTATCTTTTAAGTGTTATTGTGATAAACTAAATCTCAGTCGATTACTCTACCCCCACACTTTATCCATCCCTTCTGTGCTTTTAATTCAGAATGCGATGTTCTAAATTACTATGCTTTTGTATATGTAAAGTTTTCTGTAGTGCAAACGTGCTGCAGAAATGAATCTGCACTCTGCACGCTCTCATTTGTTTGCATATACTAGTATATGCTAATTGAACGAGATTGATAAGAAATTAAGCCTATAACTTAATCTTTTCAGTTTTATTGAATTAAAAATCTGTTGTGGGCACGAAGTGACTTCCTGGTACGCCTATTAAATTACTTAAACACATTTTTGCTCCAATTCATTTAAAATTATTTCATTTGAAAATGAGTTACGAACTTCCAATTCTTTAATAAAGTTGACAGTTACACGATTACTAAAAAATTAGTTTTTATTAATTTCAAATATTTATACACTTGAATTTATAACACTTGTTACTAGAATTTGTGAATTTTCAGTAAGTCTCACATCTCGTCTCTACTTTGGTTTCAAAAGAATGACATTCTGTAACGTGTAAAAGCAGAGTACAAATGAGCACGCAGTGGAAATAAAATAATTCACGTTAGCAGGGTAAGGTTGAAATCAAATCAGTTTAATATTAAATAAATCCAAATAACAAAATAATGGTAGAAATAAATTAGACAAGTATAATACCAAGAGCTAAAATTCCAGCTCTAAATAATGATGAATGATTGTCAAAATATAACTAACAACATTTAAGATCAAATACTATAACAAGGATGGATACTCTAAAAGTAAAATTTAGTAACAAAGCTATAAACCTAAATCTTACGAACTATGAGTTCAATAAAGCTTGATTGGGTTTCTATACTCCAAAAACCAATGAGTATCCGCAAATTATAAATTCTTACAATGATAAAACCGGGCTAACCGGCCATTTCGAGAATTTGGTATAATCTAAGTATCATAGAAGATTACTATTAGATAAAGATTGCTTATATAAGGAAAAATACACAAGACGAGAATATCAACTACAATTCTTATTCTCTAAAGCATATAATACAACTAGTTCATAACTTGCCTCAAATAACTTAGTCTAAACATACAACTAATTAGATAAAAGTATAGCAAGACATTTTTCGGGTATTACATTATATAGATAGCACATGACATGGCCTCTTAATATAATTACGCCTGAATACGGGCGCAATAAACGAAAAGATTGAAGACTTTAACTGACAAGTGAAACGGTATAAGCAGCACAAATTAAATATTAACGTTCATGTCCGACCGTTTGATAAATCCTAAAGTTCAGTCAATTTTAGAGGAACACGATAAAGATTCACACAAATAAATTCAGTCAGTCTTAAGGGAACAACAATGAAGGTTCTCACAATTAAAGTTCATTCCGAAGCACACAGAATTTTACAGAATAAATACATGAGTAAAGTTCGCTTGGAACTTCACACTAAATCAGAATAATCATGAAACAGGTTCCACGAGAAAGAAGACTTATTTTAACATTTTTACATTCATGTAGCTAACGTGAGCTTGCCAGGTGGGCAGGACACTAAAGGAAGGAATAAGATAATAAAACAGATAAAAAAAACAGGTATAATTATATATAAACCTTCCCTCCAACTCTTGGTCACAAACAAAGGGCATTAATTATAACCTTTTTTTTTCCTTGTTAATAAATTGGGCCCGAACTCCGTAGCACACATATAACTTACTTAAGTTAAGTAAGCAAACCCATACTGGGTTGAGAGATAGGCGTTCAACCCAGCTGGAAAATAGCCTCGAATTGTCGAACGCCCGTCGAACTCTCTTCCGTAAAAATCATTTAACACTAGCGACCAGGCACTGGGGTCATAACACATTAGTGAAAACGAACTTACAATTGCGGTTGTTGAAACGGAGAGCGTTCTGCACAACAATAACCTCACGGTTGCTCCGCATGAACCCGAGCACGCTGACGCATTCCTATTGCCGGAGTCACTCGCCGGTGAAAACGCCGCCTGCGGGGCTTCCCCGCCGAACACACCTTGTCTCGGCGTACATGTAGATAACGGACGACTCGCCACGTCGTCGCCTCTGTCCGGCTGAGGGTCCTGGTGTTCCCGTCTTTCACGGGCGACAGCGTAGAGACCTTTTTCCTCCGGTGTCGAGCAGGTTTGTCTTTGGTCCAATCGTGCTGAAGTTCGGGTTGCTCTCCTCTTTTCCGACGAAACTTCCCGCCAAGAAAGCTTCGGTTTGACGTCACCAAGCTTCGCCTGGACTCTACTGGTTCTTTCGTGGTGGATGGTATGACGACACTGTCTGCCCCGCTCCTCCCCCGCCTTCGAACGGGTGAATACTCGCGAGCGGTAATAACAGCCAGTGTCGCCAAAAATCACCTGAGGAATCGATTTCCGTGACACATTCAAACATTTAGGTAGAATTGCAGAAAAATGAGCAATGTTTGTGCCACTATCAGTATATACATGTAGTATGGATACAGGCCTTAAAAACACAGAATCATTGGCATTTTGAAAGTATTTTTTGTAAACAAGAAATGAATAGTCCTGAATCACATCACATCTAACTTGTAATTCCCTTAAAGTCTTTCTTTTATTCATGTCGTCACATTGTCACTTCTTATTTCTTCATAAACATAAATATCTCTTGAAGCTGCAATTACAATCCTTTCGTATGTGCATCATTTCCCTAAGTTTTAATCTTTGCAGTAATTTTTATTAATTCTATTACACTTGCATATTTGAACAAAAAAAGCATTCAATAAAGTATCGTATATGTCTTGTGCTGCCCACAACAGATTTTTTTTTTCAAGTTTTAGAGGATTACTTCAAATTTTATTTGTTTCTAAAAATATTTCTACATTTGAAGGCGTTTTGTAATAGTTATTTTTATAATTTATTACACCACAGTTCACGCACATCTGTACGTAGAGAAGCGCCAGATGAAGACATGCAGACTTCTGAAAACAGACCGGTCACGGAATCTGCAAGAGCATCCAGTGAAGAAGTTGTTGAAATCATGAAAGAACAAGAACCGCAACCAAGCTCATCAAACACTTCATCCTCTAAAAGAAAGAAATTAGCGCAATCCACACTACAAACAGTACCAACAACTACTCCTGCACGAGCAGAAAAAATTACTCAGCAAATTGTGAGGATGATTGCGATTGATATGCAGCCAATCTCTATAGTCGAAGACTTGGGTTTCCGTGAGCTACTGGAACTTCTTGCACCTAACTATAAAATTCCCTCCCGTGGAACAATTTCGAGACGCATTCATCTGCTGAAATCAGAAATTGAGACCACACTGAAAGCTGCACTCAAGGATGCTGGATCGGTGTCACTCACCACGGACACATGGACATCATGTAATACTGAATCCTACATCTCGGTGACTGTTCATTTTATCGATGGAAAGTGAAAGATATATTCATATGCTCTTGACACTTCTGCAATGCATGAAAGACACACAGCTGATAATCTCTCAAAACGAATAACTGAAACTATAGCTGAATGGAGTTTGACAGGACACGTTGTTGCTGTGGTGCACGACAACGCTGCAAACATGGTTAAAGCAATGCAAACTGTCGAAGGAGAAAGTGTTTCCTGCTCTGCTCATTCATTGCAGCTGGCTGTCAACAAATGTTTACAAGATACTGTCATTGCCAGCATCATCAGCAAAGCTAGTTCCTTAGTTGGTCACTTTAGTCATTCTTCATTGGCAGCTGAAGCACTCGGAAAATGTCAGGAACAGTTGGGTTTGCCTGTGCATAAGCTCATACAATGCGTGAAAACGCGTTGGAATTCAGCGTTTCTAATGATGGAACGTCTCATGGAGCAAAAATCTGCGATCGCCGCAGTATTGAACGATAGAGCTGTGACACCTGTCAGGACGGCTATTGCTTTAGACATTACACAGGAAGAATGGCAACATATTGAAAATATTGTGCAAATACTTCGACCCTTACAAATTGCCACGACAGTATTGTGCGCAGAGAAATCTGTATCCATTTCTTCTGTATTGCCTGTGATGACTAGTGTAGTCACTAAATTTCTAACAGTAAATGAAGACGACGACACTCCTCTTATCAAACAATGTAAAGAAGCACTTCTTTCTGAAATCAACAAAAGGTTTCTCGATTTTTCGGACATAAACCAATCAGTATGGCGTATTGCGGCATTCTTAGATCCAAGGTACAAAAACTTGTCTTTTTTGCCGGAATATGTCCGTGAGGCCACAGTAGAAGCTGTGAAATCCCTTCTGCAAGACGGCAATTTCTTTCCTGAGACCATCCAACCACCAACACCTTCAGCACTGGACATTCTGCTGGGGAGGGACGACGAAATGCAAACATGTTCAGAAGAGTCAGAACGGCTTAGCTCAGGTGAACTAGAACGCTACAAAATGGAACTTCCAATTAATAGAAATGATGATGTGCTTCTCTGGTGGAAAAACAATTTTTCGCGATATCCATCCGTTGCAAAGCTTGCAAAAAAATATCTTTGCATTCCTGCAGCTTCTGCTTCATCTGAAAGAGTGTTTTCTACAACGGGAAATATAGTTTGTGATAAAAGGAACAGACTTCATCCAGATACAGTGCGAAGTTTAGTGTTTTTATATCAAAATATGGTGTAACCATAATAGTATGAGATCTTTAATTTTTTCCCATTTAACATTGTTAGTTACCCATTTTATTGCATTGCGTGGAGTTTAGTTAGATTGTTCCACGATACCACAACAGAAACTTATTCTAATGGAAACTCAATCAAAGGGAAAGTTAGTTTAATGCTGTTTACTTTAAAGTTTAAATTAATGTTTTGAACACTAAAGTTATTTCTTAAACTTATTTGCCAATTTGTTAAGTGAGGTAAATTCAATAACCAATAATTACTAATTAGACTTAAAATTAATAATTAGCAATTCTATGTTTAATTGTAGTTATGCATTTCCAATATTATCCCTTATTTGAAATAAAAGAAAAATCAAACATTTTGTCGCTTTATTTATTTATTTATTTATTTATTTATTTATTTATTTATTAGGTATAACACATCGGAGCTCATCTAAGACCAGTATGGAGATAAACCGACAAGTTAGGTCTTAGGGGGCTCCATGATACAAATTACAAAGGTGAAGTAGTACAATAAGTACAGAGTGAAATTAAAAATATATATGGGATTAATGTCAGTTGGATTAAAAAAATATTAAGGTCTTAGGGATTAATGTCAGTTGTTAGAAGAGCAGGATTGTCTAATTAATGAATATATAATATATATAAAGTTGCAAATCATCAATTATTTAGGCCTAATTGAAATTTCTTAATAAAAGTTTGACACATTTTTTGTTCTCAAAATTGTTCCTTTTAAAAAGTCTCATTTAAGGTAACTTAATCAATTATTTGTAGTATCGAGTATTCGATGTTCGTTCGATTCCACTTTATAACGTGTCTCAAAGTCAAAAGTCCCTAAACTCCCTAATTCCCTATGTCTGAGCAGTGGATCGCTTTAATTAATCAACAATCAAAATCATCATAAAATAAACTCAACTTTAATTTAACAAATCTTTAGTCTTCGTTTTAGTTAGCATTGTACATATCCCCTCAATCTATATGGACTATTGCGATTGTGATAGCCTAGTCCTCTTAAGTTCTAATTAGTCTTACTTACTACTTACTACGCATCCAGTGAAAGGATCCGAAATCCGAGATCCGAAATCCGGATCCGATATCCGAGATCCGAGATCCGAGATCCGAAATCCGGATCCGATATCCGAGATCCGAAATCCGGATCTGATATCCGAGATCCGGATCCGATATCCGAGATCCGAAATCCGGATCCGATATCCGAGATCCGGATCCGGATCCGGATATTTCTAGATCCGAATCCGGATATTTTCAGATCCGGATCAGAGATCCGGATCCAACGGACATCACTAGGTGGGATACGCTTTCCCTCTCAAATTGTAATTTGAGCAAAACGAAAATGTTCGGTCAGACTCAAACAGAAAGTGATTGGGTATGTAGGCATTACTTTTTTTTTCTTCCTATCATATTTTT